>OY757947.1:12843535-12868535 GCA_963585895.1 Sepioteuthis lessoniana
TCTTTTGTTGTCTTCTTTGTTTTTCTTTTTTTTTTTTTTTTGTTCATTCCTTTTTCCTTTTTGCTTTTGCTTTTTCTTTTTCGTTTTGTTTTTCTTTTGTCTTTGGTTTTGGTTTTCCTTTTTGTTTTTCTTTTTGTTTTGTTTGTTTATCTTTTTATCCTTAAATATTTTTTTTCGTTTTTTTCTCTTTTTCTTTTCTTTTACCTTTTTTTTTTCTATGTTTGTCAAATATATCAAAGTTATTCATCGCCGTTAATAATATGTTCGTATATTCTTTTTCTTTTATTTATCTACTAAATTTTTAAAGAGAGAGAGGGGGGAGAAAGAAAGAGAGCGGAAGGGACAGAGAAAGAGTAAGAAAGAACTAGGGAGAAAGAGAGAGAGAGAGATTAAAAGAGAGACAGAAAGAGAGAATAAGAAAGAAAGAGAGAGAAAAAGAGAAAAAGAAACAAAAAGAAAAAGAGAATAAAAAGAATGAGAGATAGAGAGAAACAAAAGAAAGAGAGAAAGAGAAGGAGAGCGAAAGAGAAAGACTGAGAGAGAGAGAGAGAGAGAGAGAGATAGTGAAAAAGAAAGAATGAAAGTGAAAGAAACAGAAAGAGTGAGAAAAAGATAAAAATTGAAAGTGAAAAGAAAAAGAGAGAAAGAGAGAGTGAAAGAGAGAGTTCAAGAGAGAGAAAGAAAAAGACAAAGTTAGAGAGAGAGAGGGGGGAACAGAAGAGAGAGAATGAGGAAACGAAAGAGAGAAAGAAAAAGAGAGAAACAGAAATATAGAGAAAAAGAAAGAGTGGAAGAGAAAAAAAAAAGAGAGAGGGAGAGAAAAAGAAAGCGAAAGAAAAAAGGAATCGCCAGTAAAAGAAAGTGAGAGAGATGTGAGAGAGAAAGAGAGATTGACAGAGAGAGAAAAAGCAAGAGATAGAGAGGAGAAAGTGGTAGAGAATGAGAAAGAGAGAAAGAGAGAGAAAGGAAGGAGGGAGAGAGAAAGAGAGAAGGAAGTGAGACAAAGAGAGCAGGAGAGGAGAGAGAGAGAGAGAGAGAGAGAGAGAAAGAAAGAGAGACAGAGACAGAGACGAGAGAGAAAGTTAGGAATCAAAAGAGAGAGACCGGACACAGAAAAAGAGAGTGAAGTGACAGAGTCAGAGAAGATAGAAAGAAAGAGCGGGAGGAGATTAAGAGAGAAAGCGAAAGAAAGGAGAGAGAGAGAGAGAGAGAGAGCCAGAGAGAGAGATAAGGAAAGGAGAGAGGAAGAGAGAATGAAGATAGAGAAATTGAGAGAGAGAGGGAGAGAGATGAGAGAGAAAGAGAGAATGTCACACACAAAGAGAAAGTCAGAGATAGAGAAGAGAAAGTGATAGAGAGTGAGAGACAGAGAAACGGAGAGAAACGGAGGAGAGAGAAAGAGAAAGAAAGAAAGAGAGAAGGAGGTAAGAGAAAGAGAGTTGGAGAGAAGAGAAAGAGAAAGATGAGAGAGAGAGAGAGAGAGAGAGAGAGGAACCAAAAAGGAGAGACAGGACACAGAAAAAGAGAGAGAAGAGACAGGATTAGAAAGAGAAAGAAGGAGGAGATTGAGAGAGAAAGCGAAAGAGTGGAAGAGAGAGACAGAGAGAAAATATAGGGAGAGGAGAGAGAAAGAGAGAGTAAGGAGAGAGAAAGTGAGAGAGAGGTGAGAGAGAAAGAGTGACAGAGAGAGAGGGAGAGAGAGAGAGCAGCGACAGAGTCAGAGAATAGAGAAAGAGCGAGTGGGAGGAGATGAAGAGAGAAAGCAAAAGAGAGGAAGAGAGAGAAAGATAGGTAGAAGAGAGAGAAAGATAGGGAGAGGTGAGAGAAAGAGAGATTGAGAAGAGAGACAGTGAGAGAAAGGTGAGAGAGAAAAAGAGAGTGACAGAGAGAGAGAGAGAGAAAGCCAGAGGTAGAGAGGAGACATTGATAGAGAGAAAGAGAGTGACAGAGAGAGAGAGAGAGAAAGCCACAGGTAGAGAGGAGACATTGATAGAGAGAAAGAGAGAGAGAGAGAGAGAAAGAAAGAGGGAAGGAAGTGTGTGTGAGAGAGTGAGGGAGAGAGACAGAGAGACAGAGACAGAGACAGAGATCAATGGTTCTGTTATATATATTTTGCCACAAATTTTTCAGCGTATTTCATATCCACCTGCTTCGGACGAGCTTTTATTATTTCATCTAAATTTTTTTTCATTTTCTTTTCTTTTTTTTTTCTTTTTTCTAAATTTTGTTAAACAATATTGATCGTCTTAAAAGTGATTGTCACAATGTGAATACAGAGATTTTATAAATTTTGTTCAATTTTATTAGCTGTTGAGTCAATCGGTGAAGTAAACGGGGGCGTAAACAAAAAACTTGAAATTTTCAAGTTCCTCAGCAACCAACTCTCAGTGTCTGTCTTTTTTCCCATTTTCAATGATCAACACCAACTTGGTGTAAAAACAAATATCTAAAAAATAGTCTCACAATTCTTAAAAGATCTGAAGCAATGAAAATTATATTATATTACTACCTCACGCAATAAGTTTCCAGACTTTTTTCGTATGGGCACTTTTAATAATAGTACACACATGAAACTCTAGTCCCCTTCGAAGTAATCTCCTCCAGCTGCAATGCACTTGTTGTGCTGTTCCAACAACTTCTGGAAGGCTCCATGGAAGTCCTCTTGTGTGAGCGTGTCAGTGACCTTCGTCACAGCCTCTTTCATCTCCTCAATTGTCTCATAATGACAGACTCTGAGCTTAGGGAATAACCAAAAGTCACAGGGAGCAACGTCTGGACTATAGGGAGGCTAAGGAACTGTCTTAATGCCCATCTTGGTTAAATACTCTTTGACAAGGATGGAGTTGTGGACTGGTCCATTGTCCTGGTGGAAATGCCACTGACCCGATTTGAAGAGTGCTGGCCTCTTCCCTAGGAATCTCTACCTGAACTCCCTTAAAACCTCAACATAGTATTCCTTATTGACTGTCTGTCCAGTGGGAACCCAATTCTGGTGTATTGACTTCCTTACTTGACTTCCCACACCACTTGACTTCCCACACCAATTCTGGTGTATTGACTTCCCACACCACTCACCATCCCTAACAGACTCCCTGCCTTCCTTGAATCTCTTATGCCACTCAAAAACGATGCTCAATTCATGCAAGCATTCCATACGTTTCTGTGGTATCATTTTTTCCAAGTTTAAAACAGAATTCTATTGAATATCGTTCTTCTAAAGTGTCAGATTGAATTTTTGAAATTCACCAGCAGTGACAATCAGGGTTTAATAGGGTATATTCCAATTGCTGCTGTAGCTGTTGATTTGAACCTGAAATCAAAAGAAATTGGTCAGTCATCTCATAAGATGTATAGCAATAAGATACTGAATTTTCAAGAGTCTACCACCATGTTCAATGCCTGTACAAAAAAAATCTGGAAACTTATTGAATTCACCACGTATATATATATATATATATATATATACAAGCTGTATTAAGAATGGTTACTTTAAACAGTAGTTGTTTACAAAGGATAATTATAATTCGTTACTTGAAACTATATAACTGTGTGCAAATAAATGACTATCATAAGATATGTTTCGTTTACTTTCTTTGTTTAATGGCATATCAACCTTCGTGGGTTATTAGCTACCAAAGCTATCAATGCAGTAGAACAGTGTTGGTAGTATTCAAACCATAGCTGAGTGATAAGGGTTTTTTTTACCTTCGCCAAAAGGGGATCAGTCAGAGTTCTTATGATCTGCCGAATGTGGAGCACCCCTTCATTGTCATTACTCCCAGGTCCACTCTTACCCGGAGTGCTAGTATTTGTTTGAGTGTTGCGTATAGCTACGACAATTTTACACGCCTATACAAAAAAAGTCTGGAAACTTATTGAAGGCTTTAGTACATCCTATAAAGCAAATTGTAACCATTCGTATAGATGGTCGGAGACACAGTCGGAAGTCCTAGAGTGATTTCTATTTGTACAGACATTTATATTTGTTGGGTATCACCCACCTTTTCCCATACAATGAACTAGTCCATCTGCCATATATAGCAGTAGTTACTAATACCAGAGTAGACTAGAAGGTGAATTTTTTTGTCTGAGTTCTTTTTCACTTGAAAAAAGTAAGTTGTTTTATTGTTAAAAATTGTTATTGCTTTGAAAAGTATTGTTATTTGTTGGAATTTTTTGTTACTGTTTTGAACTATTATTGTTGACTGCCCCTCCCCCAAACAATTGTTATTTTGTTTGTTGAGGGGGGTCAACGCTTGTTATCCTCGGATCATTTCTGAAAAAACATAACGACTTATATCATCATCATCCAACGTATTTTCACCTACACAGAACATTCGACGGTCATCCTCCCCTAGCTGCCTCATAAGCAGCTATGGCAGAGGCACCAAATTCACCAGGGTCATTATCACCCGACATTTTTAAAGATCAAAGTCCCCCCTCAAAGCCGGAAGAAAGATGGCCTGCACTTTCGCAGCCATCTTCGTCGGCCAGTTCAATCCAACCGGCGCAAAAGGTACCTTCACTGCCAGCCTCTTGGACAACAAAAGTAATTCAAAAAACACCAAAAGACTATTCAAAAATAAGAGAAAAATACGAGAAGTACTTCCAAGGGAATAGGATCCTCCCTATTCCCGAACTTGTACAGGAAGTACAGCCAAAAATAATCTCGTTCGTTGTCACAGATTTAAAAACAAAGAGGCTGGCAGGTATCAAAAAAGATACTTTTGAAGGATTACTAAAAGCAGCAGACATCCCCGCGAAGTACTACTGTAGACGTAGCTTCGCAACATGGGATGTTCTGTTACCATCAGAAGACCTTGCAGCCAAGCTGGCCGGCGAAAATGTCATCTCCAAGTACTTCCGGCTTCAGCCAGAGTACATGGGAAGACGTAAAATACGAATCACCGTGTGTAATGTCCCGATACAACTGAATGAGGAGGTCCTGGCTGCCTACCTCGTGAAACATGGCGAAATCGAGGACATCACAAAAGCTAAGTCGGTTAACGGGACAGCGCACGGTGATTATATCTTCACCATGTGCCTGGACAGAGGGGGGTTCACATCCATACCTCACATAATAGAGTACGAACACCAGATAATGACAGTCGTTGTTGAGGGCAGGAAGCCCCAGTGCTGGAATTGCAAGCAGCTGGGGCACTTTTCAAAATCCTGCCCTCAAAAAACAACCAAAACAACTCCGGCCACAACAACAACAACAACAGAAACGACAACGAACACAACGACAACGATAGCAGCAACAGCGACAACAGCAGCGACCGAAGAAAACAAAAGCGAAACCCCTAAAACTAAAACCGGGGACAGCCCCAACAAAGAAGAGGGCTGGACCCAAGTAGTAAAAGGGGGAAAAAAGAGAAAAACTCCCATCAAAGAACCAGCAAAACAAACCCCCATCAAAGAACCAGCAACAGCAACAGTTTCAAACAAACCAAACATCACCACGACTGCTAAAATTGACTCTAATAGTACTCCTACCACAAGCACAGCCAAATCATCATCATCATCGACATCTGCAAGATCATCATCATCATCGTCATTAACAAAAAAGAAAAACAAAGAAAAACACATTGAAAAAGAAGACGAAGCCATGGATTATTCAATTAACCTAAAACGGAGAAGGGATAGTGATGACTCGGTAGCTGGGGAGGGGGAGAAAAAACACATTAAGGGACCAGCAAAAGAAACACAAACACAGTCCCAAACACCCTCCCAACCTCAACAAAAGGGCGAAAAAACTGAAAGACCAGCCCAAATTAACCCTCCCCCACAAAAACATCAAAATACCCCAGCACACCTCTCTGACTTCCCACTTTCCCCAAAATCACCTTCACTCTCACCAATCAGAACCCCTAAGCTCCTTACACGGGCACAATCGGTGACCAGGGAGTCACCAACAGCAGCAGCATCACCATCATCAACAGAAGTCAAGCCAAGGTCACGGTCGGCTTCAAACGAAGTCCGACGTGCCTTCACCGCTTTTCATTTTTGCGAGGACATCCTCGAGCCCCAAAACATGGACCACATTTTAAAAAAAACTTTAAAACCTTTATCATCACTTAAAAAAATAGACGGCAAGGACATCACCAACCCGTATCTTTTTAAGAGTGCCGCAATGGTGACCACATTCGTCCGTTCGGCTGGACCCCGAACCAAAGAGCTTTGGCACTTTCTTGAGGGGGCCAGTCGAGCGGACGCAATGTTGGCGGATTTGCGCCACCAAAGTTTAAAAAAATTGCTTCCTTTTTGTTCGGGCAGGGTCCCGATTTTAGTTCACCCTACCTTCTATAGGTCCCTAAAATTGCGGTACCCCGTGGATGTCGGTGGAATTACCAGGGACGACCGAGTAAGTACTGAGCTCGGCACCGGATCCCTGCGTCAGGCCGTCGGCATCCTTACTCCCAAGGATTTCCGGCCCATAGTCGACACTGAGTAAGGTAAGTGGGATTGATGGCTCTAAACCTTGCTACTTTGAATGTGAGGGGATTGAGGGATCCGGGCAAGTGTACGCGCTTGCTTGGTGAACTTAAAACTCTCGGCGTAGATGTTGCTGCAGTGCAGGAAACCCACTTCACTTGCGGTGCCGACTGTCGTGTGCTGGAAAGCGATTTTAACGTTTTCTCAGCATACGGCAGCCGTACCAGCGTTGGGGTTTCTTTGCTAGTTGGACGCAGCCTTGATGCTGATGTTGACGTTGTTTTTGCAGGTGACGGGGGCCGACTGGTTGTGGCCGATGTTGCCGTGAAAAGTTTCAAGTTTCGTCTGGTTGCGGTTTATGCGCCCAATATCGTTGTGGAGAGGGTTTCCTTTTTTCGTCGGTTGGCGCCGTTCCTGGACGATACGAAGCGGCTAGTTTTAATGGGTGATTGGAATGCGATCCTTGATCCCAAGATAGATAAGGTCGGGCGGGGAGCTAGGCGTGTGGGAAGGTGTGAAAGCAGCCTTGCCGGCCTCATGACTCGTCATGACCTCGTCGACAGGTTTCGTCTGGATCACCCAGGGCGGGAGATGTGGACGTGGCTAGATAGTTCGCCCTCTGCCAAAGTAGGCTCCTACTTGGACAGAGTGTTAGTGAGACGAGCTGACATTGATTTTGTTAGTTGTCCCACGTTCCACTTGATAGCGTGGACTGACCATAAACTTGTTAGAGTCAGTCTACGGTTAGCAAATAGGCCTAGTCTGGCCGGCTACTGGAAGTTCAATACCTCCTTACTGGAGATACGGGACTTCCGGGACCGGTTGGAATCCCTAATTCAGCGGGCGTTAGTGGGGGCGGTTACCGGGAATAGGTGGTGGGGATCTCTTAAACATAGGATTAGAGATTTCGCTACCAAGTACGGTCAACAGCTCAACCTAGATAGGACCAAGGAAGCGAAATCTATAGACGATAGACTTTCCCGGGCGGTGGCTGGGGGGGACTCCCTAAACGTAGAGCTAGCTAGGGGGGACCTTGAGCGCGAGAGTAGCGAGCGCTACAAGGGATACGTAGTTAGATCTAGGTTAAAGAGAGTTCTCAACGAAGCTGTGAAAACGAACGCGACTGCGCGTGAAGAAGAAGTGCGAAGGTTCCCCGATCGGTATATCGGTTCTGTCAAGGCCCCGGATGGGCGACTGCTGCGATCGACTCGTGAGATTCGTGACGCCTTTCGGGCGCACTTTCGGGATCGCTTTGCCCGCTGTACTGATCTCCCGCTCCGGGAGTTTCGTAGCTATCTTGCCGACTTTCCCCGCCTTGGGGTGGCTGAAGCGGCTAGCTGCGAGGGTGTGGTTACTGAATGCGAAGTCCGTGACGCGTTGAAGCAGGTCGGCCTGAACAAGTCGCCGGGACTAGATGGTTTGCCCTACGAAGTGTACTTGAGGATGTCGCACATGTTTGTGCCTATTCTGACGGATATGTTCAACCATTGGTTCGCCCAGGGAGCCATCCCTGGTAGCGTTACCAAGGGCGTGATCACATTGCTGAAGAAAGGTGGCAGGCATGTTTGGGAGGGTTTAGACGATTACAGGCCCATAACTCTGCTTAACACAGAGTTAAAGATTTTGGCCCGGGTCTTAGCGAATCGTTTACAGCTTGTCATTAGCGATCTGATCGGCTCTGAGCAGACCTTTGCTGTGAAGGGAAGATCGATCCAGGACAACCTGCACTTGATTCGCGAGGTCCTAGAGGGTATAGAAGACGGCACCGAGGCCGCGCTGATCAGTTTAGATCAGTCCAAGGCCTTCGATAGGGTTGACCATCGGTTTTTGGCGACTGTTTTGGAGACTGCCGGATTCAAACCGGAGTTCCGCAGATGGATTAGCATGATGTACCACAACCCTCAGGCAGTGGTGCAGGTGAACGGAAGGCGTTCGGCGGTGTTCGCGGTCGAGCGGTCGGTCCGGCAGGGCTGCCCGTTGTCTCCTCTTCTCTATGTACTAGCTTTGGAGCCCCTGCTCCGTAGGCTTAGGGATAGGACGGCAAATCCGGCCCTGCGCGGTGTCCCTTTTGCTGGCCCTCTTACGGCAAGGGTTTCCGCGTTCGCCGATGATATCACAGTGTTTGTATCCCGCCGTCTGGATATAAAGGCTGTGAAGAAGGCGGTTAGCGAGTACGAGCGGATTGCAGGAGCCAAGGTCAATTTTGACAAAAGCGAAGGTTTGCGGCTCGGTGCTTGGAGGGGTAGCAATACTCTTCCGGGGCCGTTCCGCTGGAGTGACGGACCCGTCCGCATCCTCGGGGTGTGGTTCGGGCCCGGCCTCCAACTGGAGCGAAATTGGTCGGAAATACAAGCCAAGGTGAATGCTCAGGTGGGAATCTGGCTTTCAAGGAGGTTGTCCTTAAAGGGCAGGGCGGAGGCGTGCGCCGTGTACGTCTTCCCCTTGATCCTTTACCGATTGGCTGTACTTCCTCTGCCTAAGGTAAATCGGTTGGCGCTGCAACGATCCCTTTCCAGATTGCTCTGGGGAGGTGCAAGGCCGATGGTCCGTAGGCAGGTCTGTATCCAACGTACACGCAACGGGGGTCTAGGTATGCCTGATCTGGAGAGCCACTGGCTTGCTGAAAGACTTGCATACCTGGGCAGAGCCTTGACGGGGGACGCAGTGTGGAGACTGAAGGCGAGTCGGACTTTTCCTCGCCTAAAGTCAGACCCAAAGGCTGAAGGTCGACGTAGGCCTTTGGGCGAAACACTGTTTGTCCGCGAGTGCCGAACGGCCCTTCGTAACCTTCTTGGGTCCAGTGACCTTTCACGGCCTCGAAAAGAACTATATCGGGAGCTAGTGGTGGGTTCCGCTTCTGATCCTCTCAGCGAGCGGCACGGCTGGACGACGGAGGAGATTCGCTCTCATTGGAATTGGGCGCCAGGATCGAGCTTCTTGAACAACTCCGAGTTCTCGCTCACCTGGCGACTTGTGCGAAATGCGTTACCCCTTGTCGGCTTGAACTACAAAGCGGGCCTGGCAGACATGCCCGATTGCGCTCGCTGCGGCAGTGGCTTGGAAGAAACGGCTGAGCACGCCTTCTACTACTGCGAGCGAGTTCGCCCGTTTTGGGATCACGTCGGCGAGTGGACGGCTCGCATCGAACCCAAACAGCTCGTGCTGCTCGACGTTGGTTACGTCGTGGACAACGTTCTTCCTCCGTATCAGGGTGAGAAGCGTGTGGTGTTTCTTGCGATCCTAGCTGTAGCTAGAATGGTGATTTGGACGACGCGAAACAAGGGATTGTATGACGATGCAAACTTTTCTCATCGTGATCTGATTTTGTATTTTCGGCATCAGCTGAGGGTCAAAATCAGATGCGATAGAAAACGCTTGGATCGCATAACATTCAGCAAAAGGTGGGTGAATGCAGCGAGCCTGGTCGTGCGAAAGGGAGCAACGTTGGAGTCATCCTTCCCTCCTCTGCCGGCTCATGGCGTCTACGGTACGGGTCCTTAGGGACCCCACCCCTGGTAAGTAAAACTGTTCCCTTTTCCTTTGGTACCCAGGTACCTAGTTAGCAGTATGTTTGTGAGTCATTGTCCCCGTCATCTACTTGTTAGTTCTCAAGATCTTCCCCATCCCCATTATTTTTGTACCTCAATCCGTATCCCAGTCCACGTTTACTGAAGATCTTGAACATTCATATGTATAAAAATCACATCACCTACTTGTATTAACCCATACCGCGCCCGACCCCTAAATTCCTTTCACCCCTGTAGATTAGGATCCCTGCCCCACCTAGGGTAGGTCCGACTTGTTTCCGGTTCTTTCGCCCCGGAAAACAGTCGGCCTCCAATTTTATAGACGGGGGGATGGGAGGGCAACCAAACGGGGGATTTTTCCTTTGTTTTTGTATATATTTCGGGGTTTTTCTCCCATTCCCATCACATTCATTGTAAATAAATCATAAAATCATTCATGAATCTCGGGATTTTAAGTAGGACTTCTTCATAGAGCAAATGTGGTATTTTGGTGACTGTAGCGCAAAAGGCGATGGATGAATGGATATTTATTGTATTGTTGAATGGGTCGGCGAATGTGGCTAGCTAGGTCTCCTTAGTTTATATAGAAAAGTATGACCGCTCCCTTCCCCTCCCCAAAAACTTCAAGGCCTTGTGCCTTCTGTGTACACTACACAGAAATAAAGTAGACTAGAAAGTGAATTTTTTTGTCTGAGTTCTTTTTTCACCACGAAAAAAAGTAAGTTCTTTATTGTTAAAAATTTGTTTAAATTATTGTTATTGAATATTGTTATCATTGTTAAAGTTTTGTGACCCCCCTCAAACTATTGTTCTTTGTTTGTGAGGAGGGTCAAACGCGACTCGATTTTTTTGTTGAACTTTTTTAAAAAAACGACCGCCATTTTTATCAACATTCATCGTTCTACATTTATTCGTCTCGCCTGAATTTTTTGTAACACCATACGCGTTTCATCTCCCTCTGGTTGTGTTTTCACAACTATGGGGGAGCCCAACAACATGAAATCGCAATCACCGACCGACATATTCAAAACGCAACCCTCCCCAATGCCGGAAGAAGCTCCATTCGACCTCTCTTCATCGGCAAGTACAATACCACCGGCACAAAAACCAAAACAAACAGCTGTCTCTTGGTCTTCACATTGCGTGAATAAAAAATCCCCTTGTGACTACGCAAGAGACAGGGTCGAAAAGTATGAAAAGTATTTCAAGGACGGGGAAATTCTCCCAATACCCGAATTGGTCGAGGCGGTCGAACCGAAGACCCTGTCCTTCGTAGTCACAGACATTAAGACCAAGAGACTAGCGGGGATTAAGAAGGAAACTTTTGAGGACCTTCTCAAAACAGCAAACATCCCAGGGAAGTACTTCTGCCGCAGAAGTTTCGCGACCTGGGATGTCTTATTACCCTCAGAAGAAGTAGCGAAAAGCCTCGCCGGTGGTAACATCACCACACGCTTCTTCCGGCTACAACCGGAATATCGAGGCAAAAGAAGAATACGAGTCACCGTATGCAATGTATCTATGCAATTGAGTGGTGACGTCCTCGCCGCCTATCTAAGTATATACGGCGGCGTGGAACAAGTCACACAAGTAACGTCAACACGGGGAACCGCGTACGGTGACTACGTATTCGTTATGTGCCTCGATAGGGGAGGGTTTAACAAAATTCCCCATAAAATACGATACCGCGATCAAACCATGACAGTCATCGTTGAGGGCAGGAAACCGCTATGCTGGTCCTGCAATAACATCGGCCACTTTTCAAAAAACTGCCCTCAAAAATCAACAATCACCACCACAACAACGACTACTACTACTGCTACTACTACTGATACTCCTTCACCTGTCATAGCAGCAATAATACCAACAGAAACCTCAGAAAACAAACAAGAAACCCCTAAAGAAAATGAGAAAGGGTGGACGCAAGTCACCAGAAAAAAGGGAGGGAAAAAAACTCCCCCAAAAAACCCAGCAACAACAGATACAACAACTCTTTTGACTACAACTACGAAACCAACGACAACAAATACGAAACAATCAACTGCAAAACAATCAACAAAAGAAGACAATCAAAACATTGAACCGATGGATATGTCCATGAATTTAAAAAGAAGGAGAGACAGCGAGGACTCACCAACTAAAGAGGGGGAGAAAAAACATCCAAAAAAACCCACACAAACAACCACCATACCTCAGCATAAGGGGGAAAAAACAACAGAAAAATCGCCAGTCCAAAATAAACAAAGACCAGCACAATTGATTCCTCTCCCACAAAAAACAAAAACCACCCCTATCATCCCAACAGAAACACCATTACCCCCCTCTCTTTCACCAATTAAAACCCCCAAAATGCTTACTCGATCCTATTCAGCGACCAGACTTACACCCTCTCCCCAAACACCGTCAACATCAGCAGCAACTGTTCAAAAACCAAGAGCACGCTCTACGGAAGCCCGACGTGCCATAAACTCCTTTTACTTCTGCGAAGATATCATGGACAATCCACACATAGACCACACTTTAAAACAATCATTAAAACCATTACGCTCACTCCAAAAAATTGACACTAAAGACATCACAAAACCACATCTATTCAAGGACGCACCAAAATTGACCACATTCGTCCGCTTGGCTGGCAATCGTACCAAAGAACTCTGGAACTTTATTGACGAAGCCAGCCGGGCGGATGTAATGCTGGTCGATACGAAAAATCCAATGCTGAAAAAAATGCTACCCTTCTGTGCGGGCAGGGTCCCGATTTTGGTTCACCCATCATTCTATAGGTCCCTAAAGTTGCGGTACCCTATGGATGTCGGTGGAATTACCAGGGACGACCGAGTAAGTACTGAGCTCGGCACCGGATCCCTGCGTCAGGCCGTCGGCATCCTTACTCCCAAGGATTTCCGGCCCGTAGTCGACACTGAGTAAGGTAAGTGGGATTGATGGCTCTAAACCTTGCTACTTTGAATGTGAGGGGATTGAGGGATCCGGGCAAGTGTACGCGCTTGCTTGGTGAACTTAAAACTCTCGGCGTAGATGTTGCTGCAGTGCAGGAAACCCACTTCACTTGCGGTGCCGACTGTCGGGTGCTGGAAAGCGATTTTAACGTTTTCTCAGCATACGGCAGCCGTACCAGCGTTGGGGTTTCTTTGCTAGTTGGACGCAGCCTTGATGCTGATGTTGACGTTGTTTTTGCAGGTGACGGGGGCCGACTGGTTGTGGCCGATGTTGCCGTGAAAAGTTTCAAGTTTCGTCTGGTTGCGGTTTATGCGCCCAATATCGTTGTGGAGAGGGTTTCCTTTTTTCGTCGGTTGGCGCCGTTCCTGGACGATACGAAGCGGCTAGTTTTAATGGGTGATTGGAATGCGATCCTTGATCCCAAGATAGATAAGGTCGGGCGGGGAGCTAGGCGTGTGGGAAGGTGTGAAAGCAGCCTTGCCGGCCTCATGACTCGTCATGACCTCGTCGACAGGTTTCGTCTGGATCACCCAGGGCGGGAGATGTGGACGTGGCTAGATAGTTCGCCCTCTGCCAAAGTAGGCTCCTACTTGGACAGAGTGTTAGTGAGACGAGCTGACATCGATTTTGTTAGTTGTCCCACGTTCCACTTGATAGCGTGGACTGACCATAAACTTGTTAGAGTCAGTCTACGATTAGCAAATAGGCCTAGTCTGGCCGGCTACTGGAAGTTCAATACCTCCTTACTGGAGATACGGGACTTCCGGGACCGGCTGGAATCCCTAATTCAGCGGGCGTTAGTGGGGGCGGTTACCGGGAATAGGTGGTGGGGATCTCTTAAACATAGGATTAGAGATTTCGCTACCAAGTACGGTCGACAGCTCAACCTAGATAGGACCAAGGAAGCGAAATCTATAGACGATAGACTTTCCCGGGCGGTGGCTGGGGGGGACTCCCTAAACGTAGAGCTAGCTAGGGGGGACCTTGAGCGCGAGAGTAGCGAGCGCTACAAGGGATACGTAGTTAGATCTAGGTTAAAGAGAGTTCTCAACGAAGCTGTGAAAACGAACGCGACTGCGCGTGAAGAAGAAGTGCGAAGGTTCCCCGATCGGTATATCGGTTCTGTCAAGGCCCCGGATGGGCGACTGCTGCGATCGACTCGTGAGATTCGTGACGCCTTTCGGGCGCACTTTCGGGATCGCTTTGCCCGCTGTACTGATCTCCCGCTCCGGGAGTTTCGTAGCTATCTTGCCGACTTCCCCCGCCTTGGGGTGGCTGAAGCGGCTAGCTGCGAGGGTGTGGTTACTGAATGCGAAGTCCGTGACGCGTTGAAGCAGGTCGGCCTGAACAAGTCGCCGGGACTAGATGGTTTGCCCTACGAAGTGTACTTGAGGATGTCGCACATGTTTGTGCCTATTCTGACGGATATGTTCAACCATTGGTTCGCCCAGGGAGCCATCCCTGGTAGCGTTACCAAGGGCGTGATCACATTGCTGAAGAAAGGTGGCAGGCATGTTTGGGAGGGTTTAGACGATTACAGGCCCATAACTCTGCTTAACACAGAGTTAAAGATTTTGGCCCGGGTCTTAGCGAATCGTTTACAGCTTGTCATTAGCGATCTGATCGGCTCTGAGCAGACCTTTGCTGTGAAGGGAAGATCGATCCAGGACAACCTGCACTTGATTCGCGAGGTCCTAGAGGGTATAGAAGACGGCACCGAGGCCGCGCTGATCAGTTTAGATCAGTCCAAGGCCTTCGATAGGGTTGACCATCGGTTTTTGGCGACTGTTTTGGAGACTGCCGGATTCAAACCGGAGTTCCGCAGATGGATTAGCATGATGTACCACAACCCTCAGGCAGTGGTGCAGGTGAACGGAAGGCGTTCGACGGTGTTCGCGGTCGAGCGGTCGGTCCGGCAGGGCTGCCCGTTGTCTCCTCTTCTCTATGTCCTAGCTTTGGAGCCCCTGCTCCGTAGGCTTAGGGATAGGACGGCAAATCCGGCCCTGCGCGGTGTCCCTTTTGCTGGCCCTCTTACGGCAAGGGTTTCCGCGTTCGCCGATGATATCACAGTGTTTGTATCCCGCCGTCTGGATATAAAGGCTGTGAAGAAGGCGGTTAGCGAGTACGAGCGGATTGCAGGAGCCAAGGTCAATTTTGACAAAAGCGAAGGTTTGCGGCTCGGTGCTTGGAGGGGTAGCAATACTCTTCCGGGGCCGTTCCGCTGGAGTGACGGACCCGTCCGCATCCTCGGGGTGTGGTTCGGGCCCGGCCTCCAACTGGAGCGAAATTGGTCGGAAATACAAGCCAAGGTGAATGCTCAGGTGGGAATCTGGCTTTCAAGGAGGTTGTCCTTAAAGGGCAGGGCGGAGGCGTGCGCCGTGTACGTCTTCCCCTTGATCCTTTACCGATTGGCTGTACTTCCTCTGCCTAAGGTAAATCGGTTGGCGCTGCAACGATCCCTTTCCAGATTGCTCTGGGGAGGTGCAAGGCCGATGGTCCGTAGGCAGGTCTGTATCCAACGTACACGCAACGGGGGTCTAGGTATGCCTGATCTGGAGAGCCACTGGCTTGCTGAAAGACTTGCATACTTGGGCAGAGCTTTGACGGGGGACGCAGTGTGGAGACTGAAGGCGAGTCGGACTTTTCCTCGCCTAAAGTCAGACCCAAAGGCTGAAGGTCGACGTAGGCCTTTGGGCGAAACACTGTTTGTCCGCGAGTGCCGAACGGCCCTTCGTAACCTTCTTGGGTCCAGTGACCTTTCACGGCCTCGAAAAGAACTATATCGGGAGCTAGTGGTGGGTTCCGCTTCTGATCCTCTCAGCGAGCGGCACGGCTGGACGACGGAGGAGATTCGCTCTCATTGGAATTGGGCGCCAGGATCGAGCTTCTTGAACAACTCCGAGTTCTCGCTCACCTGGCGACTTGTGCGAAATGCGTTACCCCTTGTCGGCTTGAACTACAAAGCGGGCCTGGCAGACATGCCCGATTGCGCTCGCTGCGGCAGTGGCTTGGAAGAAACGGCTGAGCACGCCTTCTACTACTGCGAGCGAGTTCGCCCGTTTTGGGATCACGTCGGCGAGTGGACGGCTCGCATCGAACCCAAACAGCTCGTGCTGCTCGACGTTGGTTACGTCGTGGACAACGTTCTTCCTCCGTATCAGGGTGAGAAGCGTGTGGTGTTTCTCGCGATCCTAGCTGTAGCTAGAATGGTGATTTGGACGACGCGAAACAAGGGATTGTATGACGATGCAAACTTTTCTCATCGTGATCTGATTTTGTATTTTCGGCATCAGCTGAGGGTCAAAATCAGATGCGATAGAAAACGCTTGGATCGCATAACATTCAGCAAAAGGTGGGTGAATGCAGCGAGCCTGGTCGTGCGAAAGGGAGCAACGTTGGAGTCATCCTTCCCTCCTCTGCCGGCTCATGGCGTCTACGGTACGGGTCCTTAGGGACCCCACCCCTGGTGAGTAAAACTGTTCCCTTTTTCTTTTGGTACCCAGGTACCTAGTTAGCAGTATGTTTGTGAGTCATTGTCCCCGTCATCTAGTTGGTAGTTCTCAAGATCTTCCCCATCCCCATTATTTTTGTACCTCAATCCGTATCCCAGTCCACGTTTACTGAAGATCTTGAACATTCATATGTATAAAAATCATATCACCTACTTGTATTAACCCATACCACGCCCGACCCCTAAATTCTTTTCACCCCTGTAGATTAGGATCCCTGCCCCACCTAGGGTAGGTCCGACTTGTTTCCGGTTCTTTCGCCCCGGAAAACAGTCGGCCTCCAATTTTATAGACGGGGGGATGGGAGGGCAACCAAACGGGGGATTTTTCCTTGTTTTTATATATATTTCGGGGTTTTTCTCCCATTCCCATCACATTCATTGTAAATAAATCATAAAATCATTCATGAATCTCGGGATTTTAAGTAGGATTTCTTCATAGAGCAAATGTGGTATTTTGGTGATTGTAGCGCAAAAGGCGATGGATGAATGGATATTTATTGTATTGTTGAATGGGTCGGCGAATGTGGCTAGCTAGGTCTCCTTAGTTTATATAGAAAAGTATGACCGCTCCCTTCCCCTCCCCAAAAACTTCAAGGCCTTGTGCCTTCTGTGTACACTACACAGAAATAAAGTAGACTAGAAAGTGAATTTTTTTGTCTGAGTTCTTTTTTCACCACGAAAAAAAGTAAGTTCTTTATTGTTAAAAATTTGTTTAAATTATTGTTATTGAATATTGTTATCATTGTTAAAGTTTTGTGACCCCCCTCAAACTATTGTTCTTTGTTTGTGAGGAGGGTCAAACGCGACTCGATTTTTTTTGTTGAACTTTTTTAAAAAACGACCGCCATTTTTATCAACATTCATCGTTCTACATTTATTCGTCTCGCCTGAATTTTTTGTAACACCATACGCGTTTCATCTCCCTCTAGTTGTGTTTTCACAACTATGGGGGAGCCCAACAACATGAAATCGCAATCACCGACCGACATATTCAAAACGCAACCCTCCCCAATGCCGGAAGAAGCTCCATTCGACCTCTCTTCATCGGCAAGTACAATACCACCGGCACAAAAACCAAAACAAACAGCTGTCTCTTGGTCTTCACATTGCGTGAATAAAAAATCCCCTTGTGACTACGCAAGAGACAGGGTCGAAAAGTATGAAAAGTATTTCAAGGACGGGGAAATTCTCCCAATACCCGAATTGGTCGAGGCGGTCGAACCGAAGACCCTGTCCTTCGTAGTCACAGACATTAAGACCAAGAGACTAGCGGGGATTAAGAAAGAAACTTTTGAAGACCTTCTGAAAACGGCAAACATCCCAGGAAAATATTTCTGCCGCAGAAGTTTCGCTACATGGGATGTCTTATTACCCTCAGAGGAAGTAGCGAAAAGCCTCGCCGGTGGTAACATCACCACACGCTTCTTCCGGCTACAACCGGAATATCGAGGCAAAAGAAGAATACGAGTCACCGTATGCAATGTATCTATGCAATTGAGTGGTGACGTCCTCGCCGCCTATCTAAGTATATACGGCGGCGTGGAACAAGTCACACAAGTAACGTCAACACGGGGAACCGCGTACGGTGACTACGTATTCGTTATGTGCCTCGATAGGGGAGGGTTTAACAAAATTCCCCATAAAATACGATACCGCGATCAAACCATGACAGTCATCGTTGAGGGCAGGAAACCGCTATGTTGGTCCTGCAATAACATCGGCCACTTTTCAAAAAACTGCCCTCAAAAACCAACAATCACCACCACAACAACGACTACTACTACTGCTACTACTACTGATACTCCTTCACCTGTCATAGCAGCAATAATACCAACAGAAACCTCAGAAAACAAACAAGAAACCCCTAAAGAAAATGAGAAAGGGTGGACGCAAGTCACCAGAAAAAAGGGAGGGAAAAAAACTCCCCCAAAAAACCCAGCAACAACAGATACAACAACTCTTTTGACTACAACTACGAAACCAACGACAACAAATACGAAACAATCAACTGCAAAACAATCAACAAAAGAAGACAATCAAAACATTGAACCGATGGATATGTCCATGAATTTAAAAAGAAGGAGAGACAGCGAGGACTCACCAACTAAAGAGGGGGAGAAAAAACATCCAAAAAAACCCACACAAACAACCACCATACCTCAGCATAAGGGGGAAAAAACAACAGAAAAATCGCCAGTCCCAAATAAACAAAGACCAGCACAATTGATTCCTCTCCCACAAAAAACAAAAACCACCCCTATCATCCCAACAGAAACACCATTACCCCCCTCTCTTTCACCAATTAAAACCCCCAAAATGCTTACTCGATCCTATTCAGCGACCAGACTTACACCCTCTCCCCAAACACCGTCAACATCAGCAGCAACTGTTCAAAAACCAAGAGCACGCTCTACGGAAGCCCGACGTGCCATAAACTCCTTTTACTTCTGCGAAGATATCATGGACAATCCACACATAGACCACACTTTAAAACAATCATTAAAACCATTACGCTCACTCCAAAAAATTGACACTAAAGACATCACAAAACCACATCTATTCAAGGACGCACCAAAATTGACCACATTCGTCCGCTTGGCTGGCAATCGGACCAAGGAACTCTGGAACTTTATTGACGAAGCCAGCCGGGCGGATGTAATGCTGGTCGATACGAAAAATCCAATGCTGAAAAAAATGCTACCCTTCTGTGCGGGCAGGGTCCCGATTTTGGTTCACCCATCATTCTATAGGTCCCTAAAGTTGCGGTACCCTATGGATGTCGGTGGAATTACCAGGGACGACCGAGTAAGTACTGAGCTCGGCACCGGATCCCTGCGTCAGGCCGTCGGCATCCTTACTCCCAAGGATTTCCGGCCCGTAGTCGACACTGAGTAAGGTAAGTGGGATTGATGGCTCTAAACCTTGCTACTTTGAATGTGAGGGGATTGAGGGATCCGGGCAAGTGTACGCGCTTGCTTGGTGAACTTAAAACTCTCGGCGTAGATGTTGCTGCAGTGCAGGAAACCCACTTCACTTGCGGTGCCGACTGTCGTGTGCTGGAAAGCGATTTTAACGTTTTCTCAGCATACGGCAGCCGTACCAGCGTTGGGGTTTCTTTGCTAGTTGGACGCAGCCTTGATGCTGATGTTGACGTTGTTTTTGCAGGTGACGGGGGCCGACTGGTTGTGGCCGATGTTGCCGTGAAAAGTTTCAAGTTTCGTCTGGTTGCGGTTTATGCGCCCAATATCGTTGTGGAGAGGGTTTCCTTTTTTCGTCGGTTGGTGCCGTTCCTGGACGATACGAAGCGGCTAGTTTTAATGGGTGATTGGAATGCGATCCTTGATCCCAAGATAGATAAGGTCGGGCGGGGAGCTAGGCGTGTGGGAAGGTGTGAAAGCAGCCTTGCCGGCCTCATGACTCGTCATGACCTCGTCGACAGGTTTCGTCTGGATCACCCAGGGCGGGAGATGTGGACGTGGCTAGATAGTTCGCCCTCTGCCAAAGTAGGCTCCTACTTGGACAGAGTGTTAGTGAGACGAGCTGACATTGATTTTGTTAGTTGTCCCACGTTCCACTTGATAGCGTGGACTGACCATAAACTTGTTAGAGTCAGTCTACGGTTAGCAAATAGGCCTAGTCTGGCCGGCTACTGGAAGTTCAATACCTCCTTACTGGAGATACGGGACTTCCGGGACCGGTTGGAATCCCTAATTCAGCGGGCGTTAGTGGGGGCGGTTACCGGGAATAGGTGGTGGGGATCTCTTAAACATAGGATTAGAGATTTCGCTACCAAGTACGGTCAACAGCTCAACCTAGATAGGACCAAGGAAGCGAAATCTATAGACGATAGACTTTCCCGGGCGGTGGCTGGGGGGGACTCCCTAAACGTAGAGCTAGCTAGGGGGGACCTTGAGCGCGAGAGTAGCGAGCGCTACAAGGGATACGTAGTTAGATCTAGGTTAAAGAGAGTTCTCAACGAAGCTGTGAAAACGAACGCGACTGCGCGTGAAGAAGAAGTGCGAAGGTTCCCCGATCGGTATATCGGTTCTGTCAAGGCCCCGGATGGGCGACTGCTGCGATCGGCTCGCGAGATTCGTGACGCCTTTCGGGCGCACTTTCGGGATCGCTTTGCCCGCTGTACTGATCTCCCGCTCCGGGAGTTTCGTAGCTATCTTGCCGACTTTCCCCGCCTTGGGGTGGCTGAAGCGGCTAGCTGCGAGGGTGTGGTTACTGAATGCGAAGTCCGTGACGCGTTGAAGCAGGTCGGCCTGAACAAGTCGCCGGGACTAGATGGTTTGCCCTACGAAGTGTACTTGAGGATGTCGCACATGTTTGTGCCTATTCTGACGGATATGTTCAACCATTGGTTCGCCCAGGGAGCCATCCCTGGTAGCGTTACCAAGGGCGTGATCACATTGCTGAAGAAAGGTGGCAGGCATGTTTGGGAGGGTTTAGACGATTACAGGCCCATAACTCTGCTTAACACAGAGTTAAAGATTTTGGCCCGGGTCTTAGCGAATCGTTTACAGCTTGTCATTAGCGATCTGATCGGCTCTGAGCAGACCTTTGCTGTGAAGGGAAGATCGATCCAGGACAACCTGCACTTGATTCGCGAGGTCCTAGAGGGTATAGAAGACGGCACCGAGGCCGCGCTGATCAGTTTAGATCAGTCCAAGGCCTTCGATAGGGTTGACCATCGGTTTTTGGCGACTGTTTTGGAGACTGCCGGATTCAAACCGGAGTTCCGCAGATGGATTAGCATGATGTACCACAACCCTCAGGCAGTGGTGCAGGTGAACGGAAGGCGTTCGACGGTGTTCGCGGTCGAGCGGTCGGTCCGGCAGGGCTGCCCGTTGTCTCCTCTTCTCTATGTCCTAGCTTTGGAGCCCCTGCTCCGTAGGCTTAGGGATAGGACGGCAAATCCGGCCCTGCGCGGTGTCCCTTTTGCTGGCCCTCTTACGGCAAGGGTTTCCGCGTTCGCCGATGATATCACAGTGTTTGTATCCCGCCGTCTGGATATAAAGGCTGTGAAGAAGGCGGTTAGCGAGTACGAGCGGATTGCAGGAGCCAAGGTCAATTTTGACAAAAGCGAAGGTTTGCGGCTCGGTGCTTGGAGGGGTAGCAATACTCTTCCGGGGCCGTTCCGCTGGAGTGACGGACCCGTCCGCATCCTCGGGGTGTGGTTCGGGCCCGGCCTCCAACTGGAGCGAAATTGGTCGGAAGTACAAGCCAAGGTGAATGCTCAGGTGGGAATCTGGCTTTCAAGGAGGTTGTCCTTAAAGGGCAGGGCGGAGGCGTGCGCCGTGTACGTCTTCCCCTTGATCCTTTACCGATTGGCTGTACTTCCTCTGCCTAAGGTAAATCGGTTGGCGCTGCAACGATCCCTTTCCAGATTGCTCTGGGGAGGTGCAAGGCCGATGGTCCGTAGGCAGGTCTGTATCCAACGTACACGCAACGGGGGTCTAGGTATGCCTGATCTGGAGAGCCACTGGCTTGCTGAAAGACTTGCATACTTGGGCAGAGCTTTGACGGGGGACGCAGTGTGGAGACTGAAGGCGAGTCGGACTTTTCCTCGCCTAAAGTCAGACCCAAAGGCTGAAGGTCGACGTAGGCCTTTGGGCGAAACACTGTTTGTCCGCGAGTGCCGAACGGCCCTTCGTAACCTTCTTGGGTCCAGTGACCTTTCACGGCCTCGAAAAGAACTATATCGGGAGCTAGTGGTGGGTTCCGCTTCTGATCCTCTCAGCGAGCGGCACGGCTGGACGACGGGGGAGATTCGCTCTCATTGGAATTGGGCGCCAGGATCGAGCTTCTTGAACAACTCCGAGTTCTCGCTCACCTGGCGACTTGTGCGAAATGCGTTACCCCTTGTCGGCTTGAACTACAAAGCGGGCCTGGCAGACATGCCCGATTGCGCTCGCTGCGGCAGTGGCTTGGAAGAAACGGCTGAGCACGCCTTCTACTACTGCGAGCGAGTTCGCCCGTTTTGGGATCACGTCGGCGAGTGGACGGCTCGCATCGAACCCAAACAGCTCGTGCTGCTCGACGTTGGTTACGTCGTGGACAACGTTCTTCCTCCGTATCAGGGTGAGAAGCGTGTGGTGTTTCTCGCGATCCTAGCTGTAGCTAGAATGGTGATTTGGACGACGCGAAACAAGGGATTGTATGACGATGCAAACTTTTCTCATCGTGATCTGATTTTGTATTTTCGGCATCAGCTGAGGGTCAAAATCAGATGCGATAGAAAACGCTTGGATCGCATAACATTCAGCAAAAGGTGGGTGAATGCAGCGAGCCTGGTCGTGCGAAAGGGAGCAACGTTGGAGTCATCCTTCCCTCCTCTGCCGGCTCATGGCGTCTACGGTACGGGTCCTTAGGGACCCCACCCCTGGTAAGTAAAACTGTTCCCTTTTTCTTTTGGTACCCAGGTACCTAGTTAGCAGTATGTTTGTGAGTCATTGTCCCCGTCATCTAGTTGTTAGTTCTCAAGATCTTCCCCATCCCCATTATTTTTGTACCTCAATCCGTATCCCAGTCCACGTTTACTGAAGATCTTGAACATTCATATGTATAAAAATCATATCACCTACTTGTATTAACCCATACCGCGCCCGACCCCTAAATTCTTTTCACCCCTGTAGATTAGGATCCCTGCCCCACCTAGGGTAGGTCCGACTTGTTTCCGGTTCTTTTGCCCCGGAAAACAGTCGGCCTCCAATTTTATAGACGGGGGGATGGGAGGGCAACCAAACGGGGGATTTTTCCTTGTTTTTATATATATTTCGGGGTTTTTCTCCCATTCCCATCACATTCATTGTAAATAAATCATAAAATCATTCAAGAATCTCGGGATTTTAAGTAGGACTTCTTCATAGAGCAAATGAGGTATTTTGGTGATTGCAGCGCAAAAGGCGATGGATGAATGGATATTTATTGTATTGTTGAATGGGTCGGCGAATGTGGCTAGCTAGGTCTCCTTAGTTTATATAGAAAAGTATGACCGCTCCCTTCCCCTCCCCAAAAACTTCAAGGCCTTGTGCCTTCTATGTACTATACATAGAAATAAAGTAGACTAGAAGGTGAAGAGCAGCTTCTTATAGGAATAGTATTAGAGCGTTGGAGACTGGAGATCGCACTAGATCACCTTACTTGCTACCGTAATAACGGAAGCCAATACTATCGTTGGACTATATCTTTATTCTGTATTCACTAATCGTATGTTCTTGTCTACTAATAGTTTCTCTATTGTATATACTTTTTCCTGAGAATATATCTCTATTTCCTCTCATATCGTGGTTTGTCCTTTATTTAATATTACAAGCGTTCACTAATCCTATGTTCTTGTATACTAATAGTCTCTCTATTGAATATACTTTTTCCTGAGAATATATCTCTATTTCCTCTCATATCGTGGTTTGTCCTTTATTTAATATTACAAGTATTTACTATCCAGAACGCAACAATATTGCAGTTCAAAATATTGGCAATTTAAAGAAAATTTTGATCATGGATGTTTTCCAAATTGCCGAGGCAGAACTAAATGAAATTGTTGTATAGCCACATACATATACATAATACATGCGGTGTTATATAATTGCAGAAGGATTTCTTTTTATATTATCATTTTTCGTTGGTTATATCTTATCTTTCGGTTTAGTTAGGCTTAGAACTATTCAGCTTAGTGCACGGGTAGGGGCACACATTGAGCGCAGGAGTTCACGCTCGCGCGGGGAGGATGTGACAATCACAGATGTCATAATAAAAAACCCCGGATAGGAAACGTGACTGGGGATGTTAATAATGTCATTCCCAGAAGCGATGGGCTGAGGATTTGGGATGATTTTTGAAAAGAAGCAGTTAGTTGAGATTTGAAGCTAGATGAAGCGAGTTGATTTTTGAACATGGGCGAAGCCAGTACAGTTATGGACTACGGGATGTCCGCGCGTTGTTGGGTCTGATGGAACAGTCAGCATAGTAGAAATTGTGTCTCTCTCTCTCCTCGTGTTGAAAACCTAAAAGTCAAGAAGGTAATAAAAGTTTCGTAACTGAACTACCGAGAGTCGTCAGTGTTTCGAGTGTTTTTCGGATTCCTATGCATGTGAACGTTTTTCAGATCAGTATATTTCACATATTTGTATCTTGGTCCTATCTTTAATATGTTACAGCGGAACATAATCGAACATAATGACGAACTTCAATGAACGAACGAACACACATCTTTATAAAACATCGATCGATAAAATCAGAGAAAACGACTTCGAGCTGACAAAGAAAAGAAGCAGAAGGTACCCCGCAAAAAAAAAAAAAAATTACCGACGCCGATGACATAGCGATACTGGCAAATACACCCAACCAAGTCAAAATACTACTGCATAGTTTGGAACGAGCACCCGCAGGCATTGGTCTCCATGTCAATGCACACAAAACTGAATTTATGTGCTTTAATCAAACAGGCGACATTTCCACACTAGTTTATTCTCGAAAGGGTTGATCTTGGTTGTGTGAGAGGTGAGTTGGAGACGGGGACAGACTGCTACATATTGACCCCAAGTTCTTCTGACCACAGCAG
>OY757947.1:12873535-12884975 GCA_963585895.1 Sepioteuthis lessoniana
CTGTACGCAGAATCAATCGACCTATAAAAGTTCATTTGGGATCGATCGACTTAGCGCTCCATGAACACCCGGAGATAGAATAAAAATTTAAATAAATAAATGAATAAATAAACTAAAATAAGGTTTGGCTTTAATGAATGCGTGTAAAATCTTAGCCCAAAGTGAGGCTGTTTGTAGTGGTTTGCGCATGTGCACGACAAACAGTTTTCTTAAGAACTGTACCGGAAGTCCTTCACAGCAATCTGGTTTCTCTCTCGGGGCGCGCGAAAAACGGGAGTGATTTGGCAAATGTACTTGTATTCAGTACTTCAATAATTTATCCGCTATCCTTTTTATTTCAATATTTTTTTTTATTTATTCATTAAATTCAATCTCTACAAGGTTCCAGAAAATTCGATTTAACATTCAAATTTAAAAAAGTACAACACACCTTTTTATTGGCGTAAATTTGAAAAAAAATTTGTTTATATTTTTTCTTTGGTTACGGAGTTTTGTTGGGTTTTTTTTTACAAATTTCTTAAACGAATTTAAAATTTAATCTTAGCGTTTGTTCAATTTGTATAATTCAAGATTTCGATATTTCAGGCTGACTTTTTAAACATTTGTTTCCGGTGTTGAAAGAACTAAATTTCACACCGAATGCTTTTTATAAAATGAAATTACAAAATAATAATAATAATTACGATTATATCAATTGTAATTGGTGCTCTTGGTACAGTTACCAAAGGATTGGTACAAGGACTCGATGACTTGGAAATAACAGGACGGGTAGAGATTGTCCAAACTATAGCATTATTGAGATCGGCCAGAATACTGAGAAGAGTCCAGGAGACTCGAGGAGACTTGCTGTCACTCAGACTCGAGTGAGAAACAACCAGCTAACGCTGGTGTGAAAAACTCTCATTGAGTAAAATAATAATAAAAACAAATTGCCGTTTTTGCACTAGGAATAGTCCCCAAAGAGACTGGAAAAAAAAACAACTGGAAAATTAAAAATACGAGGTAGAATGGTATTTGCAAAAACCAGAATCTTTCATAGGAAATGAGATTTTGAGATACAAACAGATCACCTAATCCCGACCAGACGACCAGACCTCGTGATAATTAACAAGCAAACAGATAAAAACGAAGACAAATAAGAGGACCTGGCGAACTGTGGACTTTGCTATGTAAAAAATCAAAGAAAACAAATACAGCAAACTTGCGCAAAAAGAGTATAAGACTAGACACGACTGGGTGGGAAAGGCGATCCACTGGTAATTGTACAAGAAACGGAAATTTCACCATAAGAACATGTGGTATAGGCACAACCCAGAATCTGTCCTGACACACAACATTCTCTGGGATTTTGAGATACAAACGGATTACCTAATCTCGGCCAGACGACCAGACTTTGAGATAATCAACAACAACAACAACAACAACAACAACAACAAAAGAGAACCTGCTGAATAGTGGATTGCAGTTTCAGCTGACCCCAGGGTAAAATTGACAGAAAGCAAAACGAGCGATATGTACCTGGACTTTGCTATAGAACTGAAAAAAACTGAGGAACATGAAAGTGACGGTAGTACCAATTGTAATTGGTGCACTCGGTGCAGTAAACAAGGGATTGATAAAGAGACTGGAGGACTTGGAAATAAGAGGAAGAACGGAGACCAACCAGACTACTGCATTGTTAAGATCAGCTAAGATACTGAGAAGAGTCTTGGAGACTTGATGAGACTTGCTGTCACTCAGCCTCCAGAGAAAGACCATCAGCTAATGCTGTGGGAAAAAACTAGCTAGGTGAAATATGAAAGAATGCACAGTGTTGGTTATGTGGTGATATAAGTGAATGAAGCAAACTGGCCCAAAAGGACGCAAGGGTAGGCATGATTGGGTGGGATTACCGATTCACTGAGAATTATTCAAGAGCGTAAAATTTAGACTTGCAAATATGCGCAAACCAAAGTCTCTCCAAGAAAGTGGGACGAATAAAATTCTCGAAGAGTGAGATACAATTGGTTATCTAGTAAATTTTGCCGTTCTAGCTGACCACAGATTGAAAATAAAAGACAGCAAAAAGACAGAGAGATCACAGGATATTAGCATATGGAAAGAACATGAAGATGACGGTGATGCCAATTGTAGTCGGTGCACTTGGAAGGGTCCCAAAGACCCTTGAACAGAGACTAAGGGCATTGGTGACCAAACGAAGAATGGAAGCTATCTAGACTGCAGCATTGTTGAATCGGCTTGAATACTGAGAAGAGTCCTGGAGAACTGCGGAGACTTGCTATTACTCGGAGCAAAAAAAAAATCTCCAGTTAGAGATGAAGTGAAAATCTTGCGAGAAGTAAGAAAATAATAATAATGATAATAATACAGTCGGGACATAGGAATCGAATTTGGCACAGAAAAGTGTGCAATGCTTGTAATGAAAAGTGGCAAACGGCAGCTAACTGACGGAATGGAACTACCAAACCAAGATAAGATAAAAACGCTCGCAGAAAACGAAACCTACAAATACTTGGGCATCTTGGAGGCTGACACCATCAAACAAGCGGAAATGAAAGAAAAAATTCAGAAAGAATATCTCAGGAGAACTAGAAAACTACTCGAGACAAAACTCGAGTCGCCAATTTATTGTGGTCAAGGGGAGGTTCAAATGATGACACGACACAGAACAAAGTAATAAGAAATATATTGAAGGCAAATAATACATAAAAAACGATAGCTGGCAAAAACCCCTCCCAAACTTAACAATCAGGAATATTACCGCTCTTGGTAACGACTCGCTGAGACAGAACCGAGACTGTTCGAGACTGCGTCTGCGCAGAAGAGAACTCAGTTGGTATATATCTCATGAGGACGAGTTCATCTATAGGGGACATCCCAACACGATGTAACACAATTTTTAGCACATTCAGCTGAGGCTGTAGAATACGCTGTCTGCATCTCTGCAGAGGAGTAAGACCACATGTGTCCAAGAAATGACTCTAAACAAGCTGAAACAATTTGAATGTGTAAACAAACCTACCTGCAAATTATTCGTCTAAAAATCATATATACAAAGATCACTAAATAAGTTTTTATACTTTTTTCGTATGGGCACTTTTATTGATAGTAAACATATGAAACTCTTGTCCCCTTCGAACTAATCTCCTCCGGCTGCAATGCACTTGTTGTACCGTTCCAACAAGTTCTCGAAGGCCCTATGGAATTCCTCGTGTGAGCATGTCAATGATCTTCGTCATAGCCTCTTTCATCTCCTGAATTGTCTCATAACGACAGCCTCTGAGCTTAGGGAATAAGCAAATGTCACAGGGAGCAAGGTCTGGACTATAGGGAGGGTGAAGAACTGTCTTGATGCCCATCTTGGTCAAATAGTCTGTGACCAGATAGAGTTGTGGACTGGTGCATTGTCCTGCTGGAAATGCCACTGACCCGATTTGAAGAGTGCTGGCCTCTTCCCAAGGAATCTCTTCCTGAACTCCCTTAAAACCTCAACATAGTAACCCTAACCCTTTGACCAATCAACTGTGGTGTATTGACTTCCTTACTCCTCCCACACCTCTCATCATCCCTCACAGACTCCCTGCCTTCCTTGAATCTCTTATGCCACTCAAAAACTGATGCTCGATTCATGTAAGATGGTCGAAAAGCAGTCTGAAGCATTCAATACGTTTCTGTGGCATCATTTTTTCCAAGTTTAAAACAGAATTTTATTGTATATCGTTCTTCTAAAGGTCCTCACGTCCAGATTGCATTTTTGAAATTCACCAGCTGTGACAATCAGTATTTAGAAGGGTGTATTCCAATTGCTACTGTAGCTGTTCATTTGAACCTGAAATCATAAAAATTGGTCGATCAACTCACAAGATGGAAATTTACTAAGCTTTTTTCTTAGAAGTGGCACAAGGCCATATGAAAGGGGCACCCAATGAGACTCGAACTCACTCGTGTAGGTTTGCTAGTCGAGCTTGCTAACCATTACATCACCAGAGGCGCATTGGTCATCTCACAAGATGTATAGCAATAAGATACTGAATTTTCAAGAGTCTACAACAATTCTAAATGCCTGTACAAAAAAAAAAAACGTCTGGAAATTATTGAATGCATCACATACTTAATTTATATGTATAAACAGGATTTGGCATTCAGTGACAGACAAGGGTTGATATGCCATAAAACCATAAAGCGGGAGGTGCCCGTGGGGTAATGGTTATCGTCGTAGGAAATGGACACGGTGACATGAGTTCAAATCCCGAACGAGACTGATTGCATTTCACATAGCACTAATACCCTTGGGAAAGGTATGAATCCAAATATTCTCCCTCCAGCTATGGGTAAATAGTAGGACAGACTGGGTTCTTCAGTCTTAGTAAAGCAACTAGTGTAGGAGAAGGAAAAACACTGAATTGAAACCAGTTAAACTCCGCTTAAAAATTGACCTTGTGTCATATGCTGCCCGAACGGAGGGGTTGGTAAATATGGATATGCGATAAAACCATCACAAACCAACCAATATATATATATATATATATATATATATATATATCAGGGGACATAACTCTTAACTACTTCTTTTTCATATATTTTGTAAATCTTTATTTCCTCTCTCTCTCTCTCTCTCTCTCTCTCTCTCTCTCTCTTCAACTGTCAGCAGTTTGTTGTGTCAGGTCATTCATTTTGCTTGAAAGCCAAGATAGACTCGAAGACCAGTGATGACAGCTCCAATTTACAATGCACCAACGACTGACGAAATTAAGAGAGATACCATCTTCAGGAATTTAACGGTCAGACGACGAGACTGCAGAAGAGAGAGAGACAGAGAGAGAGAGACAGAGAGAGAGAGACAGAGAGAGAGAGAGAGAGAGTAAAAGGCGAGGAATAGAGATGCCGACAAGGAGCGTTCTAAAAGATTTAGCTTTTGTCAGCTCATAAAAAAACCTTACCCGATAGGACGTACTTTTAGTCAGGGTGCTAAAGACCCCGACAATTTCCAAGGGTTTTTCTTTCTTTCTTTCTTTCTTTTCATTTCCTTTTTTTGTCTCTCTCTTGCTTTTTTATGTGTTTTTTTCTTTATTCTCTTTTGCTTTTCATTCTTTGTCGCTGGTTCTTCAGTTTATTTCTTTTTATTTCTATCTGTCCATTCTCTTTCTTTCTTTCTTTCTTTCTTTGATGCTTTTTCCCTTTGTTCTCTTTTCTTTTCTTTTTTTGTTATTCTAGGTTATCTTTGTATTTTTTCTTTATTCTTCATTCTTCTATTCATTTATTCTTTCAATCTCTCTCTCTCTCTCTCTCTCTTTCTCTCTTTCTCTTTCTCTTATAAAATATGTTTTATAATTTATTTTATTTTAACTTTTTTAAAAAGTTTCCACTCCCTTCTTTCTTTCTTTCTTTCTTTCTGTCAACAAATTCATTCTCATATATTTTATAACTCAATTATTTTCCTTCCTTCCTTCCTTCCTTCCTTCTTTTTTTCTTTCTTTCTTTCTTTCTTTCTTTCTGTCAACAAATGCATTCTCATATATTTATGTACTCAATTTTTTCCTTCTTTCTTTCTTTCTTTCTTTCTTTCTTTCTTTCTTTCAACAAATTCATTCTCATATATTTATATAACTCAATTATTTTCCTTCTTTCTTTCTTTCTTTTATTTAATCTACTTTCTTAAGTTTATTTCTATCCATTTCTTACTTTCTTTTTTCTTTCTTTTTTTTCTTTTCATAATTCTATTCACTCGTTTTTTATTTATTTCTTTCACTCCCTGTTTTTTCTTCCTTTTTATTTTTCCTTTTTTTATTGTTTTTACCTTCTCTGTCTTTCTTTTTTTTTCTCTCTTCCACTTTTTATATATTTTCTTTCTTTCTTTCTTTCTTTCTTTCTTTCTTTCTTTCACGTTTCAACTCCACAACTTCCTGTGTCATTCAGTTATATACGTAAACATATAAAAATCCTAATACCACCAGACCAGGGTAAAAACGCTTTTCTCTCATTTATTATTCACACCATTCAATATAATTCTGATATATATATATATATATATATATGTATAAGAATTATATTGAATGGTGTGAATATATATATATATATTATACTGAATGGTGTATATATATATATATAAATCTATTTTTCTCCTTTGTCATCAGTTCGTATCGTCGATTACTTCCGATAGATCATCTAGACTGCATCCAGTGTCCGCACAAATCTGATGTATATAAGTTTTTGCTGGTCAGGCAACACTGGTGTGTCCATACCTAGGAGTCCACAGAAGAATGTCATCTATGATTTCGTCCTTGCTTCCATAGCAGTGCCCAGCATGTCTTACTCGTATAGTTTGCGAGATGGGAGCTAAGTGGCCGTATAGTTGCTTTTTTGTGGCAATTGCTACCTGGATTTGTTCAAAACAGCCCGTAGCATTCTTATGTAGATGTCATCTAGCTTATTCGTCGTTAGAATCAGAGGGTGCAACTATACAGCAGTACTCACACAGCAAAAGATTGGAAGAATTCCCGTTTTATTTTGTCGAAGAGATTAGATTTCTCAACGATTAACAGTCCACGCCTTCCTTATTTACCAACCCCTCCGCTCGGGCAGGATATGACGCAAGGTCAATTTTTAAGCGGAGTTTAACAGGTTTGAATTCAGAGTTTTCCTTCTCCTAGACTAGTTGCCTCACCAAGGCTGAAGAATTTAGTCTGCCCTACAATTTTCTCATAGCTGGAGGGAGAATATTTGGATTCATACCTTTCCCAAGGGTATTAGTGCTATGTGAAATGCAGTCTCGTCCAGGATTTGAAATCGTGTCGCGGTGTCCATTTCCTACGACGATAACCATTACACTACAGGCACCTCCCTTATGCGTATGTTATCATTACTTCAGTTGATGAGATATTGCTGCCTAAACTGGTCGACTAATTCCAAAGGCTTGCAACTTAAAGAGGAGGTGGCTTCTTCTTGTTAAAACAAACAAACTTTGTTTTATTTGCTTTCACTTAGACGCCAATGCCTGCTGCAACTTGTTTTTTTGGCTGAGATTTGGCTTAGGCTGGTGCATTTGCAAGAAGCGCTCGATCATCTGCGTAGTCTGCGTCTCTCACAGTTTCTACAGGTTTCTACTTCTTGTCTCTTTTAATGTGAAACTATTTTCTTTAATTGTATGTCATCTACGTCGATTGAAAATAAATATGGCACTAACGTATCGACATGAAAGACTTCAATCATGGTTCGCTTACCAGATGGCGACACTGACTTCAAAGAAGTCAGTGTCGCCATCTGGTAAGCGAACCATGATTGCATTTGTATTTTTGTAAACATCCTTAAAGCCAGAAGAGTTTCTTTAAGATCATATTCTAGACGTCTTTTCTCTGTGTATGGAAGCAAATGCGTAGGAGAAATATACGAACAACAGTGTTGTCTCAATTTTTTTATGCGTACTCCTTCCTTCCTTCCTTCTTTCTTTCTTTCTGTCAACAAATGCATTCTCATATTCTGAGAAGAAGAGAATGGATTTTTCTGAAAGTCATTCTGATTTTTTCCTAAGAAATTTCTCGGTATCAGTTCGGATACAATTGAGAAGCAGGATATTATAAACCTTTGTAGCTGTAGCAGTAAGCTATGTTTTCGTAGTTCCTAGTGATTCCGAGGTCACACAATTAAACAGGAGTAATACTTGAAAGGGTCCGATCTTTGGGTCAAATAGAACTATTCAATCAATTACTATAATTGAAACCATCTAACTGTATGCCAACAAATGATTTATATTAAATAGCATTATTAGTGTTAGATAGGAATACTTGAAACGATTTAATTGTGTGCAAACAAACGATTAATATTAAATAGAATTATTTGTGTTTGATAGGAATACTTGAAACCATTAAACTGTGTGCAAACAAATGACTAATATTGGATAAAATTGTTTGTGTTTGATAGAATTTCTTGAAACCATTTAACTGCATGGAAACGAATGATTTATTGAGCACTCTGGCGAAGGAATTGTCGGCTGCCGCTCGCATAATGCAAAGCTCTTCGAAAGAATTGAGCACTCTGGTAGCCGATAGGGTATTAAAATGTAAACAAACGGACGCTGCTGCTGTTGCTACATAGATACCTTAAAAATTCCCTTAGCCAACGTAGTCCGCTTGTTGGCCGAGTGGTCTGAGACTTAGTCTAACGTAAAGTTGGATGGGTTTAGATCACGCCTTCGAGCGTCCTGCGTGTCTAGCCACCTTGAAGAGTTCTGATAGAACGAAACAGTCTGTCTGTGGATGACAATATATATATGTGTGTGTGTGTGTGACTAAACAATGGGAATAAATTAAGCTTTATTAAAAGCAAAACGTTTTACCATTGACTTTCCAACATAGTAAATTCATCACTTTGGGATTATTTTATTTTTTATTTTCTTCACACATACGTACACACACACATACAAAACACATATGCTAAAATTAGTACCGTGATGAGTCCTCAAAAAAAAAACCTAAGTATCTTAGCTGGTATTTTTATAATGGCAGACTTTATTTCTTGAGGACTTTTCAAGTTGTACTGGTATGTACTTTGAACGTCGAGTTCTAGCGTGTGAAGATTAGATCCGAAACTCATATTAATACAGAAAATAAACGTTTTCTACATAAAATATTCAAGACTTAGACAAGTATATTCTGGCTGTGGGCCAGTTGATGTCAAATATAAACACGATATCTGAATGTATACGTCATTTTTCCACATTCCTTTGTCTTCCATCGGCGCAAATAACTAGATATTCGAATTTGAAATTAAACACAATTATATATATTCTCATTCACAGACAGACTGTTTCATTGTATCACAACTCGTCAGTGTGGCTAGACACACAGGACGCTTGACGCTGGGATCGTAAACCCGCCCAAATTTACGTTAGCCAACAAGCGAACCACGTCAGCTCGGGAATTATATACATGTGTGTGTGTGTGTGTGTGTTTACCAACTCCTCTGCACGAGCAGGATGTGACACAAGGTCAAGATTCATGCAGAGTTAAACAGGTTTGATTTTAGAATTTTCCTTCTCCGAGGCAGGTTGCCTTACTGTTTATCTCGAGCTGGAGGAAGAATAATTGACTTCATAACTTTCCCAATGGTATTAGTGCAATGTGAAATGCAAACAGCCTTGTCAAGGTTTTCAACGGGGGATTTCCTACGACGATAACCATTATATAATGAGCGCCTCCACACACACACACACACACATATATATATATATATATATATATATATATATATATATTAGCCACTATACCGAAGACGTATGTAGTTTCAATGGAGTCGATATAGTCAAAGAACCGCATCAAAATAAATGGAGTTATAAGTCAAAAAAATATACGTGGTGCCATCAATAAGTTTCCAGATTTTTTTTGTACAGGCATTTAAAATTGTCGTAGACTCTTGGAAATTCAATATCTTATTGCTATACATCTTATGAGATGACTGACCAATATTTATGATTTCAGGTTCAAATGAACAGCTGCAGTAGCAATTAGAATACACCTTACTAAAGCCAGATTGTCACAGCTGGTGAATTTCAAAAATGCAATCTGGACGTGAGGACTCTTTAGAAGAACGATATGCAATAAAAATCTGTTTTCAACTCGGAAAAAGTGATGCCACAGAAACGTATTGAATGCTTCAGACTGCTTTTGGAGCATCCTGCATGAATCAAGTATCAGTCTTTGAGTGGCATATGAGATTCAAGGAAGGCAGGGAGCCTGTGAGGGATGATGAGAGGTGTGGGAGGAGTAAGAAAGTCAATACACCAGAGCTGATTGGACAAAGGGTTAAGGTTAGGATTACTATGTTGAGGTTTTAAAGGAGTTCAGGAAGAGATTCCTTGGGAAGAGTCCAGCACTCTTCAAATCGGGCCAGTGGCATTTCCACCAGGACAATGCACCAGTCCACAACTCCATCCTTGTCACAGACTATTTGAGCCAGACGGGCATCAAGACAGTTCCTCAGCCTCCCTATAGACCAGACCTTGCTCCCTGTGACTTTTGGTTATTCCCTAAGCTCAGAGGCTGTGGTTATGAGACAATTGAGGAGATGAAAGAGGCTATGACGAAGGTCATTGACACAGTCACACAAGAGGACTTCCATGGAGCCTTCCAAAAGTTGTTTGAACGGTACAACAAGTGCATTGCAGCCGGAGGAGAATACCTCGAAGGGGACTAGAGTTTCACGTGTGTACTATCAATAAAAGTGCCCATACGAAAAAACTCTGGAAACTTATTTAATGATCTTCGTAATTATGTTTTTTGAATTGATATGGTTCATTTGTTAATTTTATGGCATGCCAATCCTTGCTGAGCTATTTAATGCCCAATTTAGGCGTTTTTCTTTTCCTTTTTCTCTATCTGTTTGTGCTACATACCCATAATGTGTGAAATAGACATAGGGAATCCGAAATACACGACATTCACGAAATTGGATGCACCACATGGACGCTTACGAAGCGGCTGGAGAGGAGGCTGGACGGAAATTACACAAGAATGTTGAGAGCAGTATTAAACAAGTCCTGGCGACAGCACCCCACGAGACTCCAACTATACGGACACTTGCCCCCCATCACGAAAACTATACAAGTTCGACGAACCAGACACGCAGGACACTGCTGGAGAAGCAAGGACGAGCTCATAAGCGATGTACTCCTGTGGACCCCCACATATGGATGTGCAAGAGTGGGACGACCAGCACGAACATACATACAGCAACTATGTGAGGACACAGGATGTAACCCTGAAGACCTGCCGGAGGCGATGAATGATAGGGAGAAATGGCGAGAGAGGGTCAAGGATATCCGCGCTGGCGGCGCGACATGATGATGATGATGATGATGGTTCAGGTACGAAACTTTATTACCTTTGAGTTAAAAGGTTTTTCGACATGAGGAGAAAGGGACACAATCTTTCTATGCTGACTGCTTTTACATCGTCAGCTCTCAACCCAACCAACGTGCGGCGCCCGTAGCGCACAAAGTCGTCTGGCCTCGCCCAGATCTGTATCTCAACTCTCTCGTTCGGAGGCAGGAACTCAACTCACTGACTTTTTCTCAAATCCCCAAATCCTCAGTCCACGCTTCCAGTGCATGACGTCACTCACATCTCCTGGTCACAATTCCTATCTGGGATTTTTATTTTGACATCTCTGAATGACACATCCTCTCCGCGCACCAGTGAACACCTGCGTTAATGTTGCACCAAACTCACCCATGCGCTATGCGAAAGGTTCTCAGCCAAGCTAAACCGAAAGGCAAGATATACAAAACGAAATCCCTCCGCAATTATATTACATTTGTTTTAGTTTTGTTTTGTTTTCTGGCTATTTAATATATGGCTTAAATTGATTAAAAATAATTGTAATCATTTGTAAGAAGAACAATTCGACCAAGTACCAATTGCAAATATAAATAATTTGCACTCGGTTT
>OY757947.1:12885175-12902675 GCA_963585895.1 Sepioteuthis lessoniana
ACGATTCTGCAGTTCATCGTTTTAACTATTATACCACGTAGACAACCTCCTCTTTGCTTCTCTTATATATATATATATATATATATATAGTCATCCACAGACAGATCTGTTTCGTTCTATCAGAACTCATCAGTGTGGCTAGACATATTAGCTTCCCGTAGCTGGGATCGAAACCCGGTTGACTCAAACGCCAATCCAAGCTTCTAACCCTTCAGCCACGAGGAGCTAGTAGCATCGAAGTAAACTTTAAACGGTTATGAATCACAATTACTATTGTTTACGGCTACCGAGACCTCAATTCATATATGAAGAGGCTTGCAATAAACGCTAATGGCAACACGATTACTTTTTTTCGCCAGAGAACTTATATATATATATATATATATATATACAATTGTTGTATATTGACTTTCGACCCGGCCAAACATGCCATTCCAAAGTGATGCACCGGAAGGAAGTGAAACATTCCGATGGCAGTTATGAGAAGAAATCGCGTAGGCGGACTTGGCTGACAACATGGGACATGGTAAAATCCCATGGTACACTCATAGACTGATGCACCAGAAGAGAGTCACCTCTGAACTGCATGACAGTTATTTCCGCTTGATGACGATCAAACATGCCATTCTAAAGATTGAGTGGGCGATTGAACTATTATATAACTCGGTGAGGACAGGAAGTCAGTGAGTCGGATCTCAGATGAGTTAGAGACAAGATGCGGTAGAGAAAGCCATCATCTAGCAGAGAGCTGGGCCCCCGGGCCTCCAGTTGAGCAGCCCTGGAGAACGAGAAAGACACAACGCTGATGGCCATAAGAGTGGGGGTCTATATATTGCAGTTCTGCTCGATCTCCAACTCCCTCTCACACGCAAACCTTACAATAAAGTGAGAGGTGTGTTTTTTTTAAAGATGTCTTCGCTCGTCTTATTCATTGCATCAATAGGTATTTTGCATGTATATATGTATAGTTGGTCATGATGGTGACTATACAACACAATGTCTGTATGTGAATTAGAAATATTCCGTGGAACAATTCATAATGAAATTTATTAAACCGACACTCGATCGCAAATGCGTAACGAGATTCACGTTGTATTCTCATAACGCACGCAGTTATTTTTCAAATCACATCTCGCCGTTACACTTCTGAGTCAACATCTATGTTTAGTAAATAACTTATAGGGCCTCGGTGATATATACATATATATTCAGTGAATGGGGCCGGTGTGCATATAAAACCGTTGAGAGGAATCCCCGAAACGGTGCACATTCTCTCCTGATGACCCTAATCCGATTTTTCGATAAGAAAAAGATTAAACTTTCATTCAATGAAGAAAATCCCAATATCAGAGTTACTCTGTGGAATGTCAGTGGCAAGAGAAGCATCTGTCTGTCCGTTTAGATTTTGGTGAGTATCAATAATTATTAAGTAATTTCCTTATATATATATATAGGTATTATTCATTCATATCCATAAGATCTGAAGAAGTCCTGTTATATTTTTCTTCGTGTTTTTGGTTTACATCAGAAACACAAAACAGGGTGGAAATAAATTTATAATCCTAAAATAACCGGTCTTTGTTTTTTTTCTTTAAAGAAAGTATATATATATATATATATTATTCAATCCAGTAAATCCGGAATAGGGAATAATTACAATCAGAAATCCAGAATAGGGAATAATTCCAATCAGAACAAATAGAATATTCAAAAATAGAATATCAAATTTAAATTATCATGGTAATGATCTCAATGTAAATAAAATCCACAGAGCAAATAATGGCAGGAGTACCATCTGTCTGTCCGCTCAGTTTTTGGTGAGTATCAATTACTTATTATGTAATTTCTTTATCTATATATATATATATATATATATAGAAAGAGAGAGAGACAGACAGACAGACAGGGAACGTGCGGCATAAATACCTCCCACATTTTAAACTGTCACCTCTGTGGTGCAAGTGAACTTTGGCAAATGATAATGGTAGCTCCATCTTTTTCTAAATACGATGAACACCAGGCATTTTCGATTGAAACAATTTTTCTGAATACTGACGAATCTGTAATAGGTCCATTGAATATTTTTCGAGCTCAGTGAATGTTATAGTGAAATGATGCTGTTCCGGATAGAATTTTCAACCCATAGCAATATCGATTTTCTATTAACCACTCTATACATCACACAGGTGACAGTTTAAAATGTGGAGGTATTTCTGCTGCTCACACACACACACACACACACACTATATATATATATATATATATATAATAAGTATATTTTAGTTTTTATATATATTTAATAGCATGGATGCTTATCTGCAACCCCTGGTTTCATGATGTCTCATTACGACAATCATCAGGCAGAGAAAGAAAGATATTTGAGAAATTGAAAAACATCGAAAAATACAGTCAAACAAATATTTACATTGAGATTTATATGACTCTTTGTGTGTGTGTGTGTGTGTGTGTGTGTGTGTGTGTGTGTGTGTGTGATTGTACAGATTAAATTTGCGTATTACTCTGTGTGATCGTACTGGAGATTGTTAGTGTGTGTGTACGTGTATGATGATATATGCGTCTCGCGGCAGAACTGAGGTTGCCTCCTGGATATAGCTGTGGCGAAGTGTAGCGAAGTCCACAGTAGACAAGGTTTTGACCGAATTAAAAAAAAAATTCTATGTATTCGTGCTTGTGTGTGTGAGTGTGTATGTGTGTTTAGTGATTATTTTAACTAAGGAACGAATTATCATCCTCATTGCATTACAAAGAAAATAAATTCTTAGCTCATGAACTTAATAGGTGAAAATGTATGGTGGATCTGAAAGGTAAGAATTGGTGCGGTGGGGATATACTATATAGCATTAAGCAATATTAATATTTTATTTTGCTTTGTGTTAGATTGCAATGATAATTTGTATTAGCTGTCTATATTGTGTTAATGCTATAATACGTATCTGTTACTGTAATCTATGATTGCATGTGTATCTATGATTCTACATATATATAAATAAGTTAGCGACCATAGTCGAGGGTGACCCGAAGGCTCCCTTTTCGATAGCTACTACACCAAGGTGTAGGGGAGGGCGCTACTCCATTCCCAGGATTGCTCCACTTTACCCTTGAACCGTACCTTATAATGCTGAGTGTTAAGCAAGGTGGTATCAAGTACCATTTTTAAAGTCTTTGGTATGACTCGACCTGGGATTGAACCCAGGTCTCCCGGGCCATTGGCAAACACTCTAACCGCTGGGCCAATGTCCCGGTTCAAAGCAAAGTTGGAGACCGCAGTCGAGGGAGACCCGAAGGCTCCCCTTTCAATAGATACTACATCGAGGTGTAGGGGAAGGTGCTACTCCTTTCGAATGGATTGATCCACTTACCCTTGTTACGTATCTTATAATGCTGAGTGATAAGCAAGAAGGGATCAAGTACCATTTTTTTTTAGTCTTTAGTATGACTTGACTTGAGATTGAACCCCGGTCTCCCGGGCTATTAGCGAACACTCTACCCACTTGGCCAATGGGCTTATTTGGAAGAAAACCCAACAGACCGTTATTTGGGTATAATAATAATAATTTGTATTGCTATTATATTGTCATTCCATTTTGAGAAACCATCCTCTTCAGATAACCATCACACAATGGAGTGACCAGCAGAAATAAATTTATAATAGCCAAATGACCGGTTGGTGGATTTTTTTCTATTATATGAATTCAGTCTGTATTTAATTTATAGATTAATTATCATATATTAAGCACTCCTGGAGATTTATAAGAATCCTCTGATATATTCCCAAATTGAATCATTCCCAACTTATCTTTGGATATTATACATATAGTCATCCACAGACAGATCTGTTTCGTTCTGTCAGGACTGATCAGAGTGGCTAGACATACTAGCTTCCCGTAGCTAGGATCGAAACCCGGTTGACTCAAACGCCAATCCGAGACTCTACCCCTCATCCACGAGGAACTAGTAGCAGCAAAGTAAATTTTTAAACGGTTATAAATCACAATTACTATTGTTTACATACATCCGTTTAACGGCTACCTAGAGCTCAATTCATATATGAATAAACGCTAATGGCAACGCGATTAATTCATTCGCTAAAGAACTCAACCCAACGGGGGTAGGGGAGTATATATATATATATATATATAGTCATCCACAGACAGATCTGTTTCGTTCTATCAGAACACATCACATATATATATATATATAAGTTAAGTAAGGTGGCCGACCGTTTTTGAGGGTTACCCGAAAGACCCCTTTTCAATAGCTACTAGACCGAAGTTTAGGGGAGGGTGCTACCCCTGGATTACTCCACTTTACCCTAGATTCATACCTTATAATTCTGAGTATCAAGCAAGGAGACATAAAGTATCATTTTGGAGGTACCCGTGGTGTAATGGTTATCGTCGTAGGAAATGGACACGGCGAAACGAGTTCAAATCCTGATTGCATTTCACATAGCACTCATACCCTTGGGAAAAGTATGAATCTAATTATTATCCCTCCAGCTATGGGTAAATGGTAGGACAGACTGGGTTTTTCAGCCTGGGTGAGACAACTAGTCTTGAAGGAAAACTCTGACTTCAAACCTGTTAAACTCCGCTTAAAAATTGACCTTGTGTCATATCCCGCCCAAGCGGAGGGGTTGGGTAAATAGGATCAAGTATCATACTGGGGGTTTTTGGTATGACTCTACTTAGGATTGAACGCCGGTGTCCCAAACCATTATATATATATATATATATATATATATATAATGGTAATCTTTTTAAGACTCCCTCGACAATCAGATTTTTTACGGGACTTTAGAAAATTTTAAGTCTCAAGTTTATGTTGTTGAATTTGAGTTTTGTTTAACGGCATATCAACTTCTGTGGGTCATTTAATGCCAAGAAAGGTTAGGTTGATTTTGTCTTCTACATGGATTTTAAGGCATGGTTATTTTTTTTATAGTTCTTGATTCTGTTTGGCCAGATATTGGTGAAAAGGTTGATTTGGTCAGATTTCAGAGAAAGGGTAAGGTTTTTTGGAAGACTCAAAATGTTCTCAAGTTTGGTTTGGTTTGGTTTGGTTTGGTGTGGTTTTATGGCACAAGAACCCCTGCAGGCCACACAATGCCAGACTTCGTTTATATACACATTAAACCTAAGATTTACTTGCCCAGTCAGCTGGGGCTGTAGAATACACTGACTGCACCTCTGCGGAGGGGTAAGACCCCCCTAACGAGTGTCCTGATATGACACTAAACAATCTGATGGTGAGGTTCCAGCAATGCTGGAGCTTTGGGGAATGCTGAGTACCCCTTCATTGCCATCGCTCCCAGCTCCACTCTGGCCCGAAGTGGTAGCGCCTGATAGGGCCTTATCTATGGGTCAAATAGAACTAATAGCATACTTATGCTAAACTGAATTGTTTGATTAAACTGAATAGCTTGAAATAGAAATATTTTGACTATTAAACCGTACTTACATTTAAACTGCGTGCTTATGCTTAACTGAATTATTTCAAATAGAACTGTTTGTCGACATTAAAACTGTATTTACACTTAACTGAATTGTTACATTTAACTGCTTGAATAGCTCGAAATAGAAATGTTTTTGACAATTAAACTGTGTAATTATGCTAAACTGAATTGTTAAATTGAACTGATTATTTACATAAAAATGGATTTGACGTTAAATAACCTAGAAAGGTTGATATGCCATAAAACCCACCAAACCAAACCAAACTAAGATTTACAAACGAATGGCTCCGAGCTACGCAGCTACACAACATTAATAATTTAACCCAACATCAGCAATTTGTTTGCACATAGTTTGAAAATTTGTTTGCACATAGTTAAATAATATTACACATGACTTGTAAGCGAATACATCATTTGTAAACATAAAAAACCCAGACTATTAGGATTTGAACTCCGTTGTAAACAAGGAATGAGTCGAAATCTCTTGATGAACGAACGGAACCTGGATCCAGCACAATGTTCCTAATAGGTCAGGTGACATAGTTTAAAGAAACAAACACTGATTCACTGATCAAACGGTCAATTTTTCTTGTCATTAACAGCCACCTTTTTTCTGTTAGACAACTTTTCCAATGTTTTTATATATTTTGACACTTTTTACACATCCATCGTTAACTTAACATCACTAATATAACCCCTCATAGACCTGATGATGGTTCAGCAGAACCGAAACGCTATAGTGTCAACTTTGTTTCTCAATAAATCTCTCCTTCTACTTAGATTAACTTGTTATCAATTTTTCTGTACAAACTGTCGGATTATTTTCTTCCAATTAGCTAATAATATTTTTCGACAAGCCCGTGCTTATTTTTCTTCACAGCCAAATTGTTTCAAGTATCTCGTCCAATCCAAATCATTATATTCACTTTTAATCATCTGTTTGCACACAGTCAAACAATCTTGAATACTGTTATGTACCAGCAACAATTCAACATCAGTCACTTGTTTGCACACATTTAAATAAATATACAGGATATGTGAGAGATTAATTTGTCAGTAATTTCGTTTTTACATTTAAAGTGGATTTTAAAGTGTTGTTGAAATCAAAGAAACATCAAGATTGTTTTGACTGTAACCGCGTTCTTAATAACGAACATTTGGTGAAAAGCTCTTGTCACACAGAAGGACTCAATCACTCTTCAAACTTGCCCAGTCGGCTGGGGCTGTAGAATACATTGACTGAACTTCTGCAGAGTGGTAAGACCCCCTCCCAACGAGTGTCCTGGATATGACACTAAACAATCTGATGGTGAGGTTCCAGCAGTGTTGGAGCTTTGGGGAATGCGGAGTACCCCTTCATTGCCATTGCTCCCAGGTCCACTCTGGCCCGGAGTAGTAGCACCTGATAGGGCCCTATATATAGGTTAAATAGAACTAACGGCATACTTATGCTAAACTGAATTGTTTGATTAAACTGAATAGCTTGAAATAGAAATGTTTTTGACAATTAAACCGTACTTACATTAGAACTGCGTGCTTATGCTTAACTGAATTATTTGTAATAGAACTGTTTTTTGACATTAAAACTGTATTTACACTTAACTAAATTGTTACATATAACTGCTTGAATAGTTTGAAATAGAAATGTTTTTGACAATTAAACTGTGTAATTATGCTAAACTGAATTGTTTTAAATAGAACTGATTATTTATATAAAAATGGATTTGGTGTTAAATAACCTAGAAAGGTTGATATGCCATAAAACCCAACAAACCAACCAACTCTTCAAACATTAAGACCCTACAAGAATATAAAGCAACTAAAAAGAATGAAAAATGAGAGGTGGGCGTACATCTCAGATGAGATTCAGCAGGCATTTGACGACTCAAAGAAAACAAACTCTAAATTGTTTTACAATCTCCCGCGTGAAGCCTTTGTTCGGCATTGATCTGACGTTGTTCCATTGGTTTCAAAAGATGACATTCCTCTCATTAAGAAAGACGTTTTGTGTGGACATCAATTGAAAGGATATCGATCATAGGGAAATCTGACCTCTCTGATGAAGTAAAACGAGATTTCTCCCAAACTGTGGCTGTGTCAGTACTACTGTATGGATGCACCACCAGGACTCTTGCAACAATAACAACAAAAAAATGGGAACAAAGCTAGATAAGAACGTCCCAAGAATGCTACGTGCTGTTTTGAACAAATCCAGAGAGCAACAACATACAAATGTTCAGCTGTACTAGCACCTGCCTCCCTACTCAAAAACCCGCCAAAGGTGACTCGCCGTGGGAAAATCGCTAAAGTGCTTGGCTGCTGCATCGAATTAAGCGACTTCGAACTCCAATCACGCTATTATACATATATATTGAATATTTATGATTTGGTTTGGTCTGTTTTTATGGCATATCAACCATTGTAGGTCATTTAATGCCAAATCCTCTTTATACATATATATTAAATATTTATGATTTGGTTTGGTTGGGTTTTATGGCATATCAACCATTGTAGGTTATTTAATGCCAAATCCACTTTATACATATATATTAAATATATATGATTTGGTTTGATTGGGTTTTATGGCATATCAACCATTGTAGGTTATTTAATGCTAAATCCTCTTTATACATATATATTGAATATATATGATTTGGTTTTGTTGGGTTTTATGGCATATCAACCATTGTAGGTTATTTAATGCCAAATCCTCTTTATACATATATATTAAATATATATGATTTGGTTTAGTTTGTTTTTATGGCATATCAACCATTGTAGGTTATTTAATGCTAAATCCTCTTTATACATATATATTGAATATATATGTTTTAGTTTGGTTGGGTTTTATGGCATATCAACCATTGTAGGTTATTTAATGCCCAATCCACTTTATACATATATATTAAATATATATGATTTGGTTTGGTTGGGTTTTATGGCATATCAACCATAGTAGGTTATTTAATGCAAAATCCTCTTTATACATATATATTAAATATATATGATTTAGTTTGGTTGGGTTTTATGGCATATCAACCATTGTAGGTTATTTAATGCTAAATCCTCTTTATACATATATATTAAATATATATGATATGGTTTGGTTGGGTTTTATGGCATATCAACCATTGTAGGTTATTTAATGCTAAATCTTCTTTATACATATATATTAAATATATATGATTTGGCTTGGTTGGGTTTTATGGCATATCAACCATTGTAGGTTATTTAATGCTAAATCCTCTTTATACATATATATTAAATATATATGATTTGGTTGGGTTGGGTTTTATGGCATATCAACCATTGTAGGTAATTTAATGCCAAATCCTCTTTATACATATATATTGAATATATATGATTTGGTTTGGTTGGGTTTTATGGCATATCATCCATTTTAGGTTATTTAATGCCAAATCCTCTTTATACATATATATTAAATATATATGATTTGGCTTGGTTGAGTTTTTTACGATTTGGATATGCACAATTGGTTGTTTACATTTTTAAACGAGTCATTCAATGGCTATGATTTTCCCTCATGTAAATGGTTTCATATATGGCTATCTAACTTAAATAGTGTGACACGACGTTGGGCATTCGTTTTGTGGATGCGGGTAAGTGCCAGTCAGAAGACTCCTTTGTGTGTTATGGCGCGAAATCCACACAAAGGACTTGCGCGCGAGATTTCCCACGAGACCGGTTGAGAACAAGGGAAGGAAGGTCCCAGGAAGAACAGAGAAGCAGGCAGAGCAGAGAAATGGACAAAATAAGTCAGTCGGCAGAAGAGGACAGAAAGAGCAGTCGACAGAAGTCGGGGGAAACTGACGTTCGAGAAAGGAGTTGCTAGAACCAGGGGACTGAGATGCCAGGTTGGCCAATGTTAGAGGATGAGTCAGCATTCCTGGTGACTTTGTGGGAATTTCGCTCGAATACACGCTCGCGATAGCTCATAGAATGCTAGGAAAGTGTCACAAACTTCTACCTTCTTGTGTTTGGAGCTAACCTAAGTCCGTGTTTATTTGTTCTCTTTTCTCCCTCCCTCTCGCTTGTGTATGTTGTGTTTTGTGTGCCCGTAAAGAAATGTGAAATACCCCTGGTCGGAGATGAGAAAAACCAGTTGACGATCTGATGACCCTGAGTGGTTTAGAGGGTTGAGACAGTGGGGACCGACCGGCGGTGTATTGTCACAATAGTTTTAATTGTACACAGTTAAATGCTTTCAAGCATTGCTATATAATACTAACTATTCAATTTAAGCACACCTTTAAATGATTTCAAGTATTTCAAATTTCTCTTTTGTTAGCACACAGTTAAATGGTTTCAAGTATTTTGATGTATCATTAACAATTCAATTAAACATCAGTCATTTGTTTAGACACAGTTTACTGACCAATCAGATCTATTTCTAAAAATTCAATCTAGGATATGTTATTTATTTGCACACAGTTTAAATGTGGAACAGTTTTATTTGACCCATACATAGGCCTCTATTAAGTGCTACCACTCCGGGCCAAAGTGGACCTGGGAGCAATGGCAATGAAGAGGTACTCCTAATTACCCGAAGATCCTGTATAACTGGAATCTCGCTATCTGATTGTTTAGTGTCATATTGAGGACACGAGTTCAAAATCATGGACGAGACTGATTGCATTTCACATACCACTAATACCCTAGGGAAAGGTATGAATCCAATTATTCTCCCACCAGCTATGGGTAAATAGTAGGGCAGACTGGGTTCTTCAGTCTTGGTAAGGCAACTAGTCTAGAAGGAAAACTCTGAATTCCAACCTTTTAAACTCCGCTTAAAAATTGACCTTGTGTCATATCCTGCCCGAGCGGAGGGGTTGGGTAAATATGGGAGGTGCCCGTGGTGTAATGTTTATCGTCGTTGGAAATGGACACGGCGACACAAGTTCAAATCTTGGACGAGACTTGTTGCATTTCACATTGCACTAATACCCCTGAGAAAGGTATGAATCCAATTATTCTCCCTCCAGCTATGGGTAAATAGTAGGGCAGACTGATTTCTTCAGCCTTGGTGAGGCAACTAGTCTAGAAGGAAAACACTGAATTCAAACCTGTTAAACTCCGCTTAAAAATTGACCTTGTGTCATATCCTTCCCGAGCAGAGAGGTTGGTAAATATGATATTGAGGACACTCGTTGGCTGGAGGGCGGGCTTACCCCGCTGCATTCGGTGCATTCTGTGTATTGCACAGCCCAAACCGAATGGGCTGGAGAGAGGGTGAGAGTCAGGGAACGCCGTTCTATTGACAAGACTTGATGATGACGTTGATGATGATGAAAGTCTTATAAAGATGGTATATGCCCTTTCGAAATCTCTCTCATAAGCCCTCAATTGTTGGTAGGGAAAGCATATAAGATTTTCCTCGGTGTGAGATCATGACGACAGTGGATGAAATCGAATTGGCTATCAACCGAATTAATAGCAACAAAGTTCCTTGTTTGGATGGCATACTAGTAGAACGCTTAAAGAGTGGTTGGGAAAACAAACTTCAAGGGTCTCAGTCGGCTGTAGGGGAGGGGTACTTTTGAGTACACCGACTGCATCTCAGCTGAAGAGTAAGACACCTCACCAAGGTGTGTTCTGTATATGACACTAAACCATCGGATTGTGAGGCTCCTGTTCTGGAGCCAGAGGTAATGTAGAGTAACTTCATTGCCATTACTCCCTGATCCTGTCTACCACTCTTAAGAGGAAGTTCCTGACAGGGTCACATCTATGGGTCAACTAAATAGAACTATTAGTTTTTGAATATTTGGAACCATTTAACTGTGTGCAAACAAACATTGATTCATTTGAAAATAAGATTACCCAAAAATTATTGACTTATGAATTATATGTATAACTATTTAGCTGTATGCAAACAAATAAATTCTGGCTCGTTAAAAAATGTTATTTATAAACAATGCGTTTACAAATCATACGTAATACATATAAAGAAAATTTGGCATTAAATAACACTTAAGGGTTGATATGCCATAAAACCAAAGCAAACCACATAATATATATATATATATATATATGTATATGTATATATAAAGAAAATTTGACATTAAATAATTTGTAATGATTGAAATACCATAAAACCCAACTAAACAAATACATATATATTTAATGTATATGTTTGAAAAGGATTTGGCATTAAATAAACTACAATGGTTGAAATGCCATAAAACCCAACCAAACTAAATCATATATATTTAATATATATGTATAAAGAGGATTTGGCATTAAATAACCTACAAGGGTTGGTATGCCATGCATAATTTTTTCATAGCTCAGTTTGCTGCGGCTGTAGAATACACCGACTGCATCTGTGCAAAGGGGTAACGCCCCTCCCAACGAGTGTCCTGGATATGACACTAAACAATCTGATGGTGAGGTTCCAGTAATACTGGAGCTTTGGAGAATGCAGAGTAACCCTTCATTGCCATCGCTCCCAGGTCCACACTTGCCCGGAGTGGTAGCACTTGGTAGGTCTTATCTATGGGTCAAATAGAACTAACCTGTGTACTTAGGCTAAACTGAATTGTTTGAAATGGAAATGTTTTTTGACACTGAAACTGTCTACTTATGCTGAACTGAATTGTTTGAAATAAAATTGTTCTTTACATAGAAACTGTGCACTTATGCTAAACTGAACTGTTTGAAATAGAACTGTTTTGATATTAACTTTGTAAACAAAAAACTATACTTATACTAAACTGAATTGGCTGAATTAGAACTGTTTAAATAAACTGAATAGCTGGAAATAAAAATGTTTTTGACGATTAAACTCCGTACTTATGTTAAACTGTATTGTTTGAAATAGAACTAACCATTTGTATAAAATGGATTTGGCATTAAATAACCAACAATGGTTGATATGCCATAAAACCCGAACAACCAACTAATGTCCATATTTACGTTTTTTTGTACACAATTTAATCAAATATGAATAATATTCAAAAACTCTACCACTTTACGAAAAGTGGACCTTGGAGTGATTGGATACTCCCCACTCCCCAGATGTACAGAAGTTGAATCTCACCGTCAGAGTCATCAATCAGAGTCATACCTAGGATACCTCCTTTTTGCGTGAGAAACGAAATAGAATTGTTTATATGTATAAAAATGGATTTGGTATTAAATAACCTGCAATGGTTGATATGCCATAAAAGCAAAACAAACCAAAATAATTTTTCACTGGTAGATGGCCTTAAGCCACTATTTCTTCAGGATTCATTCAATGGCCTCTTCGCATAGTTTTATAAGAGAAAGGATGAAAAGTCTGTCTGCGACCATTATCGTGGTATCATCTTCCTAGAAGCGGTTGGAAAGATATTTATCAGACTCCTTTTTTTACAAGATTGTGGGAAACCTGGAGTGTAGAGTGGTTTTTATGACAGAAACGCAAGTGACATGATCTTTTCTGATAATCAAATTTAGGAAAAATGTCCTGAACAGCAGGTGCCTCTTTATCAAGTTTTTATCGACCAGTGAAGCCCGTTGGGTAATTCTTTTGTGAAAACCAGTTGCCGTCCAATTTTTGTCAACATGATTAAACAGCTGTATAGAGATATGAACTATGGGGTTTCATTCAACGGACAACCGTCTGATGAGCTTCCAGTTGTCATTAGGGTGAAGAAGGGTGATATTTTGCCCCGACACTTATGTCAATCTTTACAATTGTGACAAAGGAATCCTTTTAAAGTTTAGGGGCCCTGGTCGAGTTTTTAATCTGGGAAGATTTCAAACAAGGTCTGCAACATTTCATGTTCTCTTTTATGCTGGCGATGCCAAAACACAACACCACACGGATCATTCTTCAAAAAGCTGTCTCAAAATTAAGTTTCAAAATAAAACCATCAGAAATAAGTTAGGAGGATCATTAAACATGTTTCCAAACTTTTTTCGTATGAGCACTTTTATTGATAGCACACACATGAAACTCTAGTCCCGTTCGAAGTAATCTACTCCAGTTGCAATGCACTTGTTGTACCGTTCCAACAACTTCTGGAAGGCCCCATGGCAGTCCTCTAGTGTGTGCATATCAATGAACATCGTCATAGCCTCTTTCATCTCCTCAATTATCTCATAACGACAGCCTCTGAGCTTAGGGAATAACCAAAAGTCATAGGAAGCAAGGTCAGGACTATAGGGAGGCTGAGCAACTGTCATGATGCCCATCTTGGTCAAATAGTTTGTGACCCGGATGGAGTTGTGGACTGGGGCATTGTCCTGGTGGAAATGCCACTGACCCGATTTGAAGAGTGCTGGCCTCTTCCCTTGGAATCTCTTCTTGAACTCCCTTAAAACCTCAACATAGTAACCCTAACCCTAACCCTTTGGCCAATCAACTGTGGTGTATTGACTTCCTTACTCCTCCCACACTTCTCATCATCCCTCACAGACTCCCTGGCTTCCTTGAATCTCTTTTGCCACTCAAAAACTGCTGCTCGATTCATGCAAGATGGTCGAAAAGCAGTCTGAAGCATTCCATACGTTTCTGTCGCATCATTTTTTCCAAGTTTAAAATAGAATTTTATTGCATATCGTTCTTCTAAAGTATCCTCACGTCCAGATTGCATTTTTGAAATTCACCAGCTGTGACTATCAGGCTTTAGTAGGGTGTATTCCAATTGCTGCTGTAGCTGTTCATTTGAAGCTGAAATCATGAAAATTGATCTGTCATCTCATAAGATGTATAGCAATAACATACTGACTTTTTATGAGTCTGTGACAATTTTAAATGCCTGTACAAAAAAGTCTGGAAACTTATTTATGGCACTACGTAAATGGGAAGCTTTCATGCCAATAATTCTAATTAGAGGTTAACCATGGTTGGTCAACATAAAGTTTGAAAATTAGTTCCCAGATTTGACGGCCTATAAGACGAACTCCCGTACCCACACTGTGAATACCCTCAGAAAATCCTCTCCGTCTAATAAAGCCAAAGTTTGGTTGGTTTGGAATGATTTGGCTTTATGGCATAGCAACCATTGTTGGTTATTAAATACCAAATCCTGTTTATATATATATATATCATTTATAAATACATTTTGTAGATACTCACAGTTAAAAGATCAGACAGTTCTATTTCTAACAAATCAATTTAGCAAAAGTCAACTAAGTTAAATGGTCCCAAGCATTGCTTTGTATAAGTAACGCTTAAATTAAACATCAGTCATTTGTTTACACACAGTTAAATGATCAAATAGTTTTATTTCTAACAATTCAATTTAGCATTAAGCATTTGTTTGCACTCAGCTTAAACGACAAACAGTTCTTTTTGAACCAGAAATTGGACCCTATCAGCCAGGGCCATAGTGGACCTGGGAGCGATGGCAATGAAGTGAAATATAATGGCAGAGGGATTTCGTTTTATATATCTTGCCTTTCGGTTTAGTTAGGCTGAGAACCTTTCGGCTCAGTGCATAGGTTAGTTTGGTGCAAACATGAGCGCAGGTGTTCACGCGCGCGCGAAGCGGACGTGTCATTCAGAGATGTCACAATAAAAATCCCAGATTGAGGATATGACCAGGGATGTGAGTGACGTCACGCACTGGAAGTGTGGGCTGAGATCTGAGAAAAGTCAGTTGAGTTGAGTTCTGCCTCGGAGGAAGAAGGTTGACTTTCGCTCGCGCACCGAGGCCTTGCGGCAGGTATTGAACTTGGTTTTGGGGGAGATGAAAAAGTCAGCATAGAAAGATTGTGCATCTCTCTCCATATGTCGAAAAACCTTTAAACTCAAAGGTAATAAAAAGTTTCGTACCTGAACTAAGAAGTCGTGAGTGTTTTTCGTGTGTCGGGATTCCTATGTTCTATGTATATATGGTATGAACATTCTATGTATGTTTCACATATTCATATATGGCTATGTTACAGAAGGAGTGCTTTATATTTCCCAAATCTTGCCAACAGATTGTTTAATGTCATATCCAGGACACTCAGTGAGCGTAGCCTTACCCCATAGTTAGATAGTTAGAAGCTCAAATCACCCTATTCGATTCATCTCTCCGTTTGTCTGTCTTCTCTGTTTCAAGGTTTGCAAGATACGTGGTGCCTTCAATAAGTTTCCAGACTTTTTGTACAGGTATCTAAAATTTTCGTAGACTCTTGAAAATTCAGTATATTATTGCTACCCAACTTATAAGATGACTGACGAATTTTTATGATTTCAGATTTAAATGAATAGCTACAGCAGGAATTGGAATACATCCTACTAAAGCCTGATTTTCACTGCTGGTGAATTTCAAAAATGCAATCTGGACGTGAGGACACTTTAGAAGAACGATATGCAATAAAATTCTGTTTTAAACTCGGAAAAAATGTCATAATGACGAGAGGTATGGGAGGAGTAAGGAAGTCAATACACCACAGTTGATTGGCCAAAGGGTTAAAGCTAGGGTTAGGGTTACTATGTTGAGTTTTTAAGAGAACTCGGGAAGAGATTCCTAGGGAAGAGGCCATTACTCTTCAAATCGGCTCAGTGGCATTTCCACCAAGACAGTGTACCAGTCCACAACTCCCTCCTTTTCACAGACTATTTGACCAAGATGGGTATCAAGACAGTTCCTCAGCCGCCATATAGTCCAGACCTTGCTTTCTATGACTTTTGGTTATTCCCTAAGCTCAAAGGCTGTCGTTATGAGACAATTGAGGAGATGAAAGAGGCTGTGACGAAGGTCATTGACACGCTCACGCAAGAGGACTTCCATGGAGCCTTCCAGAAGTTGTTGGAACGGTACAACAAGTTCATTGCAGCCGAAGGAGATTACTTAGAAGGGGAGTAGAGTTTCATGTGTGTACTATCAATAAAAGTGCCCATACGAAAAAAGTCTGCAAACTTATTTAATGATCCTGGTTGGAAAGGTTATCTGAAGTCTAAGAGAAAGCGTCAGTCTAGACGTAAGAAAAATAGGACCATTCTTATTTTTGGAAGGCCACGTATTTTTATTTTTCGTTAGAGTTTCTTCATAAATAATACCTAATGATATTCGTTTTGATTGTATGATGCTCCACACGAGACAATGAAATGCTGGTAGTTTTAGTTGAGAAAAGATTTATCGTTTATAAAGAATTGGTTGAGTATACTTATTCAGAGGTGAAAATATATATATGTGTGTGTGTGTGTGTCTGTGTGTGTGTGTGAGAGAGAGAGAGAGAGAGAGAGAGAAATTGAGAGAGAGCGGGCGAGAGAGAGCACGATGTGAGACAAAGATAAAGAGAGATTGTTCTCCCTGATAGGAAGCAATGGAAATTATAGAGATTGCCACAATTATCTGGTTTCATGTTTGTAGCTCGAATCGTTTTTGATGAATGACAGTCGTCTCAAAAGAGCAACCAATAATGGCCTCTCTAAATAGATTAGTCTCTATAATCGCTGTTCTGCTCACAAGAAAAAAAAAAAGAAGGTGACTGCTCTCCTTCCTGTTTGTTTGTATCGTAAGGAAATTGGAAGGTCCGAAATATTGAATTTTTTGCTTGACTGAATAGTGTTTGGGAATGGTCTTGAAAGAAGGAAAGAAAGAAATAATGGCTCATATGGAGAAAAAAAAAAGGGGGAAAAGACAGAAAGAAAACATAAAACAGAATAGAAGAGAAAGACCGCTTTAAGAAAGAAAGAAAGAAAGAAAGAAAGAAAGAAAGAAAGACAAAGAACGAAAATAGAAAAGAAGAAAGAACAAAGGAAACTAGAATGAGTAGTATGAAAAAAGCAAAGAAAGAAAGAAAGAAAGAAAGAAAGAAAGAAAGAAAGAAAGAAAGAAAGTAGAACAAAGGAAAGTAGGAGGAATAGAATAAGAAAGAAAGAAAGAAAGAAAGAAAGAAAGAAAGAAAGAAAGAAAGAAGGAAAGGCTAGAAAAGAACGGAAAGAAAGAAAGAAAGAAAGAAAGAAAGAGAAAAGAACAAAGGAAAGTAGAATGAATAGAATGAAAAAGAAAAAGAAAGAAAGAAAGTAAGAAAGAAAGAAAGAAAGAAAGAAAGAAAGAAAAAGAACAAAAATAGTAAAAA
>OY757947.1:12905175-12925175 GCA_963585895.1 Sepioteuthis lessoniana
ATAGCTGGAGGGAGAATAATTGGATTCATACCTTTCCCAAGGGTATTAGTGCTATGTGAAATGCAATCAGTCAGGTCCAGGATTTGAACCCGTGTCACCGTGTCCATATCCTGCGACGATAAGCATTACACCACGGGCACCTCCATAAACGTTGGATGATGAAAAAAAATATGAAGGCCTTATCGTCATCAAGTTATATTGCCTGCACGGATTTCCCTAGGCCCAGTCAGTTGGGGCTGTAGAATACATCGATTACATCTCTGCAGTGGCGTACGGCTTCCTCCGACTAACGAGTATCCTGGTTATGACACTAAACAATCTGACAGTGAGGCTCTAGTAATGCTGGAGATTTGGTGAATACTGGGTACTCCTTCATTGCCATCGCTCCCAGATCCACTCTGGCCCACCCAAAGTCGTACCACCTGATAGAGTCTTATTTTTGGGTCAAATAGAACTAAACTGTGTACAAATGCTAAACTGAATTGTTTGAAATAGAACCGTTTGTATGTATCAATAATGGATTTAGCATTAAATAACCTACAACGGTTGATATGCCATAAAACCAAACCAAAAGAGATTTTCTTCACTCTCTCTCTCTCTTTCTGTCTCTGTCTCTCTCCACCCGTCCCTGTCAACAATCGCTCCTGGTAGGTCTTCGAAACTGCATCCTGTGTCCGCACATAGCTGATGTAAATAAGTTCTTGCCAGTCCGCAAACACTGGCTCGTCCATGTGAAGGGGCTCATATAAGATGGGAGGTAAGTGGCCGTATAGGGGTCCATAGAAGAACGTCACTTATGAGTTCGTCCTTGCTTCTCCAACAGTGTCCCACATGTCTTGTTCTTGTTACTTGGATGGTTTGTGAGATGGGAGGTAAGTGGCCGTGTAGAGGTCCATAGAAGAACGTCACTTATGAGTTCGTCCTTGCTTCTCCAACAGTGTCCCGCATGTCTGGGTTTTGAGATGGGAGGTAAGTGGCCATATAGCTGTTAGTTTGTGGTGATCTTGTTTTCAGGATTTATTCTGAACAGTAAGCAGCTTCCTTGTGTAGTTCTCGACTTCTTCTCTCATCGGTGCAGCCATTATGTATATATATATATATATGTATAGTTAGGTTGAGCTCTCTAGCGAAGGAAGTAATGGTTGCCCATTGCGTAAGGCAAGGCTCTTCGAATGAATTGAGCTCTCGGTAGCCGTTAAGCGGATATATGTAAACAAAGCAAATGTGATACATAAGCGTTTAAAATTCCTTCGCTTAAAGTTCATTTCCACGTGGATGTGCGGCACAATCTTGGATTGGCGTTTGAAGTGGTCGGGTTTCGATCCCAGCTTCGAGGATCTAGTATGTCTAGCCACACTGAAGAGTTGGGATACAACAAAACAGTCTGTCTGTTGATGACTATATGTATTGCCGTGCATGAAATACGTAAGTATATTCTGTCTTTTCAGAAGCCAATATAGTTAGGTTTTTATAAATGGCCTCAGGTAATTTTCAAGGTACTATTTACCAACCCCTCCGCTCGGGCAGGATATGACACAAGGTCAATTTTTAAGCGGAGTTTAACAGGTTTGAATTCAGAGTTTTCCTTCTCCTAGACTAGTTGCCTCACCAAGGCTGAAGAACCTAGTCCGTCCTACTATTTACCCATAGCTGGAGGGAGAATAAGGGGGTTCATACCTTTCCCAAGGGTATTTGCCCGTAAGTGAACGTAATAGCGCGACTGGAGTAATTTTCAAGGTAAGCTATCCCTCGTTATTTTAAAAACTGACGAAACACAATCTTCTTCCCAGTAATTGGTCCCGATAGAGAACACATCTTTGAAATGTTCTGAAGAAAATTTAAATACCAGTATAAAAATCAACATAAGTTTTGAACAATATTTCAGGTTCGTAGCATTTCCTTTTTGGTAAATGGACTAATGCTTTCCCAGCTTTCGAGATGTACAACAGTATATGCGCACCTACGAGGATCATTAAATAAGGTTCCAGACTTTTTTCGTGTGGGCACTTCTACTGATAGTACACACATGAAACTCTAGTCCCGTTCGAAGTTATCTCCATCGACTGCAATGCGCTTGTTCTACCGTTCCAACAACTTCTGGAAGGCTCCATGGAAGTTCACTTGTGTCAGCGTGTCAATGACTTTCGTCACAGCCTCTTTCATCTCCTCAATTGTCTCATAACGACAGCCTCTGAGCTTAGGGAATAACCAAAAGTCACAGAGAGCAAGGTCTGGACTATTAGGAGGCTGAGGAACTGTCTTGATACCCATATTTGTCAAATAGTCTGTGACAAGGACGGAATTGTGTACTGGTGCATTGTTCTGGAAGAAAATGCCACTGACCAGATTTGAAGAGTGCTGACCTCTTCCCTAGGAATCTCTTGCTGAACTCCCTTAAAACCTCAACATAGTAACCCTAACCCTAACCCTTTGGCCAATCAACTGTGGTGTATTGACTTCCTTACTCCTCCCACACTTCTCATCATCCCTCACAGACTCCCTGGCTTCCTTGAATCTCTTATGCCAATCAAAAACTGATGCTTGATTCATGCAATATGGTCAAAAGGCAGTCTGAAGCATTCCATACATTTCTGTGGCATCATTTTTTCCAAGTTTAAAACAGAATTTTATTGTATATCGTTCATCTAAAGTGTCCTCACATCCAGAATGCATTTTTGAAACTCACCAGCTCTGACAATCAGGCTTTAGTAGGGTGTATTCCAATTCCTGTTGTAGCTGTTCATTTGAACCTGAAATCATAAAAATTGGTCAGTCATCTCATAATATGTATAGCAATAAGATACTGAATTTTCAAGAGTCTTCAACAATTTTAAATGCCTGTACAAAAAAAAAAAAAAAAACTCATAAGATGTATAGCAATAACATACTGAATTTTCAAGAGTCTTCAACAATTTTAAATGTCTGTACAAAAAAAAAGGTCCCATAAGATGTATAGCAATAACATACTGAATTTTCAAGAGTCTTCAACAATTTTAAATGTCTGTACAAAAAAAAGGTCCCATAAGATGTATAGCAATAACATACTGAATTTTCAAGAGTCTTCGACAATTTTAAATGTCTGTACAAAAAAAGGTCCCATAAGATGTATAGCAATAACATACTGAATTTTCAAGAGTCTTCAACAATTTTAAATGCCTGTACAAAAAAAAAAAGGTCCCATAAGATGTATAGCAATAACATACTGAATTTTCAAGAGTTTTCAACAATTTTAAATGCCTGTACAAAAAAAAGGTCCCATAAGATGTATAGCAATAACATACTGAATTTTCAAGAGTTTTCAACAATTTTAAATGTCTGTACAAAAAAAAAGGTCCCATAAGATGTATAGCAATAACATACTGAATTTTCAAGAGTTTTCAACAATTTTAAATGTCTGTACAAAAAAAAGGTCCCATAAGATGTATAGCAATAACATACTGAATTTTCAAGAGTCTATAATAATTTTAAATGCCGGTACAAAAAAGTCTGGAAACGTATAGATAGATCATACGCATTTTTATCCGGGTTTTGTTCGTACGTACATTGGAATTGCGTTTGTATTACTTAAGAGAGTCAAAAATTTTGCAATATTTTATTAGTACGTGTCCCTTTACTGCGTGTACATCACGCGAACAAGGTATTTCAATCCATATTTGGTATTCAACTATGCTGGATAGTATCATGATAGTGCGCTGGCACGATGTGCATTGCTTCACTCCGTCTATGATCTTTAAAGCCGGACAGATGAACGGGCAACGAGGTCTAATACAGGAACTTATGCTGCAAGAGTTCCAACTGGACCCTTTGCATTGTCGTTAAAAGTGAAGGCGCAGTTTATTACAGTACGATAACCAAATGGCTTAAGAAATTTCGCCGCTCGGGTCGCAAGAACCTCGAAGACAAGGCAAAGTCAGGTAGGATTAAAAAAGTTGATTCAGAGGCTGTGCTCAGAGCTAAATCCGGTCTGTAGCATTTGGAAAGTATCCGGCGAGATTGGCATCTCACAGTCCAGTGTGGTAGATAAACCTTCAAGGCCTCGTCAAAAGCATCCAAAACAAGCGAATTGTGCCTCATGTTAGCAAAATATTGCAATACGTTTAAATCGCTTTAGTATTTTCAGTGCAGGTTGCTGGGGCTGTAGAATACACCAACTGCATCTCTGTTAAGGGGTAAGAACCCCCCACCCAGTAACAAATGTCTTTGATATGACACTAAATTACATCTGATGGTTAGGCTATTTTCCTGGAGTTTGGAGAATATGAAAGAATCCTTCATTGCCATTACTGCCAGTGACACCCTGAACTGGAGTAGTATCTGTTAGGGTCCCATCAATGGCTCAAATAAAACTGTTTAACCATTTAACTGTCTGGAAACAAATGACATGTATTAAATGAATTGTAGTGTTAGATAGCAATACTTGAAACCATTTAACTGCATTCAAATAAATGGTTAATATTAAACAGAATTATTAGTGTTTGATAGGAATACTTGAAATGATTTAACTGTGTGCAAACAAACAATTAATATTAAACAGAATTATTAGCGTTTGATAGGAATACTTGAAATTATAGGAGGTGCTCGTGGTGTAATGGTTATCGTCTTAGGAAATGGACACGACGACAAATCCTGGATGAGGCTAATTGCATTTCATATAGCACTAATACCCTTGGGAAATGTATGAATCCAATTATCCTCCCTCCAGCTATAGTAGGGCTGACTGGGTTCTTCAGCCTTGGTGAGGCAACTAGTCAAGGAGAAGGAAAACTCTGAATTCAAACCTGTTAAACTCCACTTAAAAATTGACCTTTTCTCATATCCTGCCTGAGTGGAGGGGTTGGGTAAATATAGATAGGAATACTTGAAACTATTTAACTGTGTGCAAACAAATGATTAATATTAGATAGAATTATTAGTGTTTGATAGGAATACTTAAAACCATTTGACTGTATGCAAACAAACGATTAATATTGAATAGAATTATTAGCGTTTGATAGCAATACTTGAAACCATTTAACTGTGTGCAAACAAATGATTAATGATAAAAAGAATTATTTGTGCTTGATAGGAATACTTGAAACCATTCAACTATGTAAAACACACGAGCTCTGGGTTTTTTCAAATGCTACCAACAAACATTTAACTGAGTGCTAACAAATTTTTAAGACTTTAAATTAAATTATTGGCATTACATAGCAATACTTGAAACCAGTTGACTATGTGCAAACAATAAATAGAAATACTTGTAACCACTTGAATATGTACAAACAAATTAGCTCCTTCAAAAAATAAACTTATCTATAAAGGATTCTCTTACAAGTCATATATAGATTCATGTATTAACTGGATTTAGCTTTAAATACCCCACAAGGGTTTGTTACATAGCCAGATATGAATACGTGGAATAGACATATATTCATACCGGTACGCAAAACGTTCATAATGTCCATAACATATATATAACATAGGAATCCCGAAACACAAAAACACTTACGACTTCTTAGTTCAGGTACGAAACTTTTTATTACCTTTGAGTTAAAAGGTTTTTCGACATAAGGAGAGAGATACACAATCTTTCTATGCTGACTTTTCCATCTGCCCCGCCCCACCACCACCACCACGCGCAGCACCCGCCGCAAGGCCTCGGCGAGCTCCGAAAGTCAACCGTCTTCTTCGGACGCTTAAACTTAACTAACTGATTTTTCTCAAATCCCCAAAATCCTCCCCGCACGCTTCGGGTGCATGACGTCATTCACACCTCCTGGTCTTATTTCCTATCTGGGGTTTTATTTTGACATCTGTGAATGACGCATCTGCCCCGTGCGCCCGTGAACACCTGCACTCATGTTTGCACCTAACTCACCCATGCACTAAGCGAAAGGTTCTCGGCCTAACTAAACCGAAAGGCAAGATATATAAAACGAAATCCCTCGGCCATTATATTACAGGTTGATATGCTGTTAAACCAAATAACTTACCGTATTTAAGATATTTACAAAAGCTATATACACGTTTTCTTTTAATTTCTTTTATATATATATATATATATATATATATATATATATATATATATATATATATATACAAGTCTTTTGGAGTTTACAAAAGCTATATACACGTTTTCTTTTAATTTCTTATATATATATATATATATATATATATATATATATATATACAAGTCTTTTGGAGTTTATCGTATTTGACAGCATATAAGATGCACGGGTGTATAAAACGTGCCCCAATTTCGGCGGGTCAAATCAAGAAAAAAACAAAGTACTAATATTAAATATGATGAAATTAATATAATGAATATTATCAATGATAACACTTTTAATCTGCATCATAACCTTTTAAATAATGACAATAGCTATATGAAAGTTACTCAAAAGTTTAAGCTAAGAGGAGTTGCCAGGTAGCTAATTTCAGCCAACTATCGCGAATTCTAAACCTACATAGGAGAATTTTAAAATGTATTTTTAGTAAAAAAATGTGTGCTTTATATGCTGTCATATATGGTAGTTACTTGAAACTGTAATTGTTTACTAAGGATTATTATTTGTTACTTGAAACCGGATAACTGTGCAATTTATTTGTATAGAGAGGAATAAAAGTAAATTTGGCGACCGTTGTCAAGGGCTACTCGAGAGCTCCCTTTTTAATAGCTACAGCAACATGGTGGAGAGGAGGATGCTACTCTTTTTTCTGTAGATGGGAGTACTCGATATCATATAATTGTGTGCCAAAAAAAAAAAAACTCATAAAAAATAACTACACATAAAATATAAATGTACAATAAACGTGATTCTCTAACCTCTGGGCATGAAATAACCATAGATGTGTCATCATAAAATCTCTTCATTTTTCATTTTTAGTAAAATGTTGTCATCTTATAAAAGATATATGTTCATTTTTACATACTTGGTACAACATTTTTCATTGGGGGGGTGTTCATTTTAAGCCTACACATGGCATATAAAACGCAGGCGAATTTTTAAAGATATTCTTAGTAAAAAAAAAAAAAAGGGCGCGTTTTATACCGTCAAATAGAGTAACCAGACTTCAGATAATTGTTCATATTATTTTGGTGAGCTGGATTTAGTCATTCATTATAAGCGATTTTTAAGCTATTTGATACGTATTTTGGAAGAGAAGTAATAATTTACCACAGCAGATAGACACTTGGTGGTTCTCTGGTGATTATAAAACATTCAACATTTATGAAGAAACGCCTGATTTGGTGATATGAAAAAAAAAAAGAAAAGAAAAATTTCTCCTTAAATATGAGACACTTCAAATTTTTCAACCGATATTCGTTTATAATTCACTGCAAATACGAGGTAGGATCAAAAGGGAATGATCTTCGAACTGCGTGTTAATTGTTATTTTGTGCATGAAGGTTAGGGAATAGCGTTCAGTGTACGTTCATATTTTTGCCCAGTCGATAGGGGCAGTAGAATACACCGACTGCACCTCTGCAGAAGGGTACCCTCCCAACGAGTGTCACTAAACGATCTGATGGTGAGAATTGCAGAGCACCCCTTCATTGCCATCGCTCCAGGTCCACTCTGACCCGGAGTGGTAGCACCTCATAGGGCCCTATCTATAGGTTGAATAGAACTAAACTGCATACTTATGCGAAACTGAATTATTTGAATTAGAACTATTAGACAAAATTGAATAGCTAGGAATAGAAATGTTTTTGACAATTAAATTGTGTACTAACATTTAAACTGTGTACTCATGCTAAACTGAATAGCTTGAAATAGAAATGTTTTTTACGATTAAACTCTGTACTCATGCTAAACTGAATTGTTTGAAAGAGAACTAACTATTTGTATAAAAATGGATTTGGCATTAAATAACCAACAATGGTTGATATGCCATAAAACCCGAACGACCAACTAATGTCCATATTTACATTTTTTGTTTTGTTTTTGTTTTTGACAATTAAACTGCACTTATATTTAAACTGCTTGCTGATGCTAAACTGAATTATTTGAAATAGAACTGTTTTTGATATTGAAACTGTATTTACTCTAAACTGAATTGTTTAACATAGAACTGTTTTGACATGTAATTGTGTGTAAACAAAATCTGTACTTATACTAAACTGAATTAGCTGAATTAGAACGGCTTGACTAAACTGAATAGCTCGAAATAGAAATGTTTTTTTACAATTAAACTAAATTACATTTAAATTGTGTGCTTATGCTAAACTGAATTATTCAAAATAGAACTGTTTTTGACATTGGAACTGTACTTACACTAAACTTATTTGTTATATATAACTACTTGAATAGTTTGTAATAGAAATGTTTTTGACAAACTGTGTACTCATGCTAAACTGAATTGTTTAAATTGAACTGATTATTTATATAAAAATGGATTTGGCGTTAAATAACCTACAAAGGTTGATATGCCATAAAACCCAACAAAGCAAACCAAACCAAACCTGTATAATATGCCGACTGCGTCTCTGCAGAGGGGTAACACCTCTTCCACCCAATGAGACTTTTGAGTATGGATCTGTGTAAACCTTTTCATCGAGTGAAATTCCCATGTAGGTTAATTCACATTTTCGTTGGTTGGTTGGTTTGTTGCGTTTTATGGCATGTCAACCTTTGAGTCAATAGCACCTTTTAGGGTCACATCTTTGGGTCAATAGCATCTGTTAGGGTTCCATCTATGAATCAATAGCATCTTTTAGGGTCGCATCTTTGGGTCAATAGCATCTGTTAGGGTCACATCTATGAGTCAATAGCACCTTTTAGGGCCACACCTTTGGGTCAATAGGACCTTTCAGGGTCCCACCTATGGGTCAATAGCACCTGTTAGGGCCTTTTCGATAGAAATATTCAATCCTTTTTTATACTTGAAACTTTGTATATGTGCGCCAATAAAGTAACTCTGGCTTGTTTAAAAATGTTACCTCCAAACTATTTGTTTACGAATCCTATTCAATATATATGTATGAAAAGGATTTAGCATTAAATAGCCTTCAAGGGTTGATACACCAAAAAACCAAGCCAACCAACCATTACGAATCATGTATGTTTAATATATATATGGTTCAATTGGCTATAATTTAAATATTCAAAAAAAGACAAAAAATCATATCTATATTTATATCTACCTCCCGCCTTAGGAAATTTTCATATGCGCGATAGGTAATTTATTGGAATTTCACTTCCGCCTATCCCTCGGTGACATCTCTTTTATTCATAATTAACAAACCTGTTTCCGGTTCAAGAATTTTAAATAGAATTTTATCAAAAATTTTGAATCATGAATTAAAGAATTTATTATAGTTTATTTTTAAATTTTCAATATCTTTATAGAAGTCTAGTTGCATATCTTAATTCTAATTTAACTCTGCTCAAATGTTTTCGTTTTTTTAAATTTAAAAAAAAATTACCAGAGTCTACGATTATTTAAGTTTTTTGAGAGTAATCGGATGATATTGAATATTTTATACATTGTTTTAATCGGTTAAATTTAAGTTTATATATAAAAAAATTTTTTTGAAAATATCTTTACATTTCAATATATATATTTTTAGGAATCTTGTATCATTGTCATATTAAGTTCAGTCAGATGTTCAGATTTGATAGTATGTTTATTTAAATTTTTGAAAATTATCAAATGATATTGGATACTTTGTTCATCGTTTTGAACAATATATATATATATATATATATATATAGTCATCCAGAGAAAGAGTGTTTCGTTGTATCACAACTCATCAGTGTGGCTAGACACGCAGGTCGCTTCAAGCTGGCATTGAAACCCACCTAACTTTATGTTATACTTAGTATCATACCGCTCACCCATAAGGCGACATACGTCAGGTCGGGAATAATAAGGCATTTTGTAGTAGCTTTCGCTTGTTTACAATTTGCCCTACCGTATACCAGAGAGTTCAATTCATACGAAGAGCTTTGTATTATGGAAGTGGCAGGCGTTGATTCCTTCGCCTGACTGCTCAACCCCCCCACGAGGGTGGGGAGTGTATATATTGTCATCCACAGACAAACTGTTTCGTTGTATCATATATATATATATATATATATATATATATATATATATATATATATATATATATATATATATATATATATATATATATATATATATATATATATATATATATATATATATATATATATATATATATATATATATATATATATATATATATATATATATATATATATATATATATATATATATATATATATGCCACTTCCATAATATATATATATATATATATATATATATATATATATATATATGGGTAATATTCGGTCAGGTTAAAAAGTTTGGAGTAATTCCCTCAGGTCAAGAAAATCATTCAAGAGCTGAACATTTAAATTTTCCTGGTAGAGAGCTCAATGTAATTTATTACAGAGCAATATTTCTTTAAGAAAAAAACCAAAGACCGGTTAATTCAGAATTATAAATTTATTTCGGTCCCGTATTTTCAGTTTCTGGTGTGAACTAAAAACATGAAGAAAAAAAATTAATACAGGACTTCTTCAGACCCAATGGATAATTAATTAAATTTAATTAATCAATTAATTATCCATTGGGTCTGAAGAAGTCCTGTATTAATTTTTTTTCTTCATGTTTTTGGTTCACACCAGAAACTGAAAATACGGGATCGAAATAAATTTATAATCATGAATTAACCGGTCTTTGGTTTTTTTCTTAAAGATATATATATCTATAGTCATCCACAGACAGATCTGTTTCGTTCTATCAGAACTCATCAGTGTGAGCTAGACAGTATCTCCCCGTAGATGGGATCGAAACCCGATTGACTCAAACGCCAAGGCAAAGCTTCTAACCATTTAGCCACGAGGAGATATTAGCTACGAAGTACATTTTAAACGGTTATGAATCACAATTACTATTGTTTACATACATCCGTTCAACGGCCGCCGAGATCTCAATTCAAATACGAAGAGACTTGCAAAGGCGCTAATGGCAACACGATTACTTCTTCGTTAGAGAACTCGACCCTACGGGGGTAGGGGAGTATATATATATATATACAAAAGATCCAATAGCTTGCAGAAAAAAGAAGGGAGATCAGAAGAGAAGAGAAGAGAAAAGAAGAGATACTTAGTAAAGAGATCTCATCCGACAAATAGATACCAAGGTAATCAGAACCATAAGAAACCACCTGTATATTTTCTTTTTTTAAGTCGAAGAATTATATAATATCATATTTACCAACCCCTCCGCTCGGGCAGGATATGACACGAGGTCAAATTTTAAGCAGAGTTTAACAGGTTTGAATTCAGAGTTTTCCTTCTCCTAGACTAGTCGCCTCACCAAGGCTGAAGAACCAAGTCTGTCCTACTATTTACCTATAGCTGGAGGGAGAATAATTGGATTCATACCTTTCCCAAGGGTATTAGTGCAAAGTGAAATGCAATCAGTCTCGTCCAGGATTTGAACTCGTGTCGCCGTGTCCATTTCCTACGACGATAACCATTACACCACGGGCACCTCCACAAAAGAATTATATAATAAATTGAATTACTATGGCCAGAAAATCCAGCAAACACTGCGTGTGACATACAGAACCCTTGGACAGCTATTTCAGGTTAATTATCCGCGCATTTAGCATTTGACTAGTTAATTTGGCGGTGCTTGTGTGCCATGTTGGCCAGTAGCTCAGTTGTAGAGTTTCGACTCAGTATTCTGCGGGTGCTGGTTCGATTTCTATTGGAGAAGATCATGGTATATACTGCTGATGACACCTAATAAGGTGAAACAGCCGTCCAGTGGTTCTGTATGTTGCATGCAGTGTTTGGTGGGTTTTTTTCTGGTCATGGTGATTAAAATAGAAACCAGTTCCATGAAAAAAAAAAAAAAAGAAAAAAAAAAAGAAAGATAAAATCATCATCATCATCTTGTCGTGCCGCCAGCACGAATATCCCTGACCCTCTCTCGCAACTTCTCCCTATCATTCATCGCCTCTGGCAGGTCTCCAGGGCTACATCCCGTATCCTCACATAGTTGCTGTATGTACGTTCGAGCTGGTCGTCCTGCTTTTGCTCGGCCCTATGTGGGTGGGTGGGGGACCTTTTCTTCATCTACAGGCAACAACGCTCTAAAAAAACTATCTAGGAAAGTTTGCTTCTGACATCAAAATAATTGCAAACTAACTACTCTTTTCACCATAAAACAAATAATTGAAAATAAAAATCGATGTTATTACGTGTTTCTTGTTCGTCTAAATTCTTTTTTCCATTTCACGTTTGCTGCTTCATTACTCAACCAAGCCAAAAGTTAATATTCTACAAGAGAAACGACCCCCCCCAAAAAAAGACCCGGTAACGTTTCATATCCAAGTCAGATCTACACTTGAAAGATGTTAAACGAGTGTCAAATCAGCCATAACTATATTGATTCTCACTGGGTGCCTATATTCATATTTACAAATCCCTCCGCTCGGACAGGATATGACACAGGGTCAATTTTTAAGCGGAGTTTAACAGGTTTGAATTCAGAGTTTTCCTTCTCCTAGACTAGTTGCCTCACCAAGCCTAAAGAACCTAGTCTGCCCTACTATTTACCCATAGCTGGAGGGAGAATAATTGGATTCATACCTTTCCCAAGAGTATTAGTGCAATGTGAAATGCAATCAGCCTCGTCCAGGGTTTGAACTCGTGTCGCTGTCTCCATTTCCAACGACGATAACCATTACACCACGGGTTTGAGTCTTTCTCTAGGGTATTAGTGCGATGTGAAATAAGCCATAACTATTTTTGTCCAATATTTAACTTTAGATGTTTCTATGACAACCAATATCTGTCCATCCAATTTCAAAGGGTTGTTTTGAGGTTGGTTTAGTCTGATGCTAAAGTTATTTGTGGGGTCAGTGTCTGAAAACGTTTTATCCATTTGCCAATGCGTGGTCATATTATCCAAAGTATATCTTTGGTGGTAAATTTTATATCTCTGTTGAAGCTGATGCTATTTGAGTGGAGACTCACATATGAAAATAAATATGGATCAAAATTCGACAGTGTGAAGGTAGCAGAAAAACCATAATCCAAATAGGTGAATATATTATGATATAAAGTCGATGTTAACGTTTCGGTTACAGTAACCATCATCAGGACTTGGATATCAGAATAGTTCACATAGAGATGGATACTTGCTGAGATGACAGGAGCAAATGAAAAATATACAACAAAAAGATACACAAACGTGCACATTGCGTTCATAATTTAAAAGTGTTTAGAACGTGTTTGGCACGTGGAAATATATTTGAAAATGTTGGATTTTCTAAAGAAACGAGATAAACCCTCCCGTTAATTAAGAAATATGCAAAGACAAGTAAGTTTTCAAATATACTGATCGTTTTGAAGTCATCCATGTTCAATGTCGTGTAAGATTGTATTTGGTATTTGTTTTTCCGAAAGGACAGTATGAAAGTAAATATGGATCAAAATACGACAGTATGAAGAAAGCAGAAAAAATATAATCTAAATAGATGAATTTATTATGATGTAAAGTCAATGTTGAACGTTTCGGTTTCAGTAACCATCATCAGGACTTGGATATCAGAATAGACTCACACACACAGAGACACACAGACACACACACACGCGCGTGCACACACACAAACACATGGGAAAAAAGAAGAAAATGCATGTTTCTAATATGTTTAATTTTCCAATACTTGTGGATACACAATATTTTTGGTGGTTCCATTTTCTGTGTAGATAAAGAGATTGTCTGGATTGGCGACTCTATAGTTCATATCTATTTAGTCTATCACTACATACCTATCTATCTCAGTCAATTCATATCTATCTATCTGTTCATATCTATCTATCTATCTATCTCGGTTTCATTATATCTATCGACCTTAGTAACTTAACATCTATCTTTGTCAGCTCACACCTCTCCACCAATCTCATTTTCTTTACATTTACCTCTTTCTCAATCAATTCATATCTATCTATCTATCTATCTATCTATCTATCTATTTCAGTCGAATATATCTACCTATATCAGTCTCATCACATCTATCTATCTATCTATCTATCTATTTCAGTCGAATATATCTACCTATATCAGTCTCATCACATCTTTCACGTGGTGTAATGGTTATCGTCACAGGATATGGACACGGTGATACGAGTTCAATTCCTGAAGACTGATTGCATTTCACATAGCACTAATACCCTTGGGAAAGGTATGAATCCAATTATTCTCCCTCCAGCTATGGGTAAATAGTAGGACAGACTAGGTTCTTTAGCCTTGGTTAGGCAACTAGTCTAGGAGAAGGAAAACTCTGAATTCAAACCTGTTAAACTCCACTTAAAAATTGGCCTTGTGTCATATCCTGCCCGAGCGGAGGGGTTGGGAAAAAAAAGTGGAGGTGCACGTGGTGTAATGGTTACCGTCCTAGGAAATGTACACGGCGACTCGAGTTCAAATCCTGGACGAGACTAATTGCATTTCACATAGCACTAATACCCTTGGGAAAGGTATGAATCCAATTATTCTCCCTCCAGCTATGGGTAAATAGTAGGGCAGACTACGCTCTTCAGCTTTGGTGAGGTAACTAGTCTAGGAGAAGGAAAACTCTGAATTGAAACCTGTTAAACTTCGCTTAAAAATTGACCTTGTGTCACATCCTGCCCGAGCGGAGGGGTTGGTAAATATGATCACATCTATCTATCTATCTATCTATCTATCTATCTATCTATCTATCTATCTATTTCAGTCGAATATATCTACCTATATCAGTCTCATCACATCTATCTATCTATCTATCTATCTATCTATCTATCTATGTTCATATCTATCTATCTATCTCAGTTTCATCACATCTATCTATCTATCAATCTATCTATCTATCTATCTATCTATGTCACATTATTCAGATCAATCAATACATCTATAAACCATTTAGAGAGAAAATCCCTGTCTGTTGCATAATTTCATATTAGTATCCCATTGCCAAACGATGCCAGCTCTCAATTTATAGCGCAGATTGCATATCCATTTCTTTTAATTAAAACTCTTTAGAGAAAGGGAGATAATGCGCCGTTGTTCTATTTTATTTATTCCTTTGTTTTCTGAATGATTTTTTAAATCGGTAATTTAAGATGTAATCACGCGATTTCTCGAACACGAGAGTTTATGCAATATCTTTTGCACTATTTTTTGGGTTGTTTTGTTTTATCTTATACTTTTTTTAAAAAAATTTATCATTCATTTCGTTCATTCATTCAGTTCCCTTTTGGAATATTTTCCTTGGAATATTGTACATTTCTTTAACCCTCACCTTGTTCTCTCTCACGCCCTTGCCCGGTAAACAATTCCATTTTGACGCCACACTGAATAAAAAGTAAAAAAATAAATAAATAAATAAAGATACGGACTGTCTGGCAGTAGAACACTGGCAGAGTCTTCTGTAAAAGGTGGGAAAGCAAACAGACATGAACAGTAGACACACACATACACACACATCATTATCACACACACACACACACACACACATATATATATATATATATATATATATATCATATTTAACGGCATTTAAAGACTCGTGATTTATAGAGGTATTTGATGCAATCTCACCCAAGTCCATTTATATTTTAATCCTCTTGTCAAAAGAGCAGTGAATGAGACGCTGGATAATATATACACAGGGGTTGGTCAAAATAATAGAGACACCTGGAAATTTCAAATAAAAAAAACACCTTTATATATATATATATATATATATATATATATATATATATATATATATATATATATTTCATTCAGAAAAAACACAAACCGGTCACATTAGGATTATAAATTTATTTCCATCCAGTCATGTTATGTGATTTATCTTATCCATAAGATCTGAAGAAGTCCTGTTAATTTTTTTTTTCGTGTTTTTTAGTTTTTCAAAAACCCATAACAGGATGGAAATAAATTATTTGGTCCAGCTTTTATCCAAAGGATCTGAAAAAGTCCTGTTAAATGTTTTTCGTATTTCTGAATTTTTCAAAAACGCGTAACAGGATGGAAATAAATTTATAATCCTAATGTGACCGGTTTGTTGTTTTTTTCTTAATGAAATTATTGCTCTGTAATGTCTGTTACATTGAGCTCTTTACCAGAAAAATTTAAATGTTCACTCTTGAATAGTTTTCTTGTCCTGATGGAATTACTCCTAACTCCGGTTTAACTGGACCAAATAATATATATATATATATATATATATATATATATATATATATATATATATATATATCCGGCTTTGTGCAACTCCCTTCTGACAATTTTTGAGGGAACTGGGTTCTCGAGATGGTCATCAAGTTCTGCTGTAATTTTCGAGGCTGTATTCTAGTGATCTTTCCGAACAATCCCCGTAAGAGTCCAACGGTCCATATCGGACAGGTTTCGCTTTCTACAAGAGTTTTGCTTCAATGAGGATGTTTTTACTTCTTTCTCAAGTGCCGTCATTTCTTTCGAGGCAGTACTCTTTGCAACACCAAATAATTCGGCGGTTTTTGTTACACTAGCACCTGCCATATAAGTACCAACAATTTGACCTCTTTTAAAGTCTGATAGATCTACCATTTTAATGAATTTTGATTAATTTCTTCTTTGGGGAATGTGAAGTGCCCCTTCATTGCCATTGCTCCCAGGAGCTCTCAGATCTGGAGTAGTTTCATCTGATAGTGTCTCTTCGAAGGGTTGAAATCTAAACTGTAAACAAATGACTGATATTAAATCGTTACTGTTACATAGCAATACTTAAAACCTTTTAACTATGTGCAAAAAATGAGCTCAAATCATATATTTCTATTATATATGTATTAACAGTATTTGGCATTAAATAACCTATAATGGTTGATATGCCATAAAACCCAAACCCAAATCATATATATTTAATATTTATGTATAAAGAGGATTTGGCATTAAATAACCTACAATGGTTGATATGCGTTGAAACCCAACCAAACCAAAACATATATATCTGATATATATGTATAAAGAGGATTTGGCATTAAATAACCTACAATGGTTGATATGCCATAAAACCCAACCAAACCAAATCATATATATTTAATATATACGTATAAAGAGGATTTGGCATTAAATAACCTACAATGGTTGATATGCCATGAAACCTAACCAAACCAAATCATATATATTTGATATATATGTATAAAGAGGATTTGGCATTAAATGACCTACAATGGTTGATATGCCATAAAATCCAACCAAACTAAACCATCTTGTTTGTCTCTTATCATGAAATAACCCTTAGCTGATTGACACGCCGTTAAAATCAGTCTATCAACCAATCAATAAAATGGTTGCAGCAACTTTACAGACAGATTGGGATGAGGAAAATTAATTAATTCGCACCTTCATTTCTTGGGGGGTGGGTAAGGGTTAAAAGTGCTGGACTGCGGAATCGTGGTAAGCGAGTTCGAACTCCAGTCGCTCGATTACGTTCACTTTCGGACAAATACTCTTGGGAAAGGTATGAACCTCCATATTCTCCCAGCAATTGGTTAAATAGTACCACTACTGTTCTTCTGGGAGAATGGCTTTGACATTAAATTATCCAAGAAGGTTGATATGCCATTAAACAAAGAAACCAAACCTTCATTTATTTATTTTTCCAAGGATATTTACAAAAAAGTGATACGTAAACAGGTTTGACCAGAGCTCGAACTCAGTTCGTCCAGTCCATTTTTCTCTAATAGTAAGCATTACACCACCCGCGACTTCAGTTGCACGCAGTAAATATTCATTAATTAGCATATATACTTGCTTCTTCACAATTCTGCCCGTACAAAAGACATTAATCAACAACAACAACGAAAAAATGTCGAATCGAACATTCTTTCCAAATTAAAGTACAGGATCCGTGGCGGGGGGTCAGAATTTGACGGTTTGATTAATCGATGTCTTCATGGGGACTCCTTCAGGCCGTGAAGATGACTTTTCATTAGCAATATTCATCTTGAAATCAAATTCGACAAATGCACTTTAGAAATCGTATTACATGCATGAATGTAACAAAAATTGTATTCCCTCTCTCAACATATATATATATATATATATATATATATATATATATATATATATATATATATATATTTGTTAACTAATTCCCGTTTATTTTTGTAGAAATAAATTGAACTTGCTACTGTTTTCGTACTGACCTGTAAAACCAAATTGCTATCCTTAACAATACAAGGAGACAATTATTTCTTTCCCTCTCTCTCTCTCTCTCTCTCTCTCTCTCTCTCTCTCTCTCTCTCTATCTATCTATCTATCTCGTCCACTGAAATCGTCATCTTGATTTTTAAAAGGACAAAAAAAAACTACTTTAGAAATATAGGGTCGAAAGGCTATTGTACGATATCAAGTTCCTTTCTAAAATACTGACATATCTTAGTTAGAACTTTTGTGTGTGTGTGTGTGTGTGTGTGTGTGTGTGTGTGTGTGTGTGTGTGTGTGTAAGAGATTTGGTTTCGTTTGGTTTTATGGCATATCAACCCTTGTAGGTCATTTAATGCCAAATTCATTTTTATACATATAAACAGTTCTATTTAAAAAGAAAAAAAAAGCAGTTTAGCATAAGTATGCTGTATAAATTTCAAAAACAGTTTTACTTAAAAAAAATTCAGTTTAACATAAGTACATTTTTGTTTGCACACAGTTAAATCTAAAAACGGTTCTATTTTAGTCAATTCTGTTTAGCATCAGTACGCAGTCATACACAGTGTTATCTTCAGGGCTTTACTTCTTTGATTTTCTGCTTCTCTGCTTCTCAGCCAAGGACCACTACGAACCGTTGTCCCACAGGGCGCCTGGCGGCCATTCACAGTAACTCACCGTTTCTGGACCCAAAACTAACTTCAAAGGAGACTTGAGTTTCATGTGTGTACTATTAATAAAAGTGCCCATACGAAAAAAGTCTGGAAACTTATTTAATGATCCTCGTATATATATATATATATATATATATATATATATATATATATATATATGTATTATAGTGTAAAGAAAAAAGATGAGGAAATATGGATATTTTTAAGTATAAAAATTAGTGTTCTATATCCATTATAGTCACCTTGGCCTTTTTATGAATCTTCGCTGAGATAATTTCTTTAAAATGAGATTTTGTTGATGGCTCTGTACAACCTATAAAACTTTTGCTTTTAGTATATTCTTTTAAATTTTCTTCTTTTTATTTTCTATAATATACAGGGTGACCCCCAAAAACAGAACCCATATATTTTTAACTGAAATTCATAAATTTAATTTTAGCCTTTTCTTTTTTTCAGGATATGAAGTAGATTCTGTTCATGAAAAATTGGGACCATAGTATTCACCAACATGTCCAGAAGTTCGAGTGTACAAAATTAGAATTATTTTGCTTTATTTTTGTCGAAGTAATAAAAAGTTTATGGTTCTGTTTTTTTTTGGGGGGGGGTTACCCTGTATTACTCTGGGCAGGTCTTCTAAGCTGCATCCAGTGACCGCACAAAGTTTGCTGTTCAGCCAACATTGGCGCGTCCAAGTGCAGAAGTCCCTAAGAGAACGTCGCTTATGTCTTGTTCGTCTTTCTTGAATCGTTTGTGAGATAAGTGGTAAGTGACTATGTAAATGCTGTTTTGTGGAGTGATGCTTTAAGAATTTTTGCTTAAAGCAACACATAGCATTCCTTAGTGGTTTTCACATACCTTTCTCTCTGTTTCGTTTGCGTCTATGTAGTGCATCCATGCAATAGTACTGACGCAATCACAGCTTGGAAAAAGTCTCGTTTTATTTTAACAGAAATACCCTAAGATTGAACTCATAAAACGTACACTGCTCACAATATTTTTTTCGAAACCAAATATAGCAATATTTTCTTGTTTCTAATGGGTGGAACATTACAAAAGTCAAAACGGATATTATTAGGTATTATCTATTACCAAATTCTTGAGCATTGAAACTCTATAACCAAC
>OY757947.1:12930175-12982675 GCA_963585895.1 Sepioteuthis lessoniana
GTGACGACAGCACGGCTTTCTTTGTATCTCTCTCGACATCCGTTCCTATGTGTCGTCATTCTTGACCAGCGCTACTCAAAGTGGGGGTAATCAATTCATCAACTACATATAATGTTCATATATATATAACATAGAACATAGGAATCTCGAAACACGAAAAACACTTACGACTTCTTTGTTCAGGTACGAAACTTTTTATTACCTTTGAGTTTAAAGGTTCTTCGACATAAGGAGAGAGATACACATTCTTTCTATTCTGACTTTTTCATCAGTCTCCGCCCCCCACCTCGTGTGGCATCCGCCACAAAGGCCACAGGCCTGGCTTCGGCAAGCGAGCGAAAGCCAACCGTCTTCTTCCGAGACAGAACTCAACTCAACTAACTGACTTTTTCAAAATCCCCAAATCCTCCATATACTTCCGGTGCGTGACGTCATTCGCACTTGCTAGCTCCGTTTCCTATCTGGGCTATTGTGACATCTCAGAGTGACACGCCCGCTCCGCCCGCTCCGCCCGCGCGCGCGTGAACACCTGTGTTAATGTTGCACCTAAGTAACCCATGCACTGAGCCGAAAGGTTCTTAGCCTAACTTAACCCAAAGGCATAAAACGAAATCCTTCGGCTATTATATTACAGAGTGTTTGCCAATGGCCTAGGAGACCGGGGTACAATCCTAGGTTTTGCTTATACGTGGCATAAGGCCGAATGAATAGGGCATCCAATGAGAATCAAACTCACTTGTGTAGGGTTGCTAACAATTACACCACTCGAGGAGAAAAAGCTATTGAAAAGGGTCGCAAACTTTACTTTGTATATATGTATATATATTGAATGGAGGCGTTTGTAGTTTACTTGAGTTGCGTTGAATTTTATGGCATATCAACCATTCAGGGTTATTTAATGCCAAATCCTCTTTATACATATATACTAAATATATATAGGATTTGGTTTGGTAGGGTTTTATGGCATATCAACCATTGTAGGTTATTTAATGCCAAATCCTTTTTATACATATATATTAGATATATATGATTTGGTTTGGTTGGGTTTTATGGCATATCAACTATTGTTTGTTATTTAATGCCAAATCCTCTTTATACATATATATTAAATATATATGATTTGGTTTGGTTGGGTTTTATGGCATATCAACTCTTGTAGGTTATTTAATGCCAAATCCTCTTTATATATATAAAATTTTCAGACCCATAGATTGTAGATAACGTTCGGAAATGAGCCAGAGCTCATTTATTTGCACACAGTTACATTGATTTGCATATGATCTGTAAGTCACTTGTTTGTAGTTAATCTAAATCAGTCGAAACTAATTTGTTTGCACACAGTTAAATGGTTCCAAATATTCTAACACAAATAGTTCAATTAAGAATTAATCATTTGTTTGCCCTCACTTAAATGGTCTAAAATATTGCAAACATAAATAGTTTTATATTCACACAGTTAAATGCTTTCAAGCATCCGTATTTAACAGGAACAATGCTTATTCGAAGTACACATTCAAAGAGTTTCGAGTACTACTAATCAACACTAATAATTCTATTCATTATCATTCATTCGTTCAGATAAATTGTTCTAGGTATTCCTACCTATCACTAACACTTCATATAAACATCAGTCATTTGTTTATACACAGTTAAATGATCAAACAGTTCTATTTCTAACAATCCATTTTAGCGTGAGTCAATAAAGTTCAAAGGTTACAAGTATTGCTTTGTATCACTAACAATTCAATTAAACACTAGTCATTTGTTTATACACAGTTAAATGATCAAACAGTTTTATTTCTAACAACTCAATTTAGCATAAGTCGATAAAGTTAAATGCTTCCAAATATTGCTATGTATCACTAACAATTCAATTAAATATCAGTAATTTATTTTAACACAGTTGAATGATCAAACAGTTCTACTTCTAACGATTCAATTTAGTATAAGTCAATACAATTAAGTGCTTCCTAGTATTGCTATGCATCACTAACAATTCAACTAAACATCAGTCATTTGTTGACACACAGTCAAATGATCAAACAGTTCAATTTCTTACAATTCAGTTGAACATAAATCATCTGTTTGTACGTATTTTAAAAATCAAACGGTTGGTTCTATTTGACCTATAAATAGGACCCTATCAGGTGCTACCACTTCAGGCCAAAGTGGACCTGGGAGTAATGGCAATGAAGGGTACTATAGCTACTGGACAGGTGAGTGGTCCTGACCTTCTACAGAGATACAGCTCTCCTCTACCTAGCCGACTGTCGATTCATGCCTTTCTCACGGGCATTAGCGCATCCTCATTCTGAATTTGAACAATTAATAAAACATTTAATATTACCAAAATACTTCATATCGACATTCAACACCCATATTCCAGCGAGTTTGGCATTGGTCGAAACACCACTGAAACTCGGGTTTTGATATTTTTTTTGCATGTCCAACACATCCCAAATTCAGGGGAGTTTCAGAAACTAGGAAAGGTTCCACGGAACTAAGTCTTGTCAGTGTGCAGTTTGTTTCACTCGCACAATTCAGTGTTTCACTGCAAACTGCTGATCAAAATGTATATAGATAAAGAGGGTATAGAAAATTGGCACTGACTAATCTAGACGATGTTTAGACAGCAGCCTTGACGTCTAGACCTCATTGCTTTACGATAAGAGTAACTTTACCATGTACGAGTCCTTATTTGAATTTTAAATCAGGAAAATTGAAAATTCGATCTCGATAATTTTTATCATATCTTGTATAAGGAATTGCCGGCCGCCGCTAGCATAATGCGAAGCTCTTCGAAAGAATTGAGCACTCTGGTAGCCGATAGGGTATAAAAAAATGTAAACAAAGGCTGCTGCTGCTGTTGCTAAAAATAAAAATCCCTTAAAATTCCCTAAACCAACGTGGTCCGCTTGGTGGACGAGTGGTCTGAATCACAGTCTAGCGTAAAGTTGGACGGGTTTCGATCCCGGCTCCGAGCGTCCTGCGTGTCTAGCCACACTGAAGAGTTCTGATAGAACGAAACAGTCTGTTTGTGGATGACTATATATATATCATCATGGTTCATCGCCTCAGGCAGGTCTTCTGGACAACATCCCGTATCCTCATATAGTTGCTGAATGTATATTCGTGCTGGTCGTCCTGCTTTTGCACGGCCATGTGTGGGGGTCCATTAGAGTACATCACTTATGAGTTCGTCCCTGCTTCTCCAGCAGTGTCCTGCATGTTCGTCTAACTTGAATAGTTTTCGTGATAGGAGGCAGGTGGCCGTACAGTTGGTGTCTTGTGGGGTGTTGCCGCCAGGACTTGTTCAAGATTGCTCGCAGCATTCTTGTGTAATTGCCGTCTAGCTTCTTCTCCAGCCGTTTTGTTAGAGTTCATATAGTGCATCCGTATAGCAGTATCGATGCGACCGCTGCCTGGAAGAAACTGCGTTTCATTTTATCGGTCAGGTCTGATTTCCATATATATATATATATATATATATATATATATATATATATATATATATATATTCATTACGCCATGTTTGCGTATGCATATACATAATCTATATTGATATATTAACTTAAACGAGGATCATTAAATAAGTTTCCTGACTTTTGTCGTATGGGCACTTTTATCGATAATACACACATGAAACTCTAGTCCCCTTCGAAGTAATATCCTCCGGCTGCAATGCACTTTTTTCTACCGTTCCAACAACTTCTGGAAGGCCCCATGTAAGTACTCTTGTGCGAGCGTGTCACTGACCCTCGTCACAGCCTCTTTCATCCCCTCAATTGTCTCATAACGATAGCCTATGAGCTTAGGGAATAAGCAAAAGTCACAGGGAGCAAAGTCTGGACTATAGGGAGGCTGAGGAAATGTCTTGATGCCCATCTTGGTCAAATAGTCTGTGATAAGGATATTGTTGTGGACTGGTGTATTGTCCTGGTGGAAATGTTGTCTGAAAAGCGTTTTTTGTTATGAGAAAAGGAATTGAATTGTTGAAGGCAACGAAAAAAATCTTCCAAATTCCCCACAGCGTTTAGCGTGACGGTTATGGGCGGAAGAAATTGAATAACTAAAACGAATTCAAAGCATATATATATATATATATATATACTCACATAAGAGGGAGTTCCTATGACACAATGCTGAAATTGCTGGAATATAGCCTCGAAGTGAGTTCGAACTCCAGTCTCACTATTACATTCACTTTCGGACTAATACCCTTCGAAAAGTCATGAACTCCCCTTTTCCCAAGTTTTGGGTTAAAAAATTTCATTACTGTCCTACAACGCGATAGCTTTGGCTTTTAATAACCCATGAAGGTTGATATGCCATTAAACAAAGAAACCACTAACACACAGACAGACACACACACATATATATATATATATATAAGGATAAAGTTATTGGTATAGTAGTTAAAACTGTTAATTTTATCCAGACAATTTATTTCTGTTCTATCCACCATGGTAAGTGAGAAGGAAAAGTTGTCAAACATAGCTTTATATATATATATATGTGTGTGTGTGTGTGTGTGTGTGTGGCTGTGTGTGTGTGCAGCTTTTTCCCAAACGGTGTCTCTTGGTGGAGAACATAACAGCTAGCAAGTCACAGCTAATTTGAAGCGCACTACGTCCATTCTTAGCAAATGTCTTCCAAATGGAGAACTCAATACCAGGTGTCTACTGTTGGTTTATATTCTTAGTATAAGCCATAAACAACTCCCTGTCCGAAATACAGAAGAAATTGAGTATTATTGTTTTAACATGTCACACCTACCTAAGGCATGAACTCAAGTATTCTTTCTCCAGCAATGGGTAAATAGTAAGGCAGACGCATTCTTCGACCTTTGTATAACAATCAGGCTAAGAAAATTGGCCTTGAGCCGTGTCCTGTCCACAAGTTTTGTGTTCCAGATATCATTTTGGTTCTGTTTCGGTTAAAGACATTTGGATTGCAGGAAATAATTTTCATCAAACGAATGAATATGCTACGTCACCAGTTCAGTTTTCGGCGCTTCTTTTATTCCGTATGAACTATTTTAAGAACTATTCAAAAAACTATTCTGCACTAAGACTTTTCTGGTGATGACCTACTGTTGAAACTAGTTGATAACAATCAAGAAAGTGAATAACTAGGGAAAGAAATATTCCCGTTTGTCATATCGCTTTTGTTCATCTCTCTCTCTCTCTCTCTCTCTCTCTCTCTCTCATATATATATATATATATATATATATGATGGATTCTCCCGCCGATCTCGACATATCAATATTTTTAAATTGCACTGATTGCGAAGTTCCAGTCCTGGAGCTATGGGGAATATAGAGAACTCCTTTGTCGCCATTACTCCTTGGGTCACTCTGAGAATACCTGTTAGGGTCCAATCTATGGGTCAAATAGAACTATTTAACCCTTTAACCGTGTACCAACGAATGACTGATGTTAAATAGAATTATTCATGTTAGATAGGAATACTTGAAACCATTTTACTCTGTGCAAACAAATGAGCTCTGGTTCGTTTAAAAATCATGTTACCTACAAATTATTCATTTACAAATCATAAATTTAATGTGTATAAAAGGTGTTTGGCATTAAATAACCTACAAGAGTTGATATGCCATAAAAACCAACCAACATTGACGTTTGAAGGCCCAACAGTTGAGTTAAAGATATTAACTGTTCGACTACCTACGCATGTGATTTGTTTATAGCGGTGAAGGTTTTTGTAGAACCAGCCATACTTTTGGATGAGCAGATAACAGAAGAATAGAACACCTATATGTTACAGATTCTCTTGAACAATACTTCTCAGGTTTTGAATTCCTTCTACAAGACAAGTTATCTTACCAAAGCTAGAGAGCCCAATCTACTTTATTATTTTATACAGCGCTGGGATATATAGATGTAGACATAAGACTAAATTTAAACTATTAAAATTTAAAAACATAGAAATAAATAGTGAAACCAGGTAAAAAAACGTATCCAACATATACTACTAAAAAAATAGGTAGCTAATTAAATGGTATCGAAATTAATATAAGCATTAATATTTCTCTTAAAAGTTAATTATCGAACTTAACATGAAAAGAAAATAAACTAAACAAATAAATAAAAAAGTTAAATTACCGTAATTATTACTGACAGAAGAAATTTGAAAAATTAAAATAAAACGGAAATTCAATTAAACGAGGAGGTAACTCCTTAATCTCGTCCCCCTCCACCCCACGTGTTTATTCTGTTTTAGTTAATTATCCATTGGATCTGAAGAAGTCCTGTATAAATTTTTTCTTCATGTTTTTGGTTCACACCAGAAACTGAAAATACAGGATGGAAATAAATTTATAATCCTGAATTAACCGGTCTTTGGTTTTTTTTTTTCTTAAAGATATATATATATATATATATATATACCATGACTAGTTGATTTGGCATCGCTTATATGTGGCATGAACTGGTGACCCATTGGTAGAAGTTCGGTTTCTGCATTCTGTGTTGCCGGTTCGATCTCTAGTGGTGGACATCACAGTATGCACTGCTGGTGAGACCCAATAAAGTCGAAACAGCTATTCAGTGTTCCGCATGTGGGTGTTTGTCGGATTTTCTGGTCATAGTAATTCAATTAATATATATATATATATATATAGTTAACGATATTTAGGAATAAAGAGTGCTTCTGGCTCATTGGCCTAGTTGGTAAAGTGTTCGCCCATGGTCTAGGAGACCAGGGTTCAATCGCTGGTCACGTCATACCAAAAACTAAAAATGGTACTTGATACCTCCTAGCTTAACACTCAGCAATAAAAGGTACGTATTAAGGGTAAAGTGGAATTCACCAACTGTGACAATCAGGCTTTAGTAGAGTGTATTCTAATTCCTGTTGTAGCTGTTCATTTTAACCCGAAATCATAAAAATAGGTTAGTCATCTCATTAGATGTATAGCAATAACATAGTGAATTTTCAAGAGTCTACGACAATTTTAAATGCCTGTACAAAAGAAGTCTGGAAACTTATTAAATTTACCACGTATATGTTGCAGTTATAAAAATCGTGTGCACTAAGGAATTTTGAAGTGTGTCAGTTGCAGTTTTTGTAGTTGGTTTTCAATATTTCTTTTGACTGAAAATCTACATTTTTTTCTTTCAAGAATGAATTTCTTTTCAACTCGTTTTATTTTTCTTAAAGTAAACGAATACTATTTACATTACCATCTTCGTTAGCAACAACAGTTTATAAAATATTTTCTTAATGACATAATGATGTTTTCTCTCACACATTGTGACGTATGTACACAAATGAGAATTCTTTGCCCACAAAATTTGACCCTTTATTTAAAGCTAACAATTACTGCTGTTGTATATTGACCTTCGACCCGGCCAAACATGTCATTCCAAAGTGATGCACCGGAAGGAAGAGACACATTCCAATGGCCAGTAATCGAAAGAAATCGCGTAGGTGGATTTGGCTGATGAAATGGGACAAGGTAAAAGCCCATGATACACTCATAGACTGATGTACCGAAAGAGAGTGACCTGTGAACTGCATGACAGTTATTTCCGCTTGATGACGATCAAACATGCCACTCCAAAGATTGAGTGGGCGATTGAACTATTATATAACTCGGTAGAGACATGAAGTCGGTGAGTTGGAGGTTAGACGAGTTGGAGACAAGATGTGGTAGGGAAAGCAACCAACCAGCAGAAGGGGCTCTCGGGACCCCCTATTGAGTTTGGGGACCAGACCAGTTGGTGATAAGATGTGGTAGAGAAAGCCAGCAGAAAGCTGAGCCCCCGGGCCACTGGTTGAACATCAGGAGAACGAGACACAACGCTGATGGCCATAAGAGTGGAGGTCGATATATTGCAGTCTTTGTTCAGTCTCCAACTCCCTCTCACACGCAAACCTTGCAATAAAGTGAGAGGTACTATTTACCAACCCCTCCGCTCGGGCAGGATATGACACAAGGTCAATTTTTAAGCGGAGTTTAACAGGTTTTGAATTCAGAGTTTTCCTTCTCCTAGACTAGTTGCCTAACCAAGGCTGAAGAACCTAGTCCGTCCTACTATTTACCCATAGCTGGAGGGAGAATAAGGGGGTTCATACCTTTCCCAAGGGTATTTGCCCGAAAGTGAATGTAATAGCGCGACTGGAGTACGAACTCGCGTACTACGATTCCGCAGTTCCTCGCTTTTAACCATTACACCACGAGGACACCCAAAAAGTGAGAGGTATATATTTTTAAAGAAGTTTTCGCTCATTGCGTCAGTATGTATCCCGCATGAACATGTATATGTGTATATATGTAGAGGTATAATATGTTTATATAGTTGTAGCATAGAACTAAACAACACTGCTATACTTCATTAATATCAACTATCTGGCTTATATCATCTTTGCTTGCAAGAAAAAACTTTGTACTTTGTTTTTCAGCAAACTTTTTCCACTAGGAATAATACATTTGAAGATCGGATTATTTATTTATTCATTCTTTCTATTATCCGTCTCACACACACACACACACACACACGCACATAAATATATATATATATATATATATATATATATATATATATATATATCTTTAAGAAAAAACAAAACCGGTCACATTAGTATTATACATTTATTTCCATCCTGTTATGTGTTTTTGATAAAATCAAAAAACACGAAAAAAAAAAAAATTAACAGGTCTTCACCAGATCTAATGGATAAAATAAATCAGAATAGACACAGGAAAGAAGGGTGGGAGGGGATCCTATTTACCCAACCCCTCCGCTCGGGCAGGATATGACACAAGGTCAATTTTTTAAGCGGAGTTTAACAGGTTTGAATTCAGAGTTTTCTTTCTCCTAGACTAGTTGCCTCACCAAGGCTGAAGAACCTAGTCTGCCCTACTATTTACCCATAGCTGGAGGGAGAATAATTGGATTCATACCTTTCCCAAGGGTATTAGTGCTATGTGAAATGCAATCAGTCTCGTCCAGGATTTGAACTTGTGTCGCCGTGTCGATTTCCTACGACGATAACCATTACACCACGGGCACCTCCACCGACGATAACCATTACACCACGGGCACCTCCACAAGGGTGGGAGGGGATAGAAGAGGGGTGAAGAGTTATCTCCTCATTTGGCCCAGTTCCGTTTTTTTTTTAAATTTTATTGCCGGTTGAAATTATTGTAAATTAATTTTTTTTGATTCTTTACTTTTTAAAATTCTAATTTCGTTTCGACTTAAAACTCCAGATTTAATACTAATTTAGATAAAATAACTTTTTTCAATAACTTTACGTAATGATACAGTAATAATTACATTAAATTAAATTCAAGATTTAATTAAATTCAAATTTTTAAAATTCAAATTTATTTTCGATCCTATTAATTCAGTTACACTTTTATTGAATAGTACGTTTATATGATTGTTTTTTTCATATTTTCCCAACTCCGGTTTAACTGGACCGAATAATACCAATATATATATATATATTGATATATATATATATATATATATATATATATATAGATTGATTGATATGACTGGCGTTAATGACCTATGATAGAAGGCTCTGTGCTACAAAATTCGAGTAATATACTCTTACAACCTGACCTTTTTTTAAAATCTTGCATAGTTTGGAAAAATAACCGGCTCATTGGCCTAGTGGGTAGTGTGTTCGCCAATGGTCAGGGAAACCAAGGTTCAATCCCATGTCGTGTCATACTAAAGATTTTAAAAATAGTACTTGATACCTCCTTGCTTAACACTCAGAGATATAAAGTACGTATCAAGGGTAAAGTGGAGAAATCCAGAGAAAGGAGTTGCGCCCTCACCAACACCTCTGTGTAGTAGCTATTGAAAAAGGACCCTTCTGGTCGCCCTCGACTAAGGTCGACAACATTTAGATAGCTATTGTCGAGTGTGACCCGAAGGATCCTTTTTCGATAGCTGCTACACCAAGGTGTAGCGGAGGGCGCTACTCCTTTCCCTAGATTGCTCCACTTTACCCTTGATCCATACCTTATAATGCTGAGTGTTAAGCAAAGAGGCATCAAGTACCATTTTTTGAGTTTTTGGTATGACTCGACTTGGGATGAACCCAGGTCTCCCGGGTCATTGGCGAACACTCTAACCATTATGCCAATGTCCGGTATTAACAACTTTATTTAGATAGCTATACTTGAAACCATTTAACTATATGCAAACAAATGAGCTCTGGCTTGTTTAAAATGTTATCTACAAAGTATTCGTTTACAAAATATACATATATATATATATATATATATATATACATATATATATACATATATATATATAAATAAAAACAGTCAATCAGGACACATGGCGTAACGGTTATAGGCGTTTGTTCCCTAAGCTTCTAAGGAGACAATCATCTAGAGGTTGCAGGTTCAATCCTCACTACAGGCGAGTAACAATACAGGAATACTTAACTCTTGTAGCCGGTTATGGCTAACGGAATCAAAACAGGCGACCACCGTGGATTCAATAAAGGACGTAGTTCGAAGTTTTGTGAAGGTTCCCGATTTCTACAAAACACCTGAAGAAGGCTGGAGGACATATCGGCCGAAACGTTGTTGAAATACAAAAAAGATGAAGACAATAGTCCGAAAACCCTTAATGATAAAAATCAACAAGCTTCGTCTCAGAAATTTAGACAACTTATATAAACAGGATTTGGTATAAAATAACCAACAAGGATTGATACGCCATAAAACCCAACAAAACAGCATTTTCAGCACCTACCAATATGATGACCAAATACTGATCTAGAGAGGGTTTCCCGTGACGTAATGGCCAAAGTGCTGGATTGCAGCCTCAGAGTAAGCTAGTTTGAACACCAGCCGCTCTATTTCGATCACTGTTGGACTAATTCCCTGGGGAAAGGTATGAACCCTTATCCTCCCTGCTATGGGTGAAATAGTATCATTGATGTTATTCTACAAGAATTGTTTCGGCATTAAATAACCCACAAAGGTTGATATGACATTAAACAAAGAAACCAGATAGATTTAAACTTGCCAGGAAAAGTGAATTGCATGAATCTTTGTGAAAAATATCAGCAAGAATTGACAATTTGTGCCAAACAAAGAAAGCATATCTCACTCACTAAATGTCTTTAGTCAGTGCAAATATTGAATGTAATTTTCATTGAATATTTTTGATAAACTTCATTTTTATGTAAATGAGGTTTTACAAGATTTCCTTTTTATTTATATGGGAGTCCAAAAGATACACCCCTGAAATATAAAGGGTCTCAGCTCCAAAATGTTTTAGAACCAATACACTAAATGTCATTAATCAGTGCAAATATTGGATATGATTTCCATTAAATATTTTTTGATAAAATTCATTTTTATTTAATTGAGGTTTTACAAGATTTCCTTTTTAATTATATGGGAGTCCAAAAGATACACCACTGAAATATAAAAAGTTTCAGCTCCAGAAAGTTTGGAAACCAATACACTAAATGTCACTAATCAGTTCAAATATTGCATGTGATTTTCATTAAATATTTTTGATAAACTTTAATTTTATTTAAATGACGTTTCACAAGATTTCCTTTTTATTTATATCGGAGTCCAAAAGATACACCCCTGAAATATAAAAAGTCTCAGCTCCAGTGAACTAAATGTCATTAATCAGTACAAATATTGGGCGTGATTTTCATTAAATATTTTTGATAAAATTTATTTTTATTTAATTGAGGTTTTACAAGATTTCCTTTTTAATTATATGGGAGTCCAAAAGATACACCTCTGAAATATAAAGGGTCTCAGCTCCAAAATGTTTGAAAACCAATGAACTAAATGTCATTTATCAGTACAAATATTGGATATGATTTCCATTAAATATTTTTTTGATAAAATTCATTTTTATTTAAATGGTGGTCCACAATATTTCCTTTTTATTTATATGGTGATCCAAATGAAAGACCTGAAATATAATTTTTCCTAACTTAAAAAGTTTGAAAACCAATGCAGTAAATGTTATTACTTTGTGCAAATATTGAATTTGATTTTATTAAATATTTTTTTTATAAATTTCATTTTTATTTATATGCGGTAGGGCAAGAGATCTCCTTTTTATTTATATGGGCGTCAACAAGATAGACCCTGAAATAGAAAGGGGTCCCGTCTCCTAAAAGTTTGAAAACCACTTATTTATTGTCAGACATACAATCCTGAAAGTTTAGTGCCTACAATCAGTTCTGGTTTTAGTGTCTCTATTTAATGCCACAACCTTTGTGGGTTATTTACTGCCAAAGCAATTCTTCGAGAAGAACACTTGTAGTAATATTCAACCCAAAGTTGGGACGGGAATTGTTGGGTATCACCCACCTTTTTCCACACAATGAACTAGTCCATATATAGCAGTAGCTACTAATACTAAGGCAGACTAGAAGGTGAAGAGCAGCTTCTTATAGGAATAGTATTAGAGCGTTGGAGACTGGAGATCGCACTAGATCACCTTACTTGCTACCGTAATAACGGAAGCCAATACTATCATTGGACTATATCTTTATTCTTTATTCATTAATCCTATGTTCTTGTCTACTAATAGTCTCTCTATTGTATATACTTTTTCCTGAGAATATATCTCTATTTCCTCTCATATCGTGGTTTGTCCTTTATTTAATATTACTAACCAGAACGCAACGGGAATAAAGGGTTCGAACTCGTTAACAACGATCTCACATTTCAGCACGTTAGCCACTACTCCACAAAGATTAATCTCATTATCAGTTTTCGAAATAGGTCTATCATCTCGTTACTGTTCTTTTCAAAGGATAATGGATCCAATAATTCTTCAGATTATCACTTTACCGAAAATTGTTCAGAAAGAATATAAGCAAACAAGGAAATAAATACTGAGTTGGTCCTAAGATGCACACTTATGGGGGTGGGGAACTTCCGCTGGTGCCTCTTTGCAAACACTTTTGAAATGAGCACTTTGTGGGTGGTCTGTCACTATGCCTTGAGTTTTAAATCCGTACTCTATCCTCTTTATCCTGTTTGTTCTTAGTGGATTATCATTAAAATGGATGATACAGTATTTTCTTTTGGTTGAATAGTAAAATTCTATTTTTTTTTTGTTTATTCTTTCACAATGTATCGGGAATTTTTCCATTTTCAAAGACATTGCTGGAGAAGTAAGGACGAAATCATACATGGCCACTTACCTCCCATCTCACAAACCATCCAAGTAAGGCGAACAAGACATGAGGGACACTGATAGAGAAGCAAAGACAAACTCATAGGAGACGTTCTTTTATGAACCTCTACACAGCCACTTACCTCCCATCTCTCAAACCATCCAAGTAACACGAATAAGACACAAGGGAAATTGCTGGAGAAGCAAGGATGAACTCATAGGTGATGTTCTTCTATGGACCCCGACATGGCCTCTTACCTCCCATCTCACGAACCATCGAAGTAAGGCAAACAAGACATGAGGGACACTGCTGGAGAAGAAAGAACGAACTCATAAGTGATGTTCTTCTATGGACACCTACACGGCCACTTACCTCTCATCTCACAAACCATCCAAGTAACACGAACAAGACATACTGGACACTGCTGAAGAAGCGAGGACGAACTCATAAGTGACGTTTTCTATGGACCTCTACACGGCCATTTACCTCCAATCTCACAAACCATCCAAGTAACACGAATAAGACACGAGGGAAATTGCTGGAGAAGCAAGGATGAACTCATAGGAGACGTTCTTCTATGGACCCCTATACGGCCACTTACCTTCCATCTCACAAACCATCCAAGTAACACGAACAAGACATGAGCGACACTGATGGAGAAGCAAGGACGAACTCATAAGTGATGTTCTTCTATGGACCCCTTCACATGATCGTGTCTGAGTTGGCTGACTCAGCTCTCTGCGGACACAGGATGTGGTTTAGAAGACCAGCCGGGAACGATGGATATTAGGGACAGATGATGAGAGAGGGAGTCAGCGGAAATGCGTGCGATTTGATGATGATGGTGATGATGATAATGGATATTATTTATAATATCGGATAAAAGATCTAAAATCAAAATAAAAAGCAAGGAAATTAAAACATTTTGAAACCTGCCAGTCTTTTGCAGGTCAACGCGTAGCTTAATAAACTCACACAAAAAACAAAAAGCAAAAAAAAACAAGCTTCAATGATTTCCCTAATATTTTGCTAAAGATGGGAACTTTTGCATCAAACGAATAATTACCCGAAAATATGGAAAAAATAACATTATTATTATTATTATTATTGTTGTTGTTGTTGTTGTTATTATCAATATTAAAATATCGGTAATAATAATAATAATAATAGTGCGAATAATTTATGAGAATGATGGCTTGACATGGATACATTGGGTAATCTTTAGTTAATTAAAGGATATTCAGAAATAGATAACGGAATGGCTTGTGTTCGGCAAGTTTTACGAAAAAGCAGATATGCATTTCGCTTATACCCACGCACGATACCAGAAGAAATTCCATGCCTACTCAGTCAGCTTTTTTTTTTATTCTTTCTTTCTTTCTTTCTAGATTCTTTCTTTCTTTCTAGATTCTTTTTTTCTTTCTTTCTTTCTTGCTCCTTTCAATCCTTCCTTTCTTTGTTTCCTTCTCTCTTTTTTTTACGAATTCTTTCTTTCTTTCCTTTACTTAAATCTCTCTTTTTCATGGATTCTTTCTTTCTTTCTTTCTTTCAACTTAATCTTCTTTCTTTCTTTCTTTCTTTCTTTCTTTCTTTTTACATGCTTTTCTTTCTTTCTTTCTTTCTTTCTTTCTTTCCTTTCCTCCTTTGTTTCCTTATTTCTTTTTTTCCTTCGAATTCTTTCTTTCTTTTGCTTCTATCTCTTTTTTATGGATTCTTTCTTTCTTTCTTTCATTTTTTTTTCAAATTCTTTCTTTCTTTGCTTTGCTCCAATATCTCTTTTTAAAGGATTCTTTCTTTCATTCTTTCCCTTGCATCTTTCAATCTTTCCTTCTTTTTTTTTTCTTCTCTTTTTTTAGCGCATTCTTTCTTTCTTTCCTTTGCTTCTGTCTCTTTTTTTATGGATTCTTTCTTTCATTCTTTCTTTCTTTCCTTCTTTTTCTTTTTTTCATTCTTTTCCTATAGTTTTCTTTTTTTCATATCTTTTAGTATATATATATATATATATAATATACAACTTTTCTCTTGTTTGTCAGATTTTTTCCTTTCTTTCTTTCTTTCTTTCTTTCTTTCTTTCAATCCTTCCTTCGTTTATTTCCTTCGTTTTTTTTCTTTTTCGAATTCTTTTTTCTTTCCTTTTCTTCAATCTCTCTTTTTCATGGAGTCTTTCTTTCTTTCTTTCTTTCTTTCTTTCTTTCTTTCTTTCTTTCTTTCCCTTGCTTCTTTCAATCCTTCCTTTCTTTGTTTCATTCTTTATTTCTTTTTTCGAATTCTTTCTTTCCCTCCTTTGATTCTTTTTTGATGGATTCTTTCTTTCTTTCTTTCTTTCTTTCTTTAACACTTCTCCTTTTTTGGACTTCCTTTTTTCCTTTTTTTTGGCAATTTATTTATTTTCCAAACTTTTTTTGTCAATGCTTTCCTTCTGTCTTTTCTTTCCATTATTCCGTAGGTCTTCTTTTCTTCCCTTCCCATTTTCTTCTTTCTCTCTTTCGATCTCATCTTTTCAAGAATGACTCGCCTACATTGTTATTCAGCTAATAAATATCGATGGACGCACTGCAAAAATTATAGCCATGTGCCAGACTAGTTCAAGATTACTAATTACTTTTCATATCTTTAGAATTATTTCCTTAACTGTTTTGACTTGTTACTTGTTTTTCTATCACTTCGTCTCTATTCAATTTTCACAACAAAATTTTTTATAGGCCCTTGTTGCAGATCAGGTGACAGCAAGCCTCCTCCCCTATTCTATTTTATATTTACGGCGAGAGAAAGGCAAATGCAATCATCATCATCATGTCGTGCCATCAGCACGGATCTCCCTGACCCTCTCTCACCACCCCTCTCTATCTTTCATCCCTTCCGGTTGGTCTTCAAGGCTACATCCTGTTTCGGCACAGTGCTGTTTTATTTAGGCCCTTGCTGGGAGTCCTGCCTTTGCTCGTCCATGTGAGGGGGGTCCACAGGAGTACGTCACTTATGAGTTCATCTCTACTTTTCCAGCAGTGCCCCACATGTCTGATTTTTCTAACTTGGATAGTTTTCGTGATGAGTAGTAAATGGCCGGACAGCTGCAGCTTTGTGGGGTGCTGCCTCCAGGTTTGTTCAATATAGCTCGCAGCATTCTTGTGTTGTTGCCGTCAAGCTTTTTCTCTATGCGTTTAGTTGTAACATACCCTTACATTAGTATGTGAAACGTTCATATAATGTTCATAAAATGTTCATATATAACATAGGAATCCCGAAACACAAAAACACTCACGACTTCTTAGTTCAGGTACGAAACTTTTTTTTTATTACCTTTGAGTTAAAAGGTTTTTCGACATAAGGAGAAAGGCACAATCTTTCTATGCTGACCTTTCCATCCGCCTCCCAATCACGTGCGGCGCCCGTAGCGCACAAATTCTGGCCTCGCCCAGGTCTCAATCTCAACTAACTGACTTTTCTCAAATCTCAGCCCACGCTTCTGGTGCGTGACGTCACTCACATCCCTGATCACATAATCTATCTGGGATTTTTATTGTGACATCTCTGAATGACACGTCCACTCCGCACGCGCGTGAACACCTACGCTCATGTTTGCACCTAACTAACCCATGCACTAAGCCGAAAGGTTCTCAGCCTAACTAAACCCAAAGGCAAGACATATAAAACGAAATCCCTCGGCCATTATATTGCATAGTTAGGGTCCATGTTGTGCATCCATACAGCAGTATCGACACGACCGCTGCTTGAAAAAAAAAAAACTGCGTTTTATTTTATCGGTCAGGTCTGACTTCCATATGACCGAAAAACTATCGTTAGCTGTCCATGCCTTTGCTAGTCGCGTGTTGATGTCAGTTTCGGTTGATGAGACACTGCCTCCTAGGTAGGTGAACTTATCAACGAGTTTCAGTGTACTACCGTGTTGTGTGGAGTTGACTAATAGCTAAAACTAATTATTTGGCTATCAGTGATTACGAAATCGGACACACTGTGAGGATCAAAATCAATTGCCATTAGAGGTGTAATGATTAACAAGCTAAGCTAGCTGGTTATCATTTTTACTTCTTGAGAGTTTTTCACATCAGTGTTAGCTGATGGTCTTTCACTGATGTTCAAGTGACAGCAATTCTTATCAGGTCCCCCAAACTCTTCGCATTATTCTGGCCGATCTCAATAATATAGTAGTCTGGATGGTCTCCACTCGACCTCTTATTTCCAAGTCCTCCAGTCCCTTTAATAATAACCACTAAATCTGTTCTATTTCTCTTTATTTTTCTATCAGTTTCGATAGCAAAGTCTTATTTCCAAGTCATTGTATTTCCTCATCATTTTCTTTGATTGATATATCATTATCTGTTGACAATGTCATATCAATTAGTAGACATGTTTTTCTTTTATAGTCCTTAACCACTGAATCTGGTCTATTTCTCTTTATTTTTCTACCAGTCTTGATAGCAAAGTCTTATTTCCAAGGCTTTGTATTTCCTCATCATATTCTTTGATTGATATATCATTATCTGTTGACAATGTCATATCAATTAGAAGACATTTTTCTTTTATAGTCCTTAACCACTAAATCTGGTCTATTGTTCTTTATTTTTCTATCAGTTTGGATGGCAAAGTCCCTGACAATAGTGCCTTTTTAGTCTTCTGTTGTTGGTTCTCGTCGGTGTTTATCCATTTTTCACAATCCAATATTCCATCGTATTTACATATTTCCATATTATTATTATTATTATTATTATTATTATTATTATTTACTCCTCAAGAGTTTTTCACATCAGTGTTAGCTGATGGTTTTTCACTGGAGTTTGAGTGACAGCAAGTCTCCTCAAGTCTCCAGGACTCGTCTCAGGATTCTGGCCGTTCTCAACAATGCTGACGTTTTTTTTTACCCTTTCTCCAACTTCAAGGTACTCCAGGCCTTTTAATAATCCTTTAGTTATTGTGCCTAACGCACCAATCACAATTGGCACAATCGTTACTTTCATGTTCCACAGCTTTTTCAATTCTCTAGCAAGGTCGAGGTACTTATTCTTCTTTTCACTTTCCTTCAGATTTATTCTGTGGTCCGCCGGGACAGCAAAGTCGACAATTTTGCAAATTCTCTTTTTTTTTTTGTTGTTGATTATTATGAGGTCTGGTCTTCTGGCCGGGATTAGGTGATCTGTGTGTATGTTAAAGTCCCATAGGAGTTTATGCTAGTCATTTTCTAGGACAGGTGTTAGATGGTGAATATTATTATTATTATTATTATTATTATTCCTTGGGAGTTTTTCACATCAGCGTTAGCAGATGATCTTTCACAGGTCTTTAAGTGACACAGATCTCCTCAAGGCTCCAGGACTCTTCACAGTATTCTAGCCGTTCTCAATAATGTAGTAGTTTGGATGGTCCCTGCTCGTTCTCTTATTTCCAAGTCTTCCAATCCCTTTAATAATCCTTTGATAACTATCCCAAGAGCACCAATTACAATTGGTATAATTGTAAGTCTCATGTTCCTCGGTTTTTTAATTCCCGATCAAGGTCAATGAATTTATACTTATTTTTTAGTCCTTAACCACTAAATCTGGTCAATTTCTCTTTATTTTTCTATCAGTTTCGATAGCAAAGTCTTATTTACAAGTCTTTGTATTTCCTCATCATATTCTTTGACTGATATATGTCTCTTGGCACTGACATATCAATTAGAAGGCATGTTTTTCTTTTATAGTCCTTAACCACTAAATCTGGTCAATTTCTCTTTATTTTTCTATCAGTTTCGATAGCAAAGTCTTATTTCCAAGTCTTTGTATTTCCTCATCATATTCTTTGACTGATATGTTATTAGCTGATGATCTTTCACTGGTCTTTAAGTGACACAGTTCTCCTCAAGTCTTCAGGACTCTTCTCAGTATTCTAGTCGTTCTCAATAGTGTAGTAGTTTGGATGGTCTCTGCTTGTTCTCTCAATTCCAAGTCCTCCAATCCCTTTAATAATCCTTTGATGACAATACCAATTTCTTGCACAATTCCCAGTGGATCACCTTGCCCACCCAGACGTGGTTATGTGCTAATCTGCTGCATTCGTTTCTTTTCTTGACACATATAATCTGTCATCGTCATCACTAGGATGCAATACCTTATACATGGCCATTAGTTTTCTAGTTCTCAGGCCCTTTTTGTTTAAGTTCTTCTCTGGTCCACTTCAGGAATGGCCCCGGATATTGTTATTATTAGTAGTAGTTGTATTAGCAGTAGAAGTAGTATTACTTGCGAGTCTTTCACACTAGCATGGTCTTTCACTACAGACTGATCAACAGTAAGTCTCCTCCGGTCTCCAGGACTCTTCTCAGTATTCTAACCGAACTAAACAATGCTGTGGTCAGGTTAGCCTCGATTCTTCCCTGATTTCCTATTTTTACTGTCTTTTTTTTTTCAAACCGAGAGGAACTGTTTCAAGTGTACCAAATACAACGGACACTACCATCACCCCCATATTCCACAGCTTTTTTTTAGTTCTCTACTAAAGTCAAGTATTTGTCTATTTTTTTCGCTTTCATTTTTTTTCCCTCTCTAGTCTTTAGCTTTATTCATATTTATTTTACTCTTTTGAGAGTTTTTCACATCAGCGTTAGCTGATGGTTTCTTACTAGAGTTTGAGTGACAGCAAATCTCCGCAAGTCTCCAGGACTCTTCTAAGTATTCTGGCCGATCTTAATAACGCTGTAGTTTGGATAGTCTCCACTCATCTCCTTATTTCCAAATACACCAGTCCCTTTATTAACCCTTTTGTGCCTATACCAAGAGCACTAATTACAGAAGACCGTCACCTTCGCGTTCATTTTTTTTTTTTGTTCACTAACAAGGTCTTGGTATTTATCTCTCTTTTCGCTTTCTTTCAATTTTACTCTGTTCTCATCCAGAACAGCAAAGTCCACAATTCGGCAGGTTCTCTTTTTTTGTTGATTATTATAAGATCTAGTCGTCTGGCCGAGATTAGGTGATCCATTTTTATCTCAAAATCCTAGTGAAGTTTGTGAGTCTCATTTTCCAGGATGGATTCTGGGTTGTGCATATACTATTTGTTCGTATAGTCAAATTTGAATTTCTTGCACAGTTCCTTGTGGATCACCTCCCCTACCCAGTCATGTTTAGTCTTACACTGTTTTTGTGTAATTACTATTGCTATTATTGTTATTATTTTTTTAGGCATAGAATTAACCTACATGAGTTGAAGTGCCGTTAAAATAAATCAGCAAAATTTAATTTCTGTAATAGAAGAATGACATTCAATTGAATCACCAAACACACGCGATTCAATTTCTGTTGCTATTTATCAATCAAAGTATTTTATTTACTTTATGTAGACTGAATATCATACAAACCTTTACAGGAAGGCTGTGACCAGCGTCCAGTCACCAGACAAAAAAGACGGAGTGTAACTGTTGTGGTGTTTAGGAGTCAAAATGAAGACATGCCGACAAGGGAAGTAGGTTGAAACAAATATATTACAATAATAGAACAAATATATGGAATACAGGTGTTATACAACAGTTAGAAATGTTCTTCCGGTACTGTCAGTCAGCTTGGAGGTTATCGGTGTTTGTCGCACGTCCCACCAAATGGACTAGTGGAGCACAAGGCCTTTTATTAGGTGGGACTGGGCGCAGGGCCGTAGCCCAGGCACGCCCAGCGGCTCCAAAAATGCCTCGGGCCTCGTCGGCATTTTTTTTAAAAAAAGGGGCGCCTCAGGCGCCAGGCGATAAACCTAGCCCCTCCATGATAGGTTAGAGCCTAGGGGGACGGCCCCCTGAGGTTAGAAGATGCCGGTCAAAGTGAACCTCGACCGTCTGCCACTGGAACCAGGACACACCCAACCAGGTCCGTGCATTGACAAGACGCGGTCAACCGAAGTGCGTCCCAGCCCAACGGCTCTTAGAGAGTAGAGCATACGGTCTTCACTGCTTGGAGGCTGTCTCCTTTATTTCCTTTGATAACATAAAGGGGAGCATAAAAATCTGAGGTATTTGGAGGTGGGGTTTGGAGCGGTCATGCCTAAGTCACATTCACCGACCTAACGCATACAGTATATAAGCAATCATCAGTACAATATATAAGCAATCATCCTTTAACAAGCATGCTGCATCCATCCAAATACCAAACTAGCTCTGTAAAAAGACCAACTTAAAACCCCGAATAAAATGTATGATTTTATTTACTGAGATTATTTACAAGGATGTGATGGGTATCGGAGGAAACCGAAAGAGAAAATGAAACGAAAGAAAAAATCCCTGTTTGGTTGCCCTTCCATCCCCACTTCTACGATATGGAGGACGACTTTTTTCCGGTGTCCGAGAACACCGAAAACAAGTTGGACCGACCCAAAGTGGGAGGGGGGTCTAATCTAATGAGACAAAAGAAAAAAGCAGGGTCGGGCGCGGTGACGACAGGTAGCATGAATTTATTTTGATAAAGTTCCAAGTACTTCAGAAAATATGGGCTGGAGTAAGGGCTGGGGTATAAAAGATAGGAATAGGGAAGATCTTGGAGGCTAACAACTAGGTGATGGGGACGATGACTCACAACATATTGCTTGGAGGCTGTCGGTATTTTTCTCGGTATTTGTCGGTATTTGTCGTTCGTCCCACCAAGCGGGCGAGTATGGGTCAAGGCCCTTTTTTTAGGTGGGTCTGAGCACATAGCTCAGACACGCCCGGCAGCTCAAACAATGCCCCGTCGGCATTCCCCTAGAAAGGAGCGCCTCAGAGGCTAAGCGATAAACCTAGCCCCTCCTAGGTGGATTAGAGCCTGGAGGGACGGCCACCTGAGGTTCTAGAATGCCGGTCAAGGCGCACTCAACCACCGAAGTGCGTCCCAGCCCAGCGCCTCCCAGGGAGTAGAGCATGAGGTCTACTATGCTTGGAGGCTGACGGTATTTGTCTTCTGTCCCACCAACCGGACGAGTATGGCACAAGGCCTTTTTTTAGGTGATTTCAGTCGCAGGGCCGTAGCCCAGACACGCCCGGCATTCTCTAAAATTCCTAGGGCCCCTTCGGCATTCTCCTAAAAAGGAGCGCCTCAGGCGCCAGTCGATGACCCTAGCCCCTCCGAGGAGAGTTCGAGCCTGGGGGGACGGCCCTCCTGAGGCTCGAGGATGCCGGTCAAGACTAACCTCGACCGACTGCCACTGGAACCAGGACACACCCGATCAGATCCGTGCACCGACAAAGCACGACCAACCGAAATGCATCCTAGCCCAACGCCTCTCAGAGAGTAAAGCATACGCTCCACTCTACTGTCTCCTTATTTCCATTTGATACAAATGGAAGGCACTAGGCTTTATGGGGGAGGGGAAGGGAGCGGTCATGCAAGTTCTATATGTTCTAAGGGAGCCTAGCTAGCCACATACGCCGACCCATTCAACAATACAATATATAAACATTCATCCAACACCATGCGCGCTGCAACCACCAAAATACCACATTGCTCAATGAAAAAGACCTACTTAAAACCCCGAATGGAATGTGTAATTTTATTTACAATTGATGATTTATTTACAATGGATGTTATATGATGGGGATGGGAGAAAAACCACAAAATATACAAAAAACGAATACGAAAACCAAGGAAAAATTCCCCGTTTGGTTGCCCTCCTATACCCCCGTCTACGAAATGGAGGCTGACAATTTTCCGGTGTCCCAAAACACCGAAAACAAGCCGGTCCTACCCTAGGTGGGAGAGGGATCCTAGCCTAATAGGGCAAAAAATACGGGGTTGGGCGCAGTATGGGCTGTTAATGACCGATGATATGAATTTTATACAAGTGAAATTCCAAGATCTTCAACAAAAGCTGGCTGGAGTGAGGGTTGAGGTACAAAAATAATGGCGATGGAAAGATCTTGGAGACTAGCAACTAGATGTCGGGGATGATGACTCACAACATACGGCTAACTAGGTTTCAAGGTGGAAAATCAATGCCTACTTACCCGGGATGGGGTCCCGTTTTGTCAAATGTTATGCGATCCAAGCGTTTTCGATCGCATCTGATTTTGACCCTAAGCTGATGCCTAAAATAAAAAAAACAGATCACGATGAGAAAAGTTTGCATCGTCATACAATCCCTTGTTTCGCGTCGTCAAATTCACCATTCGGGCTACAGCTAGGATCACGAGAAACACCACACGCTTCTCACCGTGAAACGGAGGTAGAACGTTGTCCACGACGTAACCAATGTCGAGCAGAACTAGCTGCATGGGTTCAATGCGAGCCGTCCACTCCCCGACGTGATCCCAGAACGGACGAACTCGCTCGCAGTAGTAGAAGGCGTGCTCAGCCGTTTCTTCTAAGCCACTGCCGCAGCGAGCACAATTGAGTATGTCTGACAGGCCCGCCCTGAAGTTCAAACCGAGAAGGGGTAACACATTCCGTGCAAGTCGCCAGGTGAGCGAGAACTCGGAGTTGTTCAAGAAGCTCGATCCTGGCGCCTAATTCCAGTGGCAGCGGATCTCCTCCGCCGTCTAGCCGCTCCAGACCCTCGTTGTGCGTACGTTGGATGCAGACCTGTTTATGGACAATCGGCCTTCGGCCTCCCCAGAGCAATCTGGATAGGGATTGTTGAAGCACCACCCGACGTGCCTTAGGCAGAGGAAGTACTGCCATCGGTAAAGGATCAAGGGGAAGACGTACATGGCGCACGCCTCCGCCCTGTCCTTTAAGGATAACCTACTTTGAAAGCCAGGTTTCTACCTGAGAATCCACCTTAGCTTGTACTTCCCACCAATTTCGTTCCAGTTGGAGGTCGGGCCCGAAATTTACCTTGGCTCCCGCAATCCGCTCGTAATCGCCAACTGCCTTCTTCACAGCCTTTATATCCAGGCAGCGGGATACAAACACTGTGATATCATCGGCGAACACGGAAACCCTTGTCGTAAGAGGGCCAGCAAAAGGGACACCGCGCAGGGCCGAATTTGTCCCCTCATCCATAAGCCTACGGAGCAGGGGCTCCAAAGCGTGGACATTGAGAAGATGAGACAGGGGTCAGCCCTGCCAGACCGAACGCTCGATCACGAACGCCCTCGAACGCCTTCCGTTCACCTACACCACTGCCTGTGGGTTGTGGTACATCATGCTAATCCATCTGCGGAACTCCGGTTGGAATCCGGTAGTCTCCAAAACAGTCGCCCAAAACCCTATCGAAGGCCTAAACTGATCAGCATGGTTTCCGTGCCATCTTCTATCTCTTCTAAGTGCAGATTGTCTTGGATCGATCTTCCCTTCACTGCGTAGGTCAGCTTGGGGCCAATCAGATCGCTAATGACAACCTGTAAACGATTCACTAAGACCCGGGCCAAAATCTTTAACTCTGTGTTAAGCAGAGTAATGGACATGTAATCATCTAAACCCTCCCAAACATGCTTGCCACCTTTCTTCAGTAATATGATCACGCCCTTGGTATCGCTACCAGGGATTGCTCCCTGGGCGAATCGATGGTTGAACATATCCGTCAGAATAGGCACAAACATGTGCGGCAGCTTCACGTATACTTTGAAGGGTAAACCATCTAGTCCTGGCGAATTGTTGAGGCCGACCTGCTTCAACGCATCACGGACTTCGCATTCAATAATCACACCCTCGCAGCCAGCCACTTGTGGGGCAAGTCGACAAGATAGCTGCGAAACCCCTGAAGCGGGAGATCAGGACAGCGGGCAAAGTGATCACGAAAGTGCACTCGAAAGACATCACGCATCTTGCGATTCGATCGCAGCACGCGCCCATCCGGGGACTTGACGGAATCGTCTTGAAGGCTGTCTCCTTTATTTCCTGTGATAATTACAGGAAGGCACAAGGCCTTAAGTTGGGGGGAAGGGGAAGGGTGCGATCTTGCATTGACTATGTTTTACTAAGGGGACCGAGCTAGCCACATTTGCCGACCCATTCAACAATACAATATATAACCATTCATCCATCGCCATGCGCGCTGCTACCACCAAAATACCACATTTGCTCCATGAAGAAAGACCTACTTAAAACCCCGAAAGTGATGCATGATTTTATTTACAATTTTGTGATATTTTTACAATGAATTTATATGCTGGGGATGGAAGAAAAACCCCGAAATATGTACAAACGAAAACCAAGGAAAAATTCCCCGTTTGATTGCCCTCCCATCCCCCTGTCTACGAAAATAGAGGCCGACTGTTTTCCGGTGTCCGAAAACACAAAAAACAAGCCGGACCTACCCTAGGTGGGACTGGGATCCTACTCTAGTGGGGTAAAGAAATACAGGGTTGGGCGCGGAATGGGACAATAAAAGAAAGCAGGTAATGTAATGTTTTATATGATTTTTTATATACATATGAATTTTTCCAAGGTCTTCAATAAAAGTGGGTTGGAATATGGACAGAGGTACAAAAATAATGGGGATGGGGAAGATCTTGAGAACTAACGATAGATGACGGGGACAATGACTGACAACATACTGCTAATTAGGTTCCAAGGGGAAAAAGCTTTGCCTACTTACCAGGGGTGGGGTCTCGAATGACACGTACCGTAGACGCCATGGGCCGGCAGAGGAGGGAAGGATGACTCCAACATTGCCCCCTTTCTTACGACCAGGCTCGCTGCATTCACCCACCTTCTGCTGAATATTATGCGATCCAAGCGTTTTCTATCGCATCTGATTTTGACCCAAAGCGAATGCCTAAAATACAAAACCAGATCACGATGAGAAAAGTTTGCATCGTCATACAATCCCTTCTTTCGCGTAGTCCAAATCACCATTCGAGCTACAGCTAGGATCGCGAGAAATACCACACGCTTCTCACCATGAAACGGAGGAAGAATGTTGTCCACGACGTAACCAACGTCGAGCAGCACGAGCTGCTTGGGTTCGATGCGAGCCGTCCACTCCCAAAACGGGCGAACTCGCTCGCAGTAGTAGAAGGCGTGCTCAGCCGTTTCTTCTAAGCCACTGCCGCAGCGAAAACAATCAGGCATGTCTGCCTGGCCCGCCCTGTAGTTCAAGCCGAGAAGGGGTAACGCATTCCGTGCAAGTCGCCAGGTGAGCGAGAACTCGGAGTTGTTCAAGAAGCTCGATCCTGGCGCCCAACTCCAGTGAGAGCGGATTTCCTCCGCTGTCCAGCCTCCCCGCTCGCTAAGAGGATCAGAAGCGGAACCCACCACTAATTCCCGATACAGTTCCTTCCGAGGCCATGAAAGGTCACTGGACCCAAGAAGGTTACGAAGGGCCTTTCGGCACTCACGGACAAACAGTGCTTCGCCCAAAGGCTTACGTCGACCTTCAGCCTTTGGGTCTGACTGGAGGCGAGGAAAAGTCCGACTCGCCTTTCGTCTCCCGTCAAGGACAGGCCCAGGTATGCAAGTCTTTTAGCAAGCCAGTGGCTCTCCAGATCAGGCATACCTAGACTTGAAGGCTGTCTCCTCTATTGTCAAGTAGAGTCGGTATATATTAAGGAGGAATAGTCCATTACCATGTAGGTAGGCACCATAACAGTAACCAAATACACTCTGGGGCAACCATGGTCAAAGTGTTCAGTATATATGGATGACAATATACACGCAAGAACCACCAGCCAATCAAAAGCCAAGAAATAAGATCTTCCCTTGTGCGATAATGGAAGGTTCCTAGTGCTATAAGTGCTTGTACTTTTCAAAAAGCTCAGTCTTGTTCTCTGAACCACGTGAAAAACCGGCTTGTGCTACACTTGTACGCTCTGTGGGGCGTATGATAAATACTCTTGCTCTCTGAACTAAACATTGTTGCTGAACGACAGTTTGCCCTTCTCTAAAAATTCAATACTTTATAAAGTTGAATATTTATATGCTTGAAAAAATATGGATATAAATAATACAAAAATTATTTACTTGATTTGGTTTGGTTAGGTTTTATTGAATATCAACCATTGTAGTTTATTTAATGCCAAATCCTCTTTATACATATATATTAAATATATATGATTTGGTTTGGTCGGGTTTTATGGCATATCAACCATTGTAGGTTATTTTATGCCAAATCCTCTTTATACATATATATTAAATATATATGATTTGGTTTGGTTTGATTTTATGGCATATTAACCATTGTAGGTTATTTTATGCCAAATCCTCTTTATACATATATATTAAATATATATGATTTGGTTTGGTTGGGTTTTATGGCATATCAACCATTGTAGGTTATTCAATACCAAATCCTCTTTATACATATATATTAAATATATATGATTTGGTTTGGTTGGGTTTTATGTCATATCAACCATTGTAGGTTATTTAATACCAAATCCATTTTTATACATCTAAACAGTTCTATTTCAAACAATTCAGTCTAACACAAGTACACTCTTTAGTTCTATTTGACCCACACATCGGACCCTATTAAGTGCTATCAATCCGGTCCAGAGTGGTCGTGAGAGCGATGGCAATAAACAGGTACTCGGCATTGTTCAAAAGCTCCAACATTACTGGGGCCTTCCCATCAGATTGTTTTGTGTCATATACAGGACATTCGTTGTGGTGGTGGTGGTGGTGGTGTGTCTTACTCCTCTGCAGAGATGCAGTTAGTGTATTTACAGCCCCAGCCGACTGCTTTGTTTCGGATTTGTGTTTACCATATTTACCAACCCCTCCGCGCGGGCAGAATATGACACAAGGTCAATTTTTAAGCGGGGTTTAAATTCAGAGTATTCCTTCTCCTAGTTTGGTTGCTATAACAAGGTCAAAGCGCCCAGTTTACCCATAGCTGGAGGGAAGATAATTAGATTCATATCTTTCCAATGGTATCAATGCTATGTGAAATCTAATCAGCCTCGTCCAGGATTTGAACTCATGTTGCCGTGTCCATTTCCAACGACGATAACCATTACCCCACGGGCACCTCCACAGAGGTTTGTGTTTACTGTCAATGCATCAGCAGTTAAAAAATGGTGTGTCATATAGCGTTGATACAATAGTTAATTAGTATTAGTGTTTTATTACTATTTAGTATTTTATTAGTATAAATAGTATTAGTGTTTTATTACTATTTAGTATTTTATTAGTATAAATAGTATTAGTGTTTTATTATGTAAATCGCCAAGTTAATTTGTTTAATAAATTCACTAAACGCTAACTTGGAAGTGTTTGTGGTAGTCAGCTGGAGTTACGGTAAGTGGATTATTTGGAGTATTGTTCAACCGATTGTCCACTGAATGGTAAACGTTTGGATTTTTAGCTTTGGAGTATCGAGTATTTCAATGTACATAGGATCCATGAGACCGCCCTACTTTTTCTGCTCATTCAGTATATGGTCTGAAGACGATTTAAGTTGCCTCAAATTGTCTTCAGACCACGGCGCCATATGCATCAAGTTGGATTTGGTCGAAAGCAAGAAGTTTTCAGCATGAATGAAATGCATGCAGAACCACCATTCCCGTGTGATTACGTAACATCAAGAAACGGTTACTGTAAACACGTAATAACATCAACGGCCGAAAGTAAACGCGTTTTTTAAAAATCACAAACTGCACACTAAAAATGAAGATGAACGTCCAATGTAATCTCTGCTCTTAATTGATGTCTGCTCTTTATTGATCTCTCTCTCTCTCTCTCTCTATATATATATATATATATAATTCTTTTGAATACCCTGTCCGGTGGCAAAAGCTGCTTGGTAGCGCCAGGAGTGGCAGTACCGCCTTGAGCTACCGAAACTGTCATATCACCCCTGGTTAGCGACTGATAACAGCAGGGTATCGCACGGGCTTTTACACGTTGTATGGACAAAAAAACTAAATAAAAATAAGGTGTCTCAATCTACATGGGAGCCGTGTGACTGCTAATAACTCTATTAATAATAATGTTGTGCTCTTTTTTGATTTCAGAATTGAAAATAGTCTACAATAACTAATAATCCTCAATCACGATGCCTTGGAAAAGAAAGGAAAAAATATTTTGTGTCTCTCCTTATTTAGAGACAAAATTATTCAAAACTCTCTCAAAATAGATGCAACCCATTAATATGATAATGATTTATTACTGTGACATGAAACTCAAAAAAGATCGCGTGTCAAGGAAGCTGATATAATAACAATTAAAAAGATATTGTTTTGATGCATTTTTTACTGGACGTCTTCCAAATGACCGCCGGTATTTGTCGCTGCCTCCCACCAGACACGACTTGACACAAGGTCAAAAGCCCGAAGGCCAATTAAAGTGGGGATAAAGGGGAGGGGAGGTCGGGAACGAGCCGAGACTCGAACCCTGCTTGTCTGTGCTGCTCATCGGCTCACTTAGTGCAATGTGAGCCTGATGAGGCAAGCAGTTTCACGAACCCAAATGTGGGTCCGGGCACGTATGCCAGTTAACGGCTTAAACTAGACGCTTGGTCTAGTGCCGTACAAGGGGGACAAAGGAGACAAAAATGCAGCTCGCCTACCCGAAGGTAGCCTAGTCGAAACTAGGTGCCTAATTAAAGGCCCCAAGTCTGCCATTGTTCCTTTTCCAGGGCCACGCTCCGGACCGAAGTCCAGAACAGGCCCCGGGGCGTTGTCTTACAAATAATCATTATCATATAAATAGGTTGCATCTATTTTGAGACACTCTGTATAAGTCGACCCAGAGTTTTTTAGAGATTGTTTTCGGGTTACAAGGTCGAATTCTACACTGCCATTTACTGTATATATATACATATATATATATATATATACACACACAAATATACTTATATATATATACATATATATATAGGTTTTCTCAATTCGTTTTGTTAAAATCCTTGAAGAAATTCCCCACGAAAAAAAGTTGTACTGAATAAGATATGTGGGACATGGCTGGAGAAGCAAGGACAAAATCATAAGTGACGTTCTTCTATAGACCGTTACACGGCCACTTACCTCCCATCTCACAAACCTTCCAAATAAGACGAACAAGACATAGAGGACACTGCTGGAGAAGCAAGGACGAACTCATAAGTGACGTTGTTCTATGGATCCCTACACGGCCCCTTACCTCCCATCTCACAAACCATCCAAGTAACACGAACAAGACATGCAGTACACTGCTGGAGAAGCAAGGAGAAACTCATAAGTGACGTTGTTCTATGGATCCCTACACGGCCACTTACCTCCTATCTCTCAAACCATCCGAGTAACACGAACAAGACATGCAGTAAAGTGCTGGAGAAGCAAAGATGACCTTATAAGTGACGTTCTTCTATAGGCCCCTACACGGCCACTTACCTCCCATCTCATAAACCATCCAAGTAACACGAACAAGACATGCAGTACAGTGCTGGAGAAGCACGGACGACCTTATAAATGACGTTCTTCTATAGACCCCTACACGGCCACTTGCCTCCCATCTCACAAACAACCCAAGTAAGATGAACAAGACAAGCGGGACCCTGCTGAAGAACCAAGGGTGAACTCATAAGTGACGTTCTTCTATGAACCCCTTCACAACTACACGTCATTGCTGGCTGACCAGCAAAATTTTATTTATGCCAGCTCCGTGTTGACACAGGATGCCGTTTGGAAGACCTTTTGGAAACGATGGATTATAGGGACAGATGCTAAAAAAGAGCCAGGGAAATCTGTGCTGTCAGCATGATTTGTTGATTATATATATATATATATATATATATATATATATATGATTGTTCTTATACTGATATTTGCCACTATGTGTGTCACGTATGGGGAAGGGATATCAATGCGAAAATGTTGCTGTATGGCGGGGATCACCTGATTTTTTTTTATTCTCCTTGAATTTGCAGCGTGACTTAATGTCTTGTAATTTTTTCTGGTCGTCTTTATTCACAAGAGCAGAACCGAAAAAAGAAATCAGAAAATGGCGCTAAATTCTATTTGGGGCGGGAAGATTCTGAATATTTGATTTTTTTCGCGGAAATATTAAAAATCTTCTTCTTCTTCTTCTTCTTCTTCTTCTTCTTCTTCTTCTTCTTCTTCTTCAAGAAAAAAAGTTAGTTAGTAAATCAGTAAGAAAGAAGACAGACCTTCGCAGAAAAGCGAAAAAGAAGTAAAGGAACATTTGTATTATAAAAGAAAGAAAGAAAAAACGAAAGGAAGGAAAAGGGAAATAAGAACATGTCATATTAAAAAGAAGAAAAGAAAAAAGGAACGAAAAAGAGGGAAGGAAATTAGGAAAGAAAAAGAACCGTTACATAACATTGATATAAAGGGAAATGTAGAAAAAGACGTAAAGTGAAAGAAAGAAAGAAAGAAAGAAAGAAAGAAAGAATTAGAAGAATTGAGATTAAGAAAGAAAGAAAGAAAGAAAGAAAGAAAGAAGGAAAGAAAGAAGAATTGAGATTAAGAAAGAAAGAAAGTTGATGAATTAAAAGAAAGAAATAAATAAAGAAAGAAAGTTAATAAATTGAAAGAAAGAAAGAAAGAAAGAATTAGAAGAATTGAGATTAAGAAAGAAAGAAAGAAAGAAAGAAAGAAAGAAAGAATGTTGATAAATTGAAAAAAAGAAAGAAAGAAAGAAAGAATTGAGATTAAGAAAGAAAAAAAGAAAGAAGGAATGTTGATAAATTGAAAGAAAGAAAGAAAGAAAGAAAGAATTAGAAGAATTGCGATTAAGAAAGAAAGAAAGAAAGAAAGAAAGAAAGAAAGATCCGGACTTGAAGGCGTTAGTTGATTTTCTTTTTTTTTCTTTTGGTTTTTTCTTCTTTTGTTGTTATTTAGATGGATAGTATTTTGTATTTCTTTACCTTTTTTTTATATTATATATATATATATATATATATATATATATATATATATATATATATATATATATATATATATATATATGTCCCTTATTTAGATTCATATTCCTGATCACCGGCTTCGAATCTATGCAATTCTTCGCCGAAGAACAAAGGCGAAAGCAGGCCAGCAATATTCAAAGTTAAACCCTTTGCAACCCTCAATCTTCCGAGTGGATAATATCCTATCAAGATTGCATAAAGATAAAAAGAAAGAAAAAAAGTAGAAAGAAAAGACGAAGGGCTGCGTTATATTGGTTGTCTTGATCCGAATATTCACCTGACCGACACAGAAAGGAAAGTCGAACAAATATGGCGGACTAGCCGCCCGGTTCAGAATTGACCTTCGACCATGTGATTCCTCTCAGATGTTTTCATTTGGCTAGCAGTAGGGGCAGAAGCAGCAGCAGCAGCAGTAGCAGTGATAGCAACAGCAACAACAACAACAACAACGGCTGAACGAGTGGCAGGCGGGGATATCAAATTCGGCGCGGTTTTGAGGCTTGCGTTTTGCTCGTGAGTAAAGAGCTCAGTGTGTTGCTATCTGGTAATCGTATATTCCATACGACGACTGCTGTGACCGCTATGGAAAGAAGCTATCTATCTATCTATCTATCTATCTATCTATCTGACTCACCTTTTTCATATCTATCTATCTATCTATCTATCTGACTCACCCTTTTCATATCTATCTATCTATCTATCTATCTATCTGACTCACCCTTTTCATATCTATCTATCTATCTATCTGACTCACCCTTTTCATATCTATCTATCTATCTATCTATCTGACTCACCCTTTTCATATCTATCTGACTCACCCTTTTCATATCTATCTATCTATCTATCTGACTCACCCTTTTCATATCTATCTATCTATCTATCTATCTCACTCACTCAGAGACTCTCTATCTCTATCGCTCTATCGATCTCCCTTTCTCCCTCTCCCTCTCTCCTGCTCTCTCCCTCTCTTTCTCTCTCTCTCTCTCGCTCTTGTTCTCCCTTCCTCTCTCTTTCTCTCTCGCTCCCTCTTGTGCTCTCCTTCTCTGCCTCTACGTCTCTCTCTCTCTCTCTCTCTCTCTCTCTCTCTATCTCATTCCCTCTCTTTCTCTCTTCTTATCTTTCTCTCTCACCACCCCTTCCACTTTCTCTCTCTTACTCTCTCTGTCTCTTCCTCTTACTCTCTGCTCACTCCTTCTCTCTTCCTCTCCTTCATTCTCCCCCCCCTTCTCTCTCTCTCTCTCAGCCTCAACCTCTCTCTCTCTCTCTCAGCCTCAATCTCTCTCCCCTTTTCTCTCTCTCTCTTTCTCCTTCTCACTCTATCTTTTTCTCCTTCTCACTCCCTCTGTCTGCCTCCCCCTCTCTCTCTCTTACTCTCGCCTTCTCTCCTTCTCCCTTTCGTTCCCTTTCTCTGCCTCTTCTTTATTCTCCCTCTCTAACTCTCTTTTTCTTTCTCTCTCCTTTTCTTTCCCTTTCTTTGCCTCTTCCTCTCTCTCCTCTCTCTCCCGCTCTTTCTCTCATTCTTCCTCTTTCACTCCCTCCCCACTATCTCTCTTTCTTTCTCTCTCTCTCTCTCTCTCTCACTCTCTTTTAAGCTCCACAGCGGAACATGATAAATACTTGAGCAATAATGCGGCACTGAGATTGAGTAGATAATTCTGACACTTTAGATCGAAGGATAACATCACGGAATTCGGAATCGGTGAGCCGACTGCAAACTCCGGCTTGACACCGACTACCTTTACTTTAGATTAATACCTCTGAGAGAGGCATGAATCCACTTCTCCCTCTCAGTATCAGGACAACTGGAGCGTTTTATTCGTGCAAACTTATCTCAGCGATAAGATAAAAAGGGAATTCTTCTTTCAAGTTGTAACCATGTTAGTACTACTGCAAGGTTGCACCACTTGAACCAATTCATATGTTTCAGTAGCAATATCTCGTCTACTGAAAACGATTTCATTACTCTTAAAGCATAGACTTCTATTGACACGTTAACAACCATATCGAAATCAGATCACTTTGATAAAATAAAAAGGAATTCTTAAAACCTGTAACTGGGTCTGTACTACTGTATGGCGACACTACTTGGACTCTACCAAAACTCCTGGAGAAAAATCAATATGGTGATTCGACAAAGATGCTGCGTGCTGTTTTGAACAAATCCTGGGAGCAACATCCTGACAAAACAGCAGCTGTTTTACGGCCACTTACCTCCTATCTCACAAACCACTGACGAACAAGACATGCTGGGCACTGCTGGGAAAGTAAGAGATGAACTCCTATGGGCTCCAACACATGAACACACCAGTTTTGGCCGACCAGCAAAAACTTACGTTCATCAGCTCTCTCTGGACACTGGATGTCGTCTAAAGGACTTTCCTAGTACGATAGCCGATTGGGACGGATGGTGAGAGAGTGGGAAAGGAATCTGGGCTGTCGGCATGCCTTGATGATGATCATCATCATCATGATTGTAAAGTGTATCTTTCGTAGGTGTCTGATGATAGACAAGATATCGTGACTTGTTGCTGGTACCACGCAACCCTCGTTATTGGAGAGGAAATGGGCGCCGCTAAGTAATCTCAATACCCTGACAGACGCTCTGGAAAATTAATTCTTGTCATTTCCATTCATATGATGTAATTGTTTAGAAGATACGCCATCAAACTCCAGCTGGTACAGATTCAGCTCACTACGTACTAAAGCAACAACGACAGGCATGAATCTACTTATCCCTTCAAATAATCAGGACTACTGGAACCCATTATTCTTGTAAAAGCAATCATTCTTCAGAATTCAATTACTGGCCAGATGAGAGATCATTCCTTGTTGCAGCCCCCCAGTAAACCTAGTCTTGAGAGGAGATGGGTACTGCCGAGTATCCCCAATGTCCTGGGAGATGCTCTGTAGAAGAATTGCCTAAAATGGAGGAAGCTTCGACACCAGCTTGTGATTCCTATAAGAACTCTCCAGAGTACGTGCAGATAATTCCAGAGATAGTCTAGCCTCGTCATTATTCCCTTTTGTTGGGGATTTCAGACATCAGACATGACATTGATATAGTCGAAGGTGGCAGGATACAGTCTGATGCTTAAGTTGCATGAAACTTAAGGTTACGACAAACATGTTTAAAGGTAAGACCTCTTCCCCCACGAGTGTCCTGGATATGACATAAAACCATCTGATAGTTGGGTGCCAGAAATGCTGGAGGTTTTGAGGAAGGCAGAGTACTCATTCATTGTCATTACTCCCAGGTCCACTTTGACCCGGTGACGTAGCACCTCATAGTGTCCTATCTATGGGTCAAATAGAACTGTTTTGCAATTAAATTGAGTGCAAACAAATGAAATGTTAAATTGAATTGTTAGAAATAGAACTGTTTAATCATTTAACTGTGTGAAAACAAATGATTGATGTTCAATTGAATTGTGATTAATACATAACAATACTTGGAACTATGGAAGTAAATAAAGGATTGTAATCCAACAATATGTCGAGAAAAATTTATAACAATGTAATCCAAGTAGAAGGAGAGATTTATAGAGAAGCAAAGTCGACACTATAGCGTTTCGGTTCTAATGAAACATCATCAGGGCTTTGAGGGATGATATTAGGGATGTTAAGTCAATGATGGATGTTTAAAAATGAAAAATACAAAAACCTAGGGAAAATTTGTATAACAAGAAAAAGTTGGCCGTTTAATTAGTGAATCAGCGTTTGTTGTTTGCAATTACGTCATTTGACTTATTAGAAATATTGTGTAGAATTTATGTCCCGTTTGTTTATCGAGAAAGATTTCGAATCAAAAGGAGGAAGAAAAAGAAAGACAAAAAGAAAAAGAGAAAGCATAAAAATTATGATATATGTGGAAATATATTAACTAAAGATGGAATATATTGTTGCTATTTAAAATGGATCTGCTCAAGTAAGGAGAAATATTATAAAAACCAGGACGAGTATTTAGGGAATTAAAGAGTGAAATAGCAGCGGCTTCGAAAATTCGTCTAAAACTTTTATTATGGATGTAAATGAGCATCTATGCAGAATTGAAATCTAAGTTGTGATTAGATTGGGAAATGTGTAGGAATAATGAAGATTCTCTTCTCGTCGTAAGTAGTATACACATGCCTCAATGATATTTAAATACAAAATAGTATTTTCTTTCACCATCTGAAGAGGGTCATCATAGACCTGAAATAAATCTATAAAGACACTGAAGAATTCATTTTTTTTTCTTTTTCTTTATATATATATATATATAAAAATTTGTTATAGGTCCAAAGAGAGAAATAAATATTTTAAAATAAGTAGGTCTACGAAGAGATTTGAATTTTTTTAGGGTTTATCAATTTATTTTGTTCTTACGTACATGTATGTTTCCAGCTTGTTGCTTTCATCAGAGAACATATATGGCACAAGGCCTAGTTAATGGGGTACTCAATGTGACTTGAACTCACTTGTGTTTGCTGTTTAGATGGTTCAATTTTGTTGTTTAATTTTTCGTTTATAAAAATTTTTTTCGCTCCATACGTGAGTTTCGATTTATTTTTACTCTGAAATTAATTATAAATTTGAAAGCCGTTGACATTGAGCACTCAACTGGATATCCCAATTCCCATTGGATTATTACTTAATAGTTTAATCCTTAGACTCGGATTATATATATATTGGCCTATTGAGTAGAGTGTTCGCTAATGGTTTTGGAGACCGGGGTTCAATCCCAGGTCGTGTCAAACCAGACTCAAAAATTGGTACTTGATGCTACTTTGCTTTATATTCAGCATTATAAGGCAAGGATCAAGGGTAAGTGGATCAATCCAGGGAATGGAGTAGCACCCTTCCCTACAGTAGTAAGTAAAGTAAAGTTGGCGATCGTAGTCGAGGGCAACCAGTAGGCTCCCTTTTCAATAGCTACTACACCGAGGTATAGGGGAGGCCACTACTCCTTTCCCTGGATTGCTCCACTTTACCTTTGATACGTACCTTATATTGCTGAGTGCTAAGCAAGGAGGTATCAAGTACCATTTTTAAAGTCTTTGATATGACGCAACCTGGGATTGAACCCAGGTCTCCCGGACCATTGGCGAACACTCTACCCACTAGACCAATGAGCCGGTTCCTACAGTAGTTGTAGCTTTTTGAAAGCTTCGGGTCACCCTCGACTAAGGTCACCAACTTTACTTGTATAAGTAAATATTGTTTATAAAAATTTGTAAAAGACCACGGAATTTCCCCTTTTTATGATCATAGGTTTTTGGCAAGGAACTTTATATCGATTGCAGGCCTACAATATTTAGATGTTTCTCAGAAATTATAATATTTGGTTAGTGTGACGTTTATCCACTGATAATGTTGCGAAAAAAAAGGTAATCTTCATTATTGATAATTGTCTTTTCCACAAAATCTTCGGTAACATGTCTTGTCCTCAGTGACGAGCAGACTTCGATTCTCTAAACTGGAAGGAAACCTGTTAAATCAGGTGGAATCCATTGGATAATTTGTTAGCTTTTATTGAGTTCATAGGAGCAGGATAATAATTAGTCTGTCTGTTAGATTGAATTGCACCGCAAATTTTTATAGAATGTCTGATTAGGAACATTCTTCTGTTAAGAAAAATTGATTGATGATTGAACTTCGTCGGCCAAACACGGAAAATGGTAACCAGTGAACCTGTTGTAAAATAAGTTCACGGGGATTTGAATTTTTTCCTATCTGGTGGAAGTAAATGATAATAATTTTAATTTATCAATTAACAGCTGTCCATGATGATATTGATGCTTCTATTTAGAAAGAAGGGAAGAATTTTTACTGTGGTCCATGATGATATTGATGCTTCTATTTAGACAGGAAGAATTTTTACTGAGGTTCATGATGATATTGATGCTTCTATTTAGACAGAAAGGAAGAATTTTTACTGTGGTCCATGATGATATTGATGCTTCTATTTAGACAGAAAGGAAGAATTTTTCCTGTGGTCCATGATGATATTGATGCTTCTATTTAGAAAGAAGGGAAGAATTTTTACTGTGGTCCATGATGATATTGATGCTTCTATTTAGACAGAAAGGAAGAATTTTTACTGTGGTCCATGATGATATTGATGCTTCTATTTAGAAAGAAGGGAAGAATTTTTACTGTGGTCCATGATGATATTGATGCTTCTATTTAGACAGGAAGAATTTTTACTGACATCCATGATGATATTGATGCTTCTATTTAGACAGAAAGGAAGAATTTTTACTGTGGTCCATGATGATATTGATGCTTCTATTTAGACAGAAAGGAAGAATTTTTCCTGTGGTCCATGATGATATTGATGCTTCTATTTAGAAAGAAGGGAAGAATTTTTACTGTGGTCCATGATGATATTGATGCTTCTATTTAGACAGAAAGGAAGAATTTTTACTGTGGTCCATGATGATATTGATGCTTCTATTAAGACAGGAAGAATTTTTACTGACATCCATGATGATATTGATGCTTCTATTTAGACAGAAAGGAAGAATTTTTACTGTGGTCCATGATGATATTGATGCTTCTATTTAGAAAGAAGGGAAGAATTTTTACTGTGGTCAATGATGATATTGATGCTTCTATTTAGACAGAAAGGGAGAATTTTTACTGTGGTCCATGATATTGGGGCTTCTATTTAGAAAGAAGGGAAGAATTTTTACTGTGGTCCCAATGATATTGATGTCTCTATTTAAAAAGAAGTAAAAGATTTTTACTATGGTCCCTGATGATATTGGTGCTTCTGTTTAGGAAGGGGTGAGGGATTATTACTGTGGTCCATGATGATATTGATGCTTCTATTTAAAAAGAAGGGAATAATTTTTACTGTTGTCCATGAGGATATTGGTTCTTCTATTTAGGAAGGGGTCAGGGATTATTACTGTGGTCCACATTGATATTGATGCTTCTATTTAGGAAGAGGTAAAGAATTTTTACTGTTGTCTATGATGATATTGGTGCTTCTATTTAGGTAGGGGTCAATGTTGAAAAAAATGAGCACAAACATAAATATATAGAAGGTATATAATCACTAACTTCCCTCAGGTTAGGTCTTGGGTAACGTTCCGGTGGAAGATTGAACGAGCCGGTAAATAAAGTTGAAAAGGAAATAACAATGATAACAATGATAATAATTATAAGCAAAGAAAGCGAAGCGAAAAAAGAGACAAGTACTTCAACCTTGCTAGAGTACTAAAAAAAAGGAGGTAACTTGAAGGTGACCGTGACAGCAATTATAAGTGGTGTGCTTGGAACGATCCTAAAAGGCTTGGTGGGAAGAGTTGGAAATCAGAGGACGAAAAGAGATCGTCCAAATTACAACATTGTTAAGGTCGGCCAGAATACTGAGAAGAGTCCTGGAGACCCGAAGAAAATTGCTATCACCCAGACTCCTGTAAAAGACCAGCTAATGCTGGTGTGAAAAACTCGCAAGGTTTTATGGCACATCAACCATTGTTGGTTATTTCATGCCACATCCTATGTATACATACATATTAAATATATATGATTGGGTTTGGTTGGATTTTATGGCATATCAACCATTGTAGGTTATTTAATGCCAAATCCTCTTTATACATATATATCAAATATATATGATTTGGTTTGGTTAGGTTTTATGGCGCATCAACTACTGTAGGTCATTTAATGCCAAGTTTATTTTTATACATGTAAAAAAGTCTCTTTTAAACAGTTCACTTTAGTATAAGTATAGTTTTTGTCCACACAAAGTTAAATATGCAAACAGTTCTATTTCAAACAATTCAGTTTAGCATAAGTACACCGTTTAGTTTCATTTAACCCATAGATAGGACCCTATCAGGTGCTACATCTCCGTTCCAGAGTGGACCTGAGAGCGATGGCAATGAAGGGGTGCTCTGCATTCCTCAAAGCTCCAGCATTACTGGCTCCTCACTATCAGATTGTTTAGTGTCATATCCAGGACACACGTTGGAGTAGGGGTCTTACCCCACATCAGAGAAACAATCGGTGTATTCCACACCCTCACCCTGCCGAACAGGCCAACCAAGGAAAAGGAAAACTTGTCTTCTTATAGGTTTTGCCATTCAAGCAGACCACTGTAAAAATAAAAGAAAGCTTAGAGTTAGACAACTACTTAGATCATGCCAGAGAACTAAATAACTGCAGAACCTGAGGAAAACGGTGGTGCCATTTGTATTTAGTGCACTTAAAACGGTTCCAAAAGGCTTGGAAACAAGAACTAGAAGAATAGGAAATCAAAGAAAGAATCGAGATCATTCAGACCACAGATACTGAGAAGAGTCCTGGAAACTTGAAGAGATTGCTGTCACTCGAACTCCAGTGAGAAACCATAAGCTAAGGCTGGAGTAAAAAACTCTCAAAGGTGACGGTGATGCTAACTGTCATTAGTGCACTCAGAACCATACTCCCAGGGATTGATAAAGAGACCGGAAGACTTAGAAATAAGAGGACGAGTGAAGACAATCCAAATTACTGCATTATTGAGATCGGCTAGAATACTGAGAAGAGTCCTCATGGCTTGAGGAGACTTTCTGTCATTCAGACTCTAGTGAAAGATTCTCAGCAAACGCTGGTGTGAAAAATGCCCAAAACTCACAAAAGAACTATTCGTTCAGTGGATTTTGACGCTTCGGCGAACCACAGAGTGAAAATAAAAGAAAGCAAAAAAGATATACAAATACTTGAGTTGACAGAGCCGGATGTTCCAGCTGTGTAAACAGGAAGGCACCGATGCGTAGGTATAAGCAGCTTACGTTTGTTTAATTGTTTGTTTGTTTGGGTTTTGTTGTGATGCTGACAAAAGAAAGACACGGGAACGCAAAAAGGGTTGATAGACAAACATATATATTCAAGTAACAGAAACAAGATACAAGTGAACCTGGCTAAACAGTAGTTAGTTGATAGGAAGCTGAGTATCCAGTGGAGTAGTGCCTATCCGTCCACTACGCAGATGGTATCAAACGTGATTGTGTCACGCTGATTTGGTTAACTCTGTCTAAGACTTTTGTTGACGTGTATTTATGGAGTTGGTTGGTTAGCTGGTTTTAATGGCATATCAACCTTTATAGGTTATTTAATGCCAGAGCCTTTTTACCCATATATATCATATATATGAATTCTAAACTCATATGTTTAGTTTGGTTTGGTTTGGTTATTTGGGTTTTATGGCATATCAACCTTTATGGGTTATTTAACGCCAAATCCATTTTTATGAAAATAGTTTTATTTCAAACAATTCAGTTTAGTACGCAGTTTAAATGTAAGCACAGTTTAATTGTCAAAAACATTTCTATTTCTAGCTATTCAGTTTAGTCAAGCAGTTTTAATTCAGCTAATTCAGTTTAGTATAAGTACAGATTTTGTTTACTCACAGTTGAATGTCAAAACAGTTCTATATTAAACAATTCAGTTTAGTGTAAGTAGAGTTTCAATGTCAAAAACAGTTCCATTTTAAACAATTCAGTTTAGTTTAAATTCAGTTTCAATGTCAAGAAACAGTTCAATTTCAAATCACTCAGTTTAGCATAACCCCGCAGTTTAAATTTAAGTTAGTTTTTTAGTCAAACAGTTCTAATTCAAATAATTCGGTTTTGTATAAGTACAGGTTTTGTTTGCACACAGAATGTTAAAACAGTTCTATATTAAAAAAATCAGTTTTTGTAAATAGAGTTTCTATTTCAAGAACAGTTCCATTTCAAAGAATTCAGTTTAGCATAAGCACGCAGTTTAAATGTAAGTACAGTTTAATTGTAAAAAACATTTCTATTTCAAGCTATTCAGTTTAGTCAAACAGTTCTAATTCAAACAATTCAGTTTAGCATTAGTATGCATTTAGTTCTATTTAACCCATAGATAGGGCCTTATCAGATGCTACTACTCTGGGCCAGAGTGGACCTGCGAGCAATGGCGATGAAGGGATACTCCGCATTCCCCAAAATTCCAGCATCACTAGAACCTCACCATCAGATTGTTTTGTGTCATAAACAGGACACTCATTGGAGGAGTCTTACCCCTCTGCAGAGAAGCAGTCGACAGCCCCAGCTTTCTGGGCAAGTATTTATGAAGAAGGGCGAGTTCATTATGTCGGGAGTACAACAGTTCTATTTCATGCAATTCAGTTTAGCATAAATACGCAGTTTAAGTGTCATATGCAGGACACTCGTTGAGTGGGAGGCTTACCCCTCTGCAGAGATGCGGCCAGAGTATTCTACAGCCTCAGCTGAATGGGCAAGCAGCTTACGTGGTTTGAACCAGAAATGCATAGGTGTAATGAAATCATATACAAAGGCACCCACAGCGTAAGGATCTGTCTCCCTCTTGTGGTTAGTTTTGGGTCCAGAAACGGTGAGTTACTGTGAATGGCTGCCAGGCGCCCTGAGGTTTGTAGTGGTCCCTGGCTAGGAAGCAGAGAAGCAGAAAATCAAAGAGATAAAGCCCTGAAGATAACACTGTGTTACATGGTCAAGAGAAGAAGCTATGGGTCAATATAGCAGTGCCCACACCCTTCAAGTCTTCCGTCTGTATACATATGTTTTTTGTCTCTCTCTCTCTAACACTTACAGTCAACTTCTTACCTTCACGTGAGTAATCAAGGTGTATATATATATATATATATATATATATACGAGGATCATTAAATAAGTTTCCAGACTTTTTTCGTATGGCCACTTTTATTGATCGTACACACATGAAACTCTAGTCCCCTTCGAAGTAATCTCCCCGACTGCAATGCACTTGTTGTACTGTTCCAACAACTTCTGGAAGGCCCCATCGAAGTCCTCTTGTGTGAGCGTGTCAATGACCTTCGTCACAGCCTCTTTCATCTCCTCAATTGTCTCAAAACGACAGCCTCTGAGCTGAGGGAATAACCAAAAGTTACAGGGAACAAGGTCTGGACTGTAGGGAGGATGACGAACTGTCTTGATGCCCATCTTGGTCAAATAGTTTGCGACCCGGATGGAGTTGTGGGCTGGTTCATTGTTCTAGTGGAAATACCGCTGACCCAATTAGAAGAGTTCTGGCCTCTTCCCTAGGAATCTCTTCCTGAACTCCCTTAAAACCTCAACATAGTAACCCTAACCCTAACCCTTTGGCCGATCAACTGTGGTCTATTGACTTCCTTACTTCTCCCACTCCTCTCATCATCCCTCACAGACACCCTGCCTTCCTTGAATCTCTTATGCCACTCAAAGACTGATGCTCGATTCATGCAAGAGGGTCAAAAAGCATACGTTTCTGTGGCATCATTGTTTTCAAGTTTAAAACATAATTTTATTGCATATTGTTCTTCTAAAGTGTCCTCACGTCCAGATTGCATTTTTGAAATTCACCAGCTGTGACAATCAGGCTTTAGTATGGTGTATTCCAATTGCTGCTGTAGCTGTTTATTTGAACCTGAAAGCATAAAAATTGGTCAGTCATCTCATAAGATGTATAGCAATAAGATACTGAATTTTCAAGAGTCTATGACAATTTTAAATGCCTGTACAAAAAAGTCTGTAAACTTATTGAAGGCACCACGTACCTTCACGTGAGTAATAAACGTATATATATATATATATATATATATATATATATATATAAAGACGTGTCATTGCTTATTCCTTCTTCGTTATGAGTTTAAAGAGGTATGTAATATTGTAGACTTTTCGTTAATCTGGTACGCGTTGCCTTTCGCTTTTTCGCGCCTTTTCTGCACTTGGTATTCTTCCATATTTGGATGTGAATGTACCCGATGATTGATAAGGAAGAGTAAGAAGATTTTGGGAAGAAAACTTCCAGTACAGTATAATGACAATCAATAGCCAGAGGTAAGTGGGAGGGGGGTAGAAAGAGAGACGGAAGAAATGGATGGAAAGAAAAAGAAAAGAAAGCAAAGAAGAAGAAGTGAGAAGGAAGAAAGAAAAGACTGAAACTAAGATCGAAAAGCACAAAAAGGAAAAAGAAAGAAAGAATGAAATCTCATCGGATGAAAGGAAGAACGAAAGAAAACGCTGGAAAAGAAAGAAAGAAAGAAAGAAAGAAAGAAAAGAGATTTATCATTTTTCCTTGTTATTGTAACCTGTTAGTGGCTAGAAAGAAGACGAGAAAGTAGATAGAATAAGTGTATTGAATAAACACAACTTATATACAAAATAAGAGTGTTTGTACTGCAGATAGAAGTATTCATTCGAAACTATCAGGATCAACTGCTGGGAGGAAGTCGGTATTAGTCGTTCGTCCCACCGAGCGGACGAGTGTAGCACAAGGCTTTTTTTAGATGGATCTGGACGCAGTGCCGTAGCCCAGACACGCTCGGCAGCCCCAAAAATGGTTCGGGACACATCGACATTCCCCTTAAAAAAAGGCCTCAGGTACCAAGCGGTAAATCTAACCCACCTAAGGAGGGTTAGAGCTTGGGGAACGGCCCCCTGATGCTCGAGGATGCCGGTCAAAGCGCTCCTCCTCCGACTGCCATTGGAACCAGGATACACCCAAACAGATCCGTGTACTGACCAATGCAGCCGACCAAAGTTTGTCCCAGCCCAGCGCCTCCTAGAGAGTAGTGCATACGCTACACTCTGCTGGGAGGAAGTTTCGATATTCGTCTCTGCTTCCCACAGGACAAGACTTGACCAAAGGTCAAATGACCCGAAAGTCGAATTATAATGGGGATTTAGAGGAGGGGAAAGTCGGACACGAGCCGAGGCTCGAGCTCTGCATGACTATGCTGGTCATTGGTTCACTTAGTGCAGTGTGGGCCAGATGAGCCTAGCTGGACTTGGACCCACAAATGGGTCTAGGAACGGATGCCTGATTATAGCTTAAGCTGAACAGCGAGGTCCAGTGCTATACAAAGCTGTCAAAGGTGTCAGTAATGGAGCAAGCCCACCTGAAGGTGGCCCAGCCGAAGCCGGGGATCTTTCATGTCTGCCATTAAATATTGACCGTCCGGTACGGATGCCAGACAGTCCGCAGAAAAACCTCAGCGCGAAGAACAGTGGCTGATCGAGCTCCCTAGCTGGGAGGAAATCTCCGTGAAAGTAAAATAGGGTCACCATTTATGAAGGAGGAAGAGATCGTTATCGTGTAGGTAGGTCAGCATAACACATTTATGATGCTATATAACACTTAGCTGAGAACTGAAAAAAATGTGGAACATTTGGTTCCAGGGTGGTATCAATCGTTGTTGGTCGGCTTGAAATGGTCTCCAAAAGTTTCGTGAAAAGATTTGAGGAATTGGAAAATGAATGGGGAATCGAGATCCGACAGAACTCCGTACAGCTGAGATCGGTTATAATACCGAGAAAAGTCCTGGAGACCAGAGAAGATTTGCTGTCACTCCGACTCTAGTGAAAGCCCACTGTCTAAGGCTGAGGTAAAAAAAACCCTCACCTATCGAGTTATAATTCAAAACTTGAAAGAATACGGAATAGGTTATATATATATATATATATGAGAGCGCGCGTGCGTGCTTGTGTGTATGTGTGTGTTCCGGCAATGAGTTTAAAGAGGTATGTAATATTGTAGACTTTTCGTTAATCTGGTACGCGTTGCCTTTCGCTTTTTCGCGCCTTTTCTGCACTTGGTATTCTTCCATATTTGGATGTGAATGTACCCGATGATTGATAAGGAAGAGTAAGAAGATTTTGGGAAGAAAACTTCCAGTACAGTATAATGACAATCAATAGCCAGAGGTAAGTGGGGGTGGTAGAAAGAGAGACGGAAGAAAGGGATGGAAAGAAAAAGAAAAGAAAGGAAAGAAGATGAAGTGAGAAGGAAGAAAGAAAAGACTGAAACTAGGATCGAAAAACACAAAAAAGAAAAAGAAAGAAAGAATGAAATCTCATTGGATGAAAGGAAGAACGAAAGAAAACGCTGGAAAAGAAAGAAAGAAAGAAAGAAAGAAAGAAAGAAAAAGGAAGGAAGGAAGAAAGAAAGAAAGAAAGAAGCCAGGAAAAAAGGGGAAAAAAAGAAAGCAATTAAGACGTCCAAAGAAAGAAAGAAAGAAAGAAAGAAAAGAAAAGTGCAAAGAATGAACGAAAGAAAGACGCTAAGTAAAGATAGAAAGAGAAATAGGAAGCAAGAGAAAGAGGAAGAGGAATGTAGAAAGAAAGAAAGAAAGAAAGAAAGAAAGAAAGAAAAGGAAAAAGTAGAGAGAATTAGAAAGAAAGAAAATAATGTAAGACGTAAAGAAGAGGCGAGAAAGAAAGAAAGAAAGAAAGAAAGAAAGAAAGAAAGATTTTTTTAAAGTTTTTAAGAAAAATATTTAAAAATGAAAATGACTAAACGATGGACAAATATGTTTGAAATGAAAGAAAATTTTAAAAAAACGGAAATGAAGAAAAGAGAATTTGAACGAATGAAAATCAGTGGAAAAAAAAAGAAGATTAAATGAAAAACATAAAAAAGAATACGCTAATATGCAAATGATGGATTGAATGAATAACATCGAATTCTTAATGAATGAGAAAAAGGAGGAAAAAAATCACTAATAAAAAAGGGTGGTAAGAAATACAGGAACCAAAAAGATATATTTAAAAAAGAAAAAAAAAATGGCTGAAAAAAAAGCTGATATTGTAAATAAAAACAAGAATAAAAGAGTGAATTGACACGAACGAATAGATAACCAGAGAGAAACTCGTGCCTCAACGCGCTTTCTCGTTTCTAACGAGAAGTAAAGAAGGAACTGTTCTTTTCTTATTTCGAAAAGTTCTTGCGAAAGGAAGCTAACGAAATATACCCAAACTATATATGTGTACATGTTGCAATTTTCTATGGCTGTCTGATTCTCTTCGTTTTCGTGACTTGCGCACGGCCGTCCTTGAGGCCGTATACTGCGAAACAAGTTTAGCGATAAGGCGGCATTTAAAAAGGGGAGAACGAAGGGAGAATTGAAAGAGTTTCTTTTTGCTTCCTATGTAGGCAAATTCAGAGCCAAAGATACATGACTGCATGCCTGCCTACAACCACACACACACAACACATACACGCATATATAAGTGTGGGTATATATATATATATATATAAACCCACTCTTATATATATATATATATATATATATATATATATATATATATATATATGCCCCCCCACACACACACACATATATATACGTGATGCATTCAATAAGTTTACAGACTTTTTTGTACAGGCATTTAAAATTGTCGTAGACTCTTGAAAATTCAGTATCTTATTGCTATACATCTAATGAGATGACTGACCAATTTTTATGATTTCAGATTCAAATGAACAGCTACAGCAGCATCTTGCATGAATCGAGCATCAGTTTTTGAGTGGCATAAGAGATTCAAGGAAGCCAGGGAGTCTCTGAGGGATGATGAGAGGTGTGGGAGGAGTAAGGAAGTCAATAGACATGAGTTGATAGTAGTTAGGATTATGGTTACTACGTTGCAGTTTTAAGGGAGTTCAAGAAAAGATTCCTAGGGAAGAGGCCAGCACTCTTCAAATCGGCTCAGTGGCATTTCCAGCAGGACAATGCACCAGTCTACAACTCCATCCTTGTCACAGACTATTTGACCAAGATGGGCATCAAAACAGTTTCTCATCCTCCCTACAGTCCAGACCTTGCTCCCTGTGATTTTTGGTTATTCTCTCAACTCAGGGGCTGTCGTTTTGAGACAGTTGAGGTAATGAAAGAGGCTGTGACGAAGGTCATTGACACGCTCACTCAAGAGGACTTCGATGGGGCCTTCCAGAAGTTGTTTAAACAGCTCGACAAGTGGCTTGCAGCTGGAGGAGATTACTTCGAAAGGGACTAGAGTTTCATGTGTGTACTATCAATAAAAGTGGCCATACGAAAAAAGTCTGCAAACTTATTTAATGATCCTCGAATATATATATATATATATATATATATATATATATATATATATATATATATATATATATATATACTGAGATAGAGAAGGCTACGCACTTCCTTAATTATACCGTTTGTTGTCCGTGAGTTGAGGGACAATATTACAGAAAACCATGTATATATATATATATATATATATATACATATATATATATATATATATTAAATAGATAAATTAAACGAAAAAGAATTCAGTTTTGTTAATCATTATAAATTTATTTATTACGTTTAACAGATTCTTCTTAATATAAATAACATTAATTCTTTTACGATATGTTTCATAATAAAAACAGACTTTTTAGTTAAATTAATATAAAGATTAATTTTTATTTAAGACTAGATGTATTATATCTTTTTTAACCTTTATAATTTACTGAAAATTCAACGTGATTAGGAATTAATTTATATTCATATTTATTTAAAATTTTCAGGTTACTATTAATATATTTTATAGTATTCGCCGTTTTTAAATTTCACTAATGTTTTAAATTATGGGTAACGAGTTTTTTGGGGTGGGGTTTAAAAGAAGAATGTATAAACATTGTATTTTTTTAAATATAGTAATATTTCCTCTGTAAAAAATTTTTTCTTTATTATTATTCTATTTTTAAAATCATGAATTTTTTAAAAAAATCCTTAAATTCTCTTTCCACCTGAATCAATGTGAGCGTTCCTACATATTATTCAAATATATTTTATCCATCTGATGAGGTCATTTCATCTGACCGAAATAAATCTATTACAAAATTGAATTCTTTTTCCTTTCGTTTTATTTTCTTAAATATTTTTGCTCTGCACGTGAGTTTTAAACATTCATTGGCCAAGTAAATAATGACAATAGGTATATGAAAGTTACTCAAAAGTCTAAGCTAAGAGGAGTTACCAGGTAGCTAATTTCAGCCAACTATCGCAAATTTCAAACCTACATATGGCATTTAAGACGCAGGGGTATTTTTAAAAGATATTTCTAGTAAAAAAAAAGGCACCTTATATGCCGACAAATATGGTAGTTACTTGAAACTATAATTGTTTTCTAAGGATTATTCTTCGTTTCTTGAAACCGGATAACTGAGCAGTTTATTTGTATGGATAGGAATACTCGACATCATATAACTGTGCAAAAAGAAAAGAAAACTCGTAAAAACAAACTACACAAAAGTGTAAATGTACAATGAATGTAATTGACAATAGGTATATGGAAATTACTCTAAAGTCTATACCAAAAAGAGTGGTCCGGTTGCTAATTTCGGCCGACAATCGCGAATTTTAAACCTACATATGATATATAAGACGCAGAGGAATTTTGAATGATATTTTAATTAAAAAAAGAAAAAGCTCACCTTATAATCCGTCAAATACGGTAATTTGGTCTTTTAGTGATTTAATCTATGATCTCATATTCTTAAAATGGAACTGAAAGTGCCTCTTCGTCATGGAATCTCGTGGGAGTTTAAGAATAACAAATATTCTTAAACAAATATGCTTGAGAAACAGATACCGGCTCATTTACCAAGAGTGTTCGCCAATGGGTCCGGGAGACTTGGTTTTAATCCCAGGTCGCGTCATACCAAAGACTTATAAATGGTACTTGATACCTCCTTGCTTAGCACTCAGCAATATAAGCTACGTATCAAAGATAAAGAGGATAGGAGTAGCGCCTTCCCCTTCACCTCTGTGTAGTAGCTATTGAAAAGAGAGCCTTCGACTACGGTCGCCAAATTTACTTACTTATGGCCAAGGAGTCATTACTGACCGCTAAGTCCGAAACTGGTTTGCAAAGTTTCTTTTTGGCGATACGTCATCGAGAGATGAACCCAGACTGGGACACACATCAGACCTCGATGAAGATGCTTTTAAGAGATTTGACAGAATGTAATCCGCGAGAAAAGACTCGAAAATTAGCACTTGAACTCAAGATCAAGTGTTAATTCTCGAGTCTTTTCTAATTTGTGCTTACTCTCAGCTATGCAGTAGAAATTCTCATTGGGCTGGTGAATTTGTTTAAAGTTCTCGATCATCTGTGAAGTCTGCCTCGGTTACAGCTTCTACAAGTGAACATAAGCTCTAACCCTATTTTACATACATCAGCTCTGTGTGGACACAGAGTGAAATCTAGAGGACCTATGAGGAGCGATGAATGAGACCTAGGTTATTGTGTAGTCAGCATTACTTTATTATATATATATATATATATACGCTCCCCCATGAGGGTCGAGCACTCTGGCGAAGGAATTTTCGGCTGCCGCTCGTATAATGCAAAGCTCTTCGAACGAATGGAGCACTCTGGTATCCGGGAAGGTATAAAATGTAAACAAGCGAATGCTGCTACTTAATACCTTATAATTCGCTAGCTGACGTGGTACGCTTGTTGGCCGAGCGTTCTGATACTAAGTCTAACGTAAAGTTGGGCGGGTTTCGATCCCAGCTTCAAGCGTCCTAAATGTCTAGCCACACTGAAGAGTTGTGATACAACGAAACAGTCTGTCTGTGGATGACAATATATATATATAATAAATATATATTATATATATATATATATATATATTTAATTCACGGAATTTAGACTGCGACCCCTGGGTTTCATGGATTTTTTTTTCAAAACAGCAATCATCAGGCAGTGAAGAAAATGAAATTAATCGAAAATCGAAAAAATACAGTCAAAAACCGTTCTGGTTTTTTATGATTTCTTACGTGTGGTTGTAAGTGTGTGTGTCGGAGGGGGCTATAGTTGCGTATTAATTTGTGTTTGTATGAGATCAGGTGAATTTACAAATGCAGCGCGTTGTATAAGCGGACGTGAATCCGTAGGTGTATCTTAATATTTTGCAACATTATTTTATTTCTGTATGCGTAGTTGACTATAGCTAAGGAACAAAACGTCTTCATTGCGTGTCGAGGGGAATGAATCAAGACAACGGTTTTCGACTGTATTTTTCGATTTTAGATTCATTTAATTTTAACTGCCTGATGAGTGTTGTTTTGCAAAAAAACTCCATGAAACGCAAGGGCCGCAGTCTAAATTCCATGAATTGAATATACATATTTAACACACATATATTTATTATTATTATTATTATTATTATTATTATTATATAAAAGCTCTAAATTAGATATTGAGCACTCTCCTTATAATATTGCACTTGGTTCGACACAAACCCACAAAGTGATTTAGTCACAACCAACACTGTTATAATATATATATATATATATATATATATATATATATATATGATACCTAAAAGCTTCGGTAACTCTGTTTTCTTTTGACTAGGCATTGCGATGCTGATTGATTATTTTTAAGCAGTACGACTGTTTTTTGTGGGGGGTTTTTTCTTATGGAATTTTTTCCCCTCAAATATTATTTTTTGAGATATATTTTCATTTACAAATTGCATCACCGGTTTTTTTCTTTCATGACCCAGAGTTAAAGAAATATTGGCATAATGGTTTTCGTGTCCGCCAATGCCCTGGGAGACCGGGGTTCGATCCCAAGTTGAGTCATACCAAAGACTCAGAAATAATTCTGTATGCCTCTTTGCTTATTATAAGGTATGAATTAAGGGTAAATGGAGCAATCCAGAGTAAGTAGCTGCGCCCTCCCCTACACCTCGGTGTAATAGCAATTGAAAAGGAAGCCTTCGGGTCGCCCACGACTACGGTTGGCCAACACACACACACACACACACACACACACACACACACACACACACATTACTGTAATCTTTATGTAAGGTTAAAAAGAAATGTTGTAATTCCCTAAATTACAATTAATCGGGAGATTTATGTTGAAATGTATTCAGATTTTTTAAAAATTTAAAATTTAATTTGCTGTAGAAAGTAAGTTTAGAACATCGTATGTCTAGTTACTTTATTGTGAATCCAAACGGTAATAAAAAGAAAAACCGGAAGTGGGTAAATGGGGAGGAAACTCTTTACCCCTTTTCTACCCCTTCCCACCCTTCCCTCCTGTGTCTATTCTGACTGTAATTATTTTATCCATTAGATCTGAAGAAGTCCTGTTATTTTTGGTGTTATTGATTCATATCAATACCCATAACAGGATGGAAATAAATTTATAATGCTAATTTGACCGGTTTTTTTGTTTTTCTAAAAGGAATTATTGCTCTGTGATGTCAGTTACATTGAGCTCTTTACCAGGAAAATTTAAATGTTCATAGTTGAATGATTTTATTATCCTGGCAGAATTATACCCGACTCCACTTTAACTCGACTGATTCTTCGTGTTTTTGGTTCACACCAGAAACGAAAAACAGGATGGAAATAAGTTTATAATCCTAAAATAACCGGTCTTCGGTTTTTTCTTTAAAGAAATATTGCTCTGTAAAATCAATTACATTGAGCTCTCCACCAGGAAAATTTAAATGTTCAGCTCCTGAATGATTTTCTTGTCCTGAAGAAATTACTCCTAACTCTGGTTTAACTGGACCGAATAATACTACTATATATATATATATATATATATATATGTATATCTGAGGAATATCTCTACTGAGGGTAAGACTCCTTCCCCAACGAATATCCTTGACCGATATATATATGTATATATATATATATATATATATATATATATTTGAACCGGCTCATTGGCCTAGTGGGTAGAGTGTTCGCCAATGGTCCGGGAGACCTAAGTTCAATCCCAGGTCGAGTTATATCAAAGACTTTAAAAATGGTACTTGATACCTCCTTGCTTAACACTCAGGAATATAAGGTACGT
>OY757947.1:12987675-13025175 GCA_963585895.1 Sepioteuthis lessoniana
AACTTATTTAATGATCCTCGTATGTATATATATATATAATATATTTCGAATTAATAGAATTGATTTTTAAACCAGTGCTAATGTACTTAAATGTCTTTAGCTACTGGCACTGGAAACCCATTTAAAAGCAAACGCCATAATCTTCAACTGCAAAGACGCCCTTACACAGTAGTAATATGCTAAAACAAAAGTTACATCACTTTTGTAATAGATCCTTCCCTGATGATGGCCCAAAGTCGGGCAGAAAGTACTTGGGATACATACAACTATGGACAATACATAAATCAATTCCCCCCGAATACGATAAAAGTAATACGGGAATTCGAACGGATCCAGAAGAAAATATGTAGACATAAAATGTCTATTATGTTTAATGAAATTTGCATTAACGAAGAAATGCTGCCTAAATACACACACACACACACACATATATATATATATATATATATATACAGTTTTTTTACAGTTGATTTTCAGTGATAAATCTGATTGAAGTATTTTCTTTTTAGATAGATCGATAGATAGATCGATACATACATACATACGGAATAAACTGAATAGATAGATAGATAGATAGATAGATGTGAATAGGGTGTGGTTGATATAAGGATAAATAGATGATTCCATTTTTGGTTACAAAATGTTCATCCAATAGATTTCGAGTTGTATAATGACTCGTACCACGTGACTTCTGGTATTGCGGAGGTATAAAAGACTTTGTGTTTCTTAAGCACGTGAGGGTTCTGTAAAATCTCGGTCAGTCGTAAGACCAACTTCAGACGTAACACCCACAGCGCGAGACTTATAATATTTGTTGGACTGTACCACTTGAATTGATAAATAATTAAGTCTTTATTTCACTGTGTATCTCTTCCTTACCGCGATACAACAGTTCGGCAGTAAATAATACCTAATGCAATCCGTTTTGATTGTAAAAATTTCCACAAGAAATTATAGTATCTTGGCATATTTGGTTTTAAAGATTTTTTGGAGTGTATATTTGATATACATTGTACATTTAAGAGTGGATTGCAAATATATATATATATATATATATACTTGATGTCCAGAAAATATTGTAACTGATGATAGAAAGGAACAATGAATGTCGTGTTTTCTTGATAGCTGCCAACGTCATTGGACACAATTATTCCAGCGAGTATTCTATTGGTTGAAGCACCACTAAAATATTTCTTTTTTTTTCGATATTAGTTGAAGCTGTGCAGTTTCATTTTTTTAAATGTCCTCCCTGTGTTGCATACATATATATACTGGATAAATACTGACACAATGATAAACGACGCATCAAGGAAGACGCAGGAATGAAGGACGCATGAAGGATGGAAGACGCAAGAAGACTTCTTTAACAACATATTTACCTCTCACTTTATTGCAAGGGTTCGAAAGGGTTGTTTAAGGGTTGCATGTGAGAGGATGCTGGTGACCGAACATAAACTTCATATTTTGACCCCACTGTTATGACCGTCACGTTGTGTCTTTCTTGTTCTCCTAGATGCTCAACCAGAGGTCTAGGGGTCCACTCCATCGGGGCTTTTCCGAGGACCCCCTCGGTCGGGTGTGGCCTTCCCTACCACATCTCGTCTCTAACTCTCTGGGAGTCTGCTGGCAACTGCTCTGGGACCCTAACTCAACTGAGTTAAATAATAACTTAACGCCCACACGATCGCCTACTGGATCTTTGAAATCGAATGTTTAATCGTCATCAAGCGGAAATAACTGTCAAGCAGTTCAGAGGTTACTCTCTTCCGGTGCATGACTGTTAGTGGCACAATGAAACCTTCACCTTGTCCCACCTCATAAGCCTTAATCCGCCCACGCGATCTCTTTCGATTACTGGCCATTGGAATGTGTCACTTCCTTCCGGTGTATCACCTTGGAATAGCATTTTTGGGCTGGATCAAAGGTCAAAATATAACACCTGTCCTCATATCTCACCTTTAATTTTCTCTTTCGGAAGTTACTCTGCAACATCATGTGACTATGGAGACCGTTGCACTTGTGCAATGCTGTCTTTCACCAAAAGAACTTTAACTAAAAAAGCATCGAGACTTTTTTTTATTGACACCAAGGCTTCTTGATTCAGTCTAGACAGCAATCTAGACGTCTATAGATCGTTCCTTAATTGTAGTCATCTGATTTTTTTTTTTTAAGCTTCAGTCTAAATACTCACTTTTTATTTCTCGTTTATATCAGCAATCAGGCATTGCAAATCATCACAAATGAGTACCATCCTCACTGGGCGCACTACAACTGTGGCCAGGTGTCTAACCTAATCTACGCTAAGAAAATATCTGGATATATCCTTGTGGTTTAACTATATCAATGACCACTTGGCAGTAAATTCGACCCTGTCCAGAAAAGCCATGCTAATTACATATATATATATATACAGAGAGAGAGAGACAGACAGACAGACAGACGCATCGAGCTGGGGTCGAAACCCGCCTAACTTTACGTCAAACCGATAACATATCTCTCAGCCATCAATCGACGTGCCTAGACTCACTGAAGAGTCGTGGTACAACGGAATATATATATATATATATATATATATACACACAAATGCATAGTTGAGGGTGTATATCTGTCTTTCCGTCTCTCTCTCCTAAATACTTCCTTTTATTTCTCCTCTTATATATCATCTAGCAGGCATTTCAAATCGTTTACTAATGAGTTTCATCCACACTGGGTGCGCCACATCTGAAGCCAAGTGTCAAACCTAATCTACGCAAAGAAAATATCTGCATTTCTCCTCGTTGTTTGGCTAGATCATGGAAAACTAGGTAGTAATTTCGATCCTGTCCAGGAAAGCCATTATATATATATATATATATATATATATATATATATATATATATATATATATATATATATATATATATATATATATATATATATATATATATATATATATATATATATATATATATATATACTGCCGGCTCATTGGCCTACCAGGTAGAGTGTACGCCAATGGCCCGGGAGACCAGGGTTCAGTCCCAGGTCGAGTCATACCGAAGACTTAAAAAAAAAAAAAATGGTACTTGATACCTTCTTGCTTAACACTCAGCATTATGAGGTACGTATCAAGGGTAAAGTGGAGCAATCCGGGGAAAAGAGTGGCGCCCTTCCTTACACCTCGGTGTTGTAGCTATTGAAAAGGTAGCCTTCAGGTCACCTTTGACTACAGTATATATATATATATATATATACACACACAGAGAAACTTCAAACTGGGAGCGAAACAGTGACAACTAGGTAGTGATTTCGATCTCGTTGAGGAAAGTCAAGCCATTTGTATATATATATATATATATAGTCAGAAATGCATTGTTGAGATAGTATATCTGTCTGTCTATTGGTCCCCCAACCCCACCTGTGTTCTTTGTACTCAATGCTCCCCCCCCACTCCTACGGGTCCCGCTGATTTCTTTCCCACGCTAAGACTTTTTCGAATAAACCGATCCTCAAATACATTGCGAATCGGACATATTGTCGTCGAATATTTGACATCGACCTCAGCTGGTCAATCAGGATCTTCTTCCTCTTCTTCTTTGTCTACTTCTTCACTCTTTATATTTTCTTTTTTTTCCTTTCTTTCTTTCTTTCTTTCTTTGCAGTTTTAATTTTCTCTTTTTTTTTCTTCCTTTAGTCTCGTTTCCAACTCTTTTCTTTCTTTCTTTCTGTTTAGTTTCTTTTTTTCTTTCTTTCTTTCTTTCTGTTTAGTTTCTTTCTTTCTTTCTTTCTTTCTTTCTTTCTTTTCGGTTTTAATTTTCTCTCTTTTTTCTTCCTTTTGTCTCGTTTCCAACTCTTTTCTTTCTTTCTTTCTTTCTTTCTTTCTTTCTTTCTTTCTTTCTGTTTAGTTTCTTTTTTTCTTTCTTTCTGTTTAGTTTCTTTCTTTCTTTCTTTCTGTTTAGTTTCTTTCTTTCTTTCTTTCTTTCTTTTTCTTTCTTTCTTTTCGGTTTTAATTTTCTCTCTTTTTTCTTCCTTTTGTCTCGTTTCCAACTCTTTTCTTTCTTTCTTTCTTTCTTTCTGTTTAGTTTCTTTCTTTCTTTCTTTCTGTTTAGTTTCTTTCTTTCTTTCTTTCTTTTTCTTTCTTTCTTTTCGGTTTTAATTTTCTCTCTTTTTTCTTCCTTTTGTCCCATTTCCAACTCTTTTCTTTCTTTCTTTTCTGTTTAATTTCTTTCTTTCTTTCATTCTTTATTTCTTTCTTTCTTTCTTTCTTTTCTGTTTAGTTTCTTTCTTTCTTTCTTTCTTTTCGGTTTTATTTTCTTTCTTTTTTCTTCCTTTTGTTTCGTTTCCAACTCTTTTCTTTTTTCTTTCTGTTTAGTTTCTTTCTTTCTTTCTTTCTTTCTTTCTTTTCTGTTTAGTTTCTTTCTTTCTTTCTTTCTTCTCCATTCTAACCCGTTTCCGTATTTTTTCATACTCTCTTACTTCTTTTTATTTTTCACTCCTTTTCCTCGTTTTTCCGACTCTTTCTTTTCGAATTTCTTTTTATTTTCTTTCTTTCAATTTAATTTCGTTTTCTGCATTTCCTTTTTTCTCTTTTTATTTTTATTCCAAAACTTCTAATCTTCTCTTTTGCTGTCCCCAGGTATTCATACCTTAAACTAGTGCGTCTAGATCTCGAAAACGTCAAATAGGGTTTCCGAGAAGCGAACGTTTGGATTGCTTTCCGAAGTACAGAATATCTGACCTTTTGTTCAAAAGTACAGAATATAACAGACAATTCCTACTTTACAGGATCTGAAATTTCATTGCCTTTAAGTAATAACGAAGATAGAAAAGGATAAGGGTGAAAATAAGAAGATACAGGCATAGGGTAAATGAATTTCAATACTTATAAGCAATGACAAAGGTGGAAACGGATAAGGGTAAAAATGAGAAGATACAGCAAAGAGTAAAGGAATTTTAATGGTTAAGTCAGGACGAAGGTAGAAATGGATCAGGGTAAAGATTAGAAGAAACAGCCAAAGAGTAAAGGAATTTTAATGTTTATAAGTAATGACGAAGATAAAAAAGACTAAGGGTAAGAATGAGAAGATACAGGCAAAGAGTAAAGGAATTTCAATGACGAAGGTAGAAAAGGATAAGGGTGAGAATAAGAAGATACAGGCAAAGGATGAGAGAAAAGTAGAGGTATAACATAATTAATATAATCTTTGTTTTAATCACCCTTGCAATTTCTCTGTGTATATACCCAACCACTCCCCACAGGCAGGATTCGACACAAGGTTAATATTTTTATGAAAAGTACAGTTGATTTGAATCTAGGGTTTTCCTTCTCCTAGAAGTGTTGCCTGACAAGGATAAAGATCACAGTCTACCCTGCTATTTAACTGTAATCGGAGAGAAACATTGATAGATTCATGACTTTCTCAAGAATTTAAACTAATAATACCTCGATAGGTATAAAAAAAGGTTTGATTATCCAACACCCATGGAATTTCTATGGGTATACGTTGTTAAAGTCAAAAAAGAATCTATAGAAGTTTAATGAAGATATGAATGGATAAGGGTGAGAATGAGATAGATAGATAGATAGATAGATATCATGAGATTGATTTATTCCTATGTATACATATATACAAATAATAATAATAATAATAATAATGATAATAAAAATAATAATAAATAAATAAATGTATGTTATATATATTCAATTCATAGAATTTAGACTCCATCAAACCCCGGGGTCGCGGTCTGAATTCTATGAATTGAATATATATATATCTAATATATATTTATCAATTATCATTATTATATAATAGGTCTATCCTAGATATTGAGCATTTTCCATATATTGCACTTGGTTCGCCACAAACTCACAAAGTGATTTAGTGACAACCAACACTCTTATAATATATATATATATATATAGAGAGAGAGAGAGAGATGAAGAGATCTATTTATTCATAGATAGATAGATAGATAGAACCAGACTACACAGGGATATATATATATATATATATATATATATTTATATATATAAAGAGAGAAAGATAGATAGCTAGATAAATTGTAGATTTATATATAATGATAGATAGATAGATAGATAGATAGATAGATAGATAGAAACAGACAGACAGACAGGGATAGATAGAAACAGACTCCACTGTGATAGATAGATAGATAGATAGATAGATACACACACACACACACACACACATATATATATATATATATATAGAGAGAGAGAGAGAGAGAGGTTATATGTCTTTACTGAGGATAGTTAAGATTGTAATGAACTAAGGTCTAAGTGAAATTGTTATGAAGACATCAGACGTGCTTTACCAGCTGAGCCACTTCTCTCAAGACCGTCGCCCCACCTGTTCTGTAAGGCAGGGGGTATATAGGTGAGTCATGCGTTCAACGATGGATGAGTTATTTATGTCACCATGTCGTCCAACTGTCCAGGTTTGGGGTGTTAGCCAGTGCGACCAGGATGAACTGGTTTCAGTCGAAAGCAAATCAAATGACAATGACGGGCCTATGGGTAAATAAGGCTGTTGTATGCATGGGCCATCAGTTGCAGATGGTGCACAGCAGGTTTCAAGAAAGGAGGGGGTAGACGGCATGTCAGGAAGGTTGATTGATAGAAGCGTGAGAAACGGTTATGGTGGCTGAAGATAGATAGATACATAGATAGATAGATAGATAAAAAAGCTGATAGAGAAAAAAGTTGGGAGGGAGAGAAAAAGGCTAAGAAAGATAGATAGATAGATAAAAAGGCTAAGAGAAAGTATCTATCTCAGGTTTTTATTATCCTTTTATCTATCCATCTATTTATCTATGGCGCCTCCGGTAGCATAATGGTTAGCGAGCTTAACCAGCTAACCTTCACTAGTGCGTTCGAGTCTCACTGGGTGCCATATTCATACGGCCTTGTGCCACATCTCAGTTCAAAGCTCTGTAGATTTCTATACTACAACCTATTTATCTTAGCCATTATGTTAAACACATTTACTCTGCATTCATGTTGAGGCCAATGCCTCCTGTTACTTGCACAAGGCTATGTTGTAGGGATTTTGCTGTTTGTATACGCCGAGCGTCAGAGTGAAATGATTTGTCAGGTTACCGATCGTATGGGAGTCTGATCTATCCGATTAAAAAAAACTGGATTTCTTTCAACGTTTTAGCTGTGTCCATACTATTATATGGTTGCACCACGTAGATGTTTGTTACGGTGCAGGGGTGAAGAATGACTCCGACGCTCGGCGTATACAAACAACAAAATCCCTACAACATTGCCTTGTGCAAGTAACAGGAGGCATTGGCCTCAACGTGAATGCAGAGTACATGTGTTTAACATAAAAAGGAGCCATCTCCAATCAAACAGATAAAAAATCATTGGGCCATTTCAGATACCTTGGTAGTAACATCTCATCTACTGAAAGTAATGTCAACCTATTCGCTGGCCCAGTCGGCTTTGCACCTCTGCTTTGCACCTCCTAATGGTTGTCCTTGATATGATACTAAACAATCTGATGGTGAGGTTCCAGTAATGCCCTATTATTTACCCATAGCTGGGGGGAGAATAATTGGATTCATACCTTTCTCAATGGTATTAGTGCTATGTGAAATGCAATCAGTCTTGTCCATGTTTGAACTCGTGTCGCCGTGTCCATTTCCTACGACGATAACCATTACACCACGGGCACCTTTGCATATATATATATATATATATATATAACGTGTATGTCTAGTTTCTGTTTCTTTATTTAATGGAATATCAATCTTTGTTGGTTATTTAATGCAAAAACCATCCTTGTAGAAGAATGGTAATGGTACTATTAACCCATCGCTGGAGGGATAAAGGAGTTCATGCCTTTCTCGAGGGTATTAGTTCAAAATGGGTCTTAATTGCACAATTCTATTTGGGCAATGCGGAGTACCTTTTCATTGCCATTGCTCCCAGGTCCTCTCTGACCGGGAGTGGTAGCACCTGATAGAGCCCTATCTATGGGTTAAATAGAACTAAACTGCGTACTTATGCTTAACTGAATTACTTGAAATAAAACTATTTTGACATTTAAATGTGTGAACAAAAATATACTTATATTGAACTGAATTGTTTGACTAAACTGAGTGGCTTGAAATAGAAATGTTTTGGACAATTAAACTGTGTACTCATTCTAAACTGAATTGTTTTGTATAAAACTGATTATTTGTATAAAAATGGATTTGGCATTAAATAACCTACAACGGTTGATGTGCCATAAACCCAAACCAAGCAACAAAAAATCTGCGACGTTGTGGTTGGTTGTTGATTGTTTTGTTTTACGGCATATCAACAAAGGTTGATATACCATAAAACCCAACCAACCAACCAACCTATTTCTAATAATATATAATTATTCTTTAATAAAATACCATATAAAGATTAACGATAGAAAAATTTTTAAAAAGCACCATTTAGATCATCCATATTTACCAACTCCTCCGCTCGAGCAGGATATGACATAAGGTCAATTTTTAAGCGGAGTTTAACAGGTTTGAATTCAGAGTTTTCCTTCTCTTAGATTAGTTGCCTCACCAAGGCTGAAGAACCTAGTCTGCCCTACTATTTACCCATAGCTGGAGGGAGAATAATTGGATTCATACCTTTCCCAAGGGTATTAGTGCTATGTGATATGCAATCAGTCTTGTCCATGTTTGAACTCGTGTCACCGTGTCCATTTCCTACGACGATAACTAGTTTCTGTTTCTTTATTTAATGGAATATCAATCTTTGTTGGTTATTTAATGCAAAAGCCATCCTTGTAGAAGAACGGTAATGGTATTATTAACCCATTGCTGGAGGGATAAAGGAGTTCATGCCTTTCTCGAGGGTATTAGTTCAAAATGGGTCTTAATTGCACAATTCTATTTCAAACTCATTTCTTACGAGGAAATGCAAACTCGTGTCGCCGTGTCCATTTTCTACGTCGATAACCATTACACCACGGGCACTGCTTATATTATCTTTCTTTCGCTTTTAGCGTTTTGAAATTGCTAACAATACTAACTGGAATTTAGTCAGCGATGCCCAATGTAGTTATTTAATACCAAAGCCAACCTTATTGATAGACGGTCGTGGTACTCAGAATATTCGGACGATTGATCTCTCTATTGTTATAAACCAAACATTTCAGCCGATAGGTCCTTCGACCTTCTTCGGGAGCCCTCAGAGAATTACAGAACTGAACACTTTATTTGAACCTCAGGGGTAGACTATTCCAATTCTGTTAACCCTGACCGGGTACAGTTGCATTTTGACCTTCGACCCGGTCAAACTTGCCATTCCAAGGTGATGCACCGGAAGGAAGTGACACATTCTAATGGCAGTTATGAGAGGAAATCGCGTGGGCGGAAATTGGCTAACAAAATGGGACAAGCTAAAATTCCCATGGTACACTCATAGACTGATGCACCGGAAGAGAGTGACCTGTGAACTGCATGACAGTTATTTCCGCTTGATGACGATCAAACATGCCATTCCAAAGATCGAGTTGGCGATTGCGTGGCCGTTGAACTATTATATAACTCGGTCAAGACAAAAAGTCAGACAGTTACAGTTGGAGTTATAGACGAGATGTGGTAGGGAAAGCCACACCAGGCCGAAGGGGCTCGGGGCCCCCGATTGAGTTGGGGTCCAGAGAAGTTGCTGATAAGATGCAGTAAAGAAAGCCATCATCCAGCAGAGAGTGGGCTTCCGGTTGAGCAGCCCTGGAGAACGAGAAAGACACAACGCTGACGGCCATAAGAGTGGGGGTCAATATATTGCAGTTATGTTCGGTCTCCAACTCCCTCTCACAGTTGAACCCCACACAACCCTTTCGAAACTTGCAAATAAATTGGGAGGTATATATTTTCTAAAGAAGTCTTTGCTCGTCCTTTATTATTGCGTCGGTATGTATCCAGCATATATATGTATTATGTGGTTGTATAGTTAATCATGGTCATGGTTATTGAGTCCCTATACAACAGTACACGTGTTAAGGTATAGTAAATATTCTGAGTGAAAACATCTGGAGGTTGCACGTTCAATCCTAACAACCGGTAGAGACTAACAAGGAATAATTTTTATGAAATCCGATTTCAAAATGGGAGATAGTAAAAAATAAATTCCGTAAATATAAAGCGGGTGATTTATGTAGCAATTTATGTATCGAGGTGACGCTTGACTCAGCTTCCTATAAGAATCCCAAAGAATTACGTAATGCATTCAATTAGTTTCCAGACTTTTTATGTATTTAAAATTGTCGTAGATTCTTGTAAATTCAGTATGTTATTGCTATACACCTTATAAGATGACCGACAAATTTTTATGATTTCAGGTTCAAATAAACAGCTACAGCAACAATTGGAATACACCCTACTAAAACCTGATTGTCACAGCTGGTGAATTTCAAAAATGCAACCTGGACGTCAGGACACTTTAGAAGAACCATATGCAATAAAATTCTGTTTTAAACTAGGAAAAAATGATGCCATAGAAACGTATTGAATGCTTCAGACGGCTTTTAGAGCATCTTGCATGAATCGAGAATCAGTTTTTGAGTGTCATAAGAGATTCAAGGAAGGCAGGGTGTCTATGAGGGATGATGAGAGTTGTGGGAGGAGTAAGGAAGTCAATAGACCAGAGTTGATAGGCCAAAGAGTTAGGGTTAGGGTTACTACGTTGAGGTTTTATGGGAGTTCAGGAAGAGATTCCGTCGGAAAAGGCCAGGACTGTTCAAATCGGGTCAGTGGCATTTCCAGCAGGACAATACACTAGTCCACAACTCCATCCTTGTCACAGACTATTTGAGCAAGATGGGCATCAAAACAATTCCTCGCCGTCCCTATAGTTCAGACCATACTCCCTGTGACTTTTGGTTATTCCCTCAGCTCAGAGGCTGTCGTTATGAGATAATTGAGGAGATGAAAGAGGCTGTGACGAAGGTTATTGACCCGCTCACACAAGAGGACTTTGATGGGGCCTTCCAGAAGTTGTTGGAACAGTATAACAAGTGCATTGCAGCCGGAAGAGATTAATTCGAAAGGGACTAGAGTTTCCTGTATGTACTATCAATAAAAGTGCCCATACGAAAAAAGTCTGGGAACTTATTTATTGATCCTCGTACTTAACCAAATTCGGAAATACTTAATGTTTGTTGACATAAGAAATGTTGGCTTCTCAGTTGATAAGTTACGATTTAATTTTGTCTTATTTATCTATTATATGTTTCTTTATTTGATTATTTAATTATATAATTTATTTATTCATTTATTTTTATACTAATTTTTTTTCCAGCGGTCTTTTAATCATGTCGATGTGGTTCAACCCTTCTTTCGTCAGACGCATCCGTTTCGGTGAAACCGAGTCAGATTTTTTCTGACTTTGTAGACATTCTTACTATATAGTAATTTACGAAGCTCTTTGCTTCGATGTGGCACAAGGCCGAATGAATGGGGTACCCAATGAGACTCGAACTCACCCATGTAGGTATGCTTGTCAACCTTGTTAACCATTACACCTCCAAAGTTGCCCTTAGTAATTTACGAAGCTCTTTGCTTCGATGTGGCACAAGGCCGAATGAATGGGGGTATCCAATGAGTCGCGAACTCACTCGTGTAGGTTTGCTAGTCAAGCTTGTTAACCATTACACCACCAAAGTTGCCCTTAGTAATTTACAAAGCTCTTTGCTTCGATGTGGCACAAGGCCGAATGAATGGGGGCATCCAATAAGTCGCGAACTCACTCGTGTAGGTTTGCTAGTCAAGCTTGTTAACCATTACACCACAAAAGGTGCCCTTAGTAATTTACAAAGCTTTTTGTTTCGATGTAGCACAAAGCCGAATGAATGGGGCACCTAATGAGACTCGAACTCACTCGTGTAGGTTTGCTAGTCAAGCTTGTTAACCATTACACCACCAAAGTTGCCCTTAGTAATTTACGAAGCTCTTTGCTTCGATGTGGCACAAGGCCGAATGAATGGGGGCATCCAATGAGTCGCGAACTCACTCGTGTAGGTTTGCTAGTCAAGCTTGTTAACCATTACACCACAAAAGGTGCCCTTAATAGTTTACAAAGCGCTTTGCTTCGATGTGGCACAAGGCCGAATGAATGGGGCACCCAATAAGACTCGAACTCACCCGTGTATGTTTGCTAGTCAAGCTTGTTAACCATTACACCACCAAAGTTGCCCTTAGTAATTTACAAAGCTCTTTGCTTCGATGTGGCACAAGGCCGAATGAATGGGGCATCCAATGAGACTCGGACTCACTCTTGTAGGTTTGCTAGTCAAGCTTGCTAACCATAACACCACCAAAGGTGCGCTTAGTAATTTACGAATCTCTTTGCTTCGATGTGACACAAGGCTGAATAAATGGGGGCATTCAATGAGACTCGAACTCACCCGTGTAGGTTTGCTAGTCAAGCTTGCTAACCGTTACACCACCAAAGGTCCCCAGACATTCTTACTATATATATGTGTGTGTGTGTATGTGTGTGTGTGTGTGTGTATATATATATATTAATTCCGTTTGATTTCACTTTTTAATGGCAGATCAGCCTTTGTGGGTTAACAAAAAGAACAGTTGTGGTATTATTCATCCCATACCTCGTGGGATAAGGGAATTTATCTATATTGGCATAGTGGGCAGTGTGTTCACCCATGGTCCGGAAGACATGGGTTCAATCCCAGGTCGTGTCATACCAAAAACTTTAAAAATGGTACTTGATGCTTCCTTGCTTAACACTCAGCAATATAAGGTACGTATCAAGGGTGGAGGGGAGCAATCCAGGGAAAGGGGTCGTACCCTCCCCAACACCTCGGTGTAGTAGCTATTGAAAAGGGAGCCTTCTGGTCGCCCTCGTCTACGGTCGCCGACTTTACTTACTTTATATATATATATATATATATATATATGTGTGTGTGTGTGTGTGTGTGTGTGGGCGAATACAAAGGGAAAGAGAATGCTATATCCTGACATCAGACAAAATCATTTCAAAAGTGATTTTTAAAAAAAAGAATTTAAAAAAAGGTTTAAAACTATAATTTTCATGCAGATCTATCTTATGCACAGATGGTGTCCCTCAGGTGGTGTAATGGTTAGCAAGCTAGACTGGTAAGCCTTCACATGTGAGGTCGAGTCTCAGTGGGCACCCCATTCATTTGGCCTTGTATCGCATCTAGGGTAAAAAGCTTTGTAAAATCCTCCAGATGGAGCTCAAACAAATACGACCACTCCAAGTTAGCGTAAACGAAGGAGTAATGGCAATACAGTACAGTACACAACCCATGAAAAATAGTTTACTGTCAGTTTCACGAATTTTTTATCGATCGTCAGGCGGTATATAAAACAGTTTTAAAAAAACATGGCTAAATGTAGTAGTATGGTAAAAAAAAACAACGTAGGTTGTTGTTTTTTTTTTTTCATTTTCTAATTTTTCTTACATATTCTAAATGAATTCTCGCGAATATTGTTTTTATTTTACATAAATTTAAAAAATTCATTTTACATATGCTTTATACGAATATCATATATATATACACACACACATATAGATAGTCATAGATAGACAGATCTGTTTCGTTCTATCAGAACTCATCGGTGAGGCTAGACATATTAGCTTCCCGTAGCTGGGAGCGAAACCCGGTTAACTCAAACGCCAATCCGAGACTCTACCCCTCAGCCGCTAGGAAACAGTAGCAGCCAAGTAAATTTTAAACGGCTGTGAATCATAATTACTATTGTTTACATACATCCGTTTAATGGCTACTGAGAGCTCAATTCATATATGAAGAGCCTTGCAATATACGCTAATGGCAACACGATTACTTCATTCGCTAGAGAACTCAAGCCTACGGGGGTATGGGGAGTATATATACACATATATATAGTCATCGACAGATCTGTTTCGTTCAATCAGAACTCATCAGTATGGCTTGACACATATGTATATATATATATATATATATATTGCATCTTTTAATTTATTTTATGTAAATATTTTGAATTTATAGCTATATCAATATATATACACCTATATGAATATAGATACATATATATATAAAGTAAAGTTGACAACCTCCGTTGAGGGTGACCCGAAGGCTCCCTTTTAAATGGCTACTACACCTAAGCAAAGCGGCATCCAGTATCATTTTTTAAGTCTTTGGTATGACTCGACCTGGGATTGAACCCCGGATGCACACTGAAGTACTTGAATGGAAATTTACTAAAAACCAGAAACTAACATTGATTAGGTGATTTATATAGTTTTAATTAGAATCCTGATCCACAATAAAAAAAACAGATTAAATAACAGATAATTTAAAATTGATTTTTCTCATAAAGTATACAATTAAATTTAAAGGATAAAGTATAAATATTTTTTTTATAAAAAGATAATAAAATAAGATAAAAATATATTATTGGTCATTGGCCAAGTGGGTAGAATGTTCGCCAATGGTCAGGGCGACCTGGGTTCAATCGCATCATACCAGACTTTAAAAATGGTACTTGATACCTCCTTGCTTAACATCCAGTAATATAAGGTACGTATCAAGGGTAAAGTGGAGCAATCCAGGGAAAGGAGTAGCGCCCTGCCCAACACTTCGGTGTAGTAGCTATTGAAAAGGGAGCCTTCGGGTCGCCTTTGACTACGGGTGCCAACTTTACTTACTTTTATATAATTGGTAAAAAGATTAATATCGCCTTATAACGAGAAGGAACTTTTCCTGTACTACACCGTTTTCATTACACCGTTTTTTTATATGTAAACAAAAATTAAAGAAAATAAATTATGTTTGGAATTATTTGTTACATTAATAGATATCTATTATTTATTGGTTCTTTGCTTATTACGATAAACTTAACATCCGATGTGTTAATTTCTTCCTAATGTAAATAACTTGAATTTTTATGATAATTTCAATAATCAGGAATAGACTTTTATAAATTAACATCAGCATTGAATTATTATTTCTTGATAACACGAATTATTTCATTTAATATTTATAAAACATGATAGTTTCAACGGAAGTATGAATGCAGATTTTACCATTAATTTTAAATAAGCCACTATTTAATTTTTCGGAAATTAATTTTTATTTTTATTTTCAGTAGTATTCAAATTAGGAGTAACGTTTCAGTAGTATTCAAATTAGGAGTAACGTTTTTTTAAAGGAATGTATAGACATTGTACAAATAAAAAATAACTATATATATATATATATATAATCTTTCCACTGTAAAATTTTTTCCTAATTAAAAAGTACGATAAAAAAAATATGTTAAAAAAATTATTCTTGATAAAAAATTAATTCATTATAAAAATTTAAAAATATTTTTCGAATCTCTTTCTCGCCAGAAGCAATATAAGAAAACCTAAATGATTTGTGTGTGTGTGTATTACATCTGATATTGATCATCACAACCAGAAATAAATTTATAATGACACCAAAGAAGTTTTTTTTTTTTTTTTATTATACAAAAAAGAGATTTTTTATCTCTTGACATTGGATACTCCTACCTCTTGGATTTTCTCCTCGGATTATGTAAAAATTGACATAATGGTTAGCGTGTTTGCCAATGGCTCGGGAGACCGGGGTTCAATCCCAGGTCAAGTCATACCAAAGACTCAGAAAATAGTACTTGATGCTGCTTTGCTTAACACTCAGCATTATAAAGAGTAAAGTAGAGCTTTGGCCTTTAGGCTTAAGTTAGGTTGGTATTACGTTGGTATTTCGTTGGTAGCGTTGGCGTTAGATATCTGACTCCATATTTTGGTTATTTAATTTTATGTTACCCCCACGTTAGTTAGTCGGTGTAATACCTCTACCCAAGAAAGTCCCAAAAAGAATTCTACAAAAGAAATAGACAGTAACAGATAAGAGACGAAGACGATTCTTTTATACTTTCCTTTATTTACTGGGTTCAACAACCATTCCGTGGATAGGGAGTTTTTCCTGAATACATTGAAATGGTTGAATCCCCTAGTTAAGGTGTCAAAAATACGTTAATTCGTTTCATGTATGTAGGTGTTCGCAGTTGGTATTTCGGGCTTCCATAAGGGTTAGTTTTCTTTTGGAAGTTTTGCTAAAGTCTGGTAAGGGTAGGTTTATAGTTCAGTAGTGGGTGTTGTATATTTCAGCATAGTGCTGACTGATAGAGAGAGGACTGCTACTGTGTGAAGGGACTAACCGACGCTGCGTCCAAAGACGTATGCGTGGTGCCCAAAACACCAGACAGCAAAATAGTGTTGTTGGTTCGACGGACACTGCCTGAAAGAGAAAGATAATATCATCCCCTTTGTTAAGAGGATGACTTTTTTCTTTTACGCATGCGTCACCCCTTTTTCCTGTCAGGGGCCTCTGGGAGTTTCTGCAAATTTAAGTTTTCTTTTTCTTTATTTCTTTTTTTTATTTGATTTTAGATTTTTTTTATTTATTCGTTCTCTACAGAGCCATCAAAGGAAAAGAATAGCACCCTCTCTTACACCTCAGTGTAGTAGCTATTGAAAAGGGAATCTTCGGATCAACCTTTACTACGGTTGCCAACTTTACTTACTTACATATTATAGTGTGTTCATATCCATTCCTCCCTCTCGGCCTGTTTACATCTATCTCACATCGATACTGCTATATGGCTGCACTACATGGACGCTAACAAAACGGCTCGAGAAGAAGCTAGACGGCAATTACACAAGAATGCTACGTGCAATCTTGAACAAGTCCTGGCGGCAACACCCCACAAGACACCAACTGTACGGCCACCTGCCTCCTATCACGAAAACTATTCAAGTTAGACGAACCAGACATGCAGGACACTGCTGGAGAAGCAGGGACGAACTCATAAGAGATGTACTCTTATGGACCCCCACACATGGCCGTGCAAAAGCAGGACGACCAGCACGAACATACATTTAGCAACTATGTGAGGATACGGGATGTTGTCCTGAAGACCTACCTAGGACGATAAACGATAGGGAGGAGTGGCGAGAGAGGGTCAGGGATACCCGTGCTACCAGCGCGATATGGTGTAATGGTTAAAGCGATGAACTGCGGAATCGTAGTACGCGAGTTCGTACTCCAGTCGCGCTATTACGTTCACTTTCGGGCAAATACCCTTGGGAAAGGTATGAACCCCCTTATTCTCCCTCCAACTATGGGTAAATAGTAGGACGGACTAGGTTCTTCAGCCTTGGTGAGGCAACTAGTCTAGGAGAAGGAAAACTCTGAATTCAAAACCTGTTAAACTCCGCTTAAAAATTGACCTTGTGTCATATCCTGCCCGAGCGGAGGGGTTGGTAAATAGTACCAGCGCGATATGATGATGATGATGATGATGATCTATATGGTTATATACATATATGCGTATATATAATAATATAATAATAATAAATAAATATGTATTAGATTTTATATATATAATGTCATGGAAGTTTGTCTGCGACCTTTTGTTTCATGAAGTTTTACAAACAATCATCAGGCAGATAACGAAAGGAAATGAATAAATCGGAAAAATCGAAAAAATATAGTCAAAAACCGTTGGAATTGTGTACAAATCTTTATGTGTGCTTGCGAGTGGGTTGGGGTATAAGTGCGTATTATAGTGTATGGACGTGTGAGTGATGTTTAGTATATGTGTGTATGAAGATGCATACGCAGCGTGATAAACTTGAGGGGTTTTTTTTACCAGATTGGTGAACGAAGTTGTTGCAAACTTTGCTACAGCAGGGCCGAAAAAAATTATTCATTTATTTATCTATGTATTTGTATACATTTTAGTGCAGGTGATTATAACTAAGGGACAAAACATGATCATTGCATTTCGAAGAAAATAAAATAAAGTTATGATTTATAAGCGTAAATAGGCGAGTGTAGTATGGCAGGGCAGAATCCCAGTAAATATCATGGTGGAGGAATACGTTGTATTGTAATATACTATGGAATATTATACAATATTGGTATTTTATGTTGGGATGAAATCTGAGTTAGATTACAATAATAATTTGTATTGGTTATAATGTGTTGATGATATATTGTGTATATAACATAGTGATCCATGATAATACGTACGTAAGGAATATAATGATAAAACGTCGCAATAATTGTTTGTATTACCTATGATTATATATATATATATATATATATATTAGATATATTTAATTCATGGAATTTAATTAAATATATATATCTGATATATATTTAATTCATGGAATTTAATTCATATATATTTAATCAAATATATATATATATATATATATATATATATATATATATATATATATATATATATAATAACTCTATCTTAAATATTGAGCACTCTCCATATTATATTGCACTTGGTTCGACACAAACCCACAAAATGATTTAGTGACAGCCAACACTGTTATATATATATATATATATATATATATATATATATATATATATATATATATATAAAGATATGTATCCCATCATGTACAATGTATGATGTTCCAAACCTCTGTACTGCAAGATGGGGATTTATAGCAATTTGTGTAGAGTCATCCAAACTATTTGGGATGAGCTGATAACAGAAGGATGGAGTGATAGAAGCATAGTAAAATGTGAAGAGGCTAAGATAGATAGATAGATAGATAGATAGATAGATAGATAGATGAACAGACTAAGATAGATAGATATAAACAGACTGAGATAGATAGATAGATAGATAGATAGATAGATAGATATAAACAGACAAAGATTGATAGAAAGGTAGATATGAACAGACGGAGATGGATAGATAGATAAATATGAACATAGATAGATAGATAGATAGATAGATAGATATGACTAGACTGAGAGATAGGGATGAATAGCTTCAGACAGCCTTTGAACTAAAGTAAACGATCAATGCGCATGTACACATATTTACAGATGGCGCTGGTGGAGCTGAGTCAATCTCGTTGACCAGCTGATCGCACGCACCTGCCAGATTTTTTTTTTTTTTTTTTTTTTGGCCGTCGTAGTCGGCTTTGATCAAAATGTCCAAATCTCGCTCACCCTGTTTACTTAACGTTCACTCCGTCAGGTAAAATGAATCTATTTCATTTCTTTTCCTTTTTTCTCTCTTTTTTTTTTTTTTTTTTTTTTTTTTTTACGGTTCCTCGTTTTTGGTACGGAGGGTCGAGTTCCATATAATCTGAAAAAAAAAAAAAAAAAAAGAAAGAAAGAAAAAACAGAAAAAAAGAACGTAAAAATAAAATAGAAAGAAACAAACAAACAAACACATATACAAATAAATTTATTTGTTTTTTAATCATATTTCAGCCGATGAGTTCTTCAACCTTACTCAAGTCTATATTTGACTTGTTAGTCTTCCTATGATTTTTGTTTCTTTGTTGAGGGTCAAATGAGATTAATCCTTATATATATATATAGGGTCAGGCAAAATGATCTGACACATTTGTAGGTTTAATAAAAGACAAATAAAGTAAAGAAACAAAAACGTGTTTTTATTTTCGAAAAGCTCATATAATGCCATTCTATTTCATTAGGTTTTGAAAATTAAATCAGTCAAATGGGATCCATTATTGTCTACACACTGTCGAAGGTTTTCACGAAAGTTGTCTTTAACTCGGTGGGTCATTTCATGTGGAATGGCAGTAATTTCTTGACGAATTGCATCTTTAAGTTGTTCAATAGATTGAGGGCGATAACTGTATACCTTTGACTTGAGGTATCCCCAGAGAAAAAAAATCGCACGGATTTAAATTAGGTGAACGGGCGGGCCAACCGAAGTCACCACGCAATGAGATCAAATGACCAGGGAACATCTCCCTCAAAATCCCCATTGTACGTCGAGAAGTGTATTATATGAAAAAAATGGCATTTTATGTATTTTCCGAAAATAAAAACACTTTTTTGTTTCTTTACTTTATTTGTCTTTTATTAAACCTACAAATGTCTCAGATCATAGGGAGGTGTGGCGAGAGACGGTCAGGAATACCCGTGCTGATAGCGCGACATGATGATGATGATGATGATGAGTATTTAAACTAAATTATCATTTCGAGCCGCAGCTGGCATTGGCCTCCATGTCAATGCAAACAAAACTGAATATATGTGTTACAACCAAACGGGCAACATTGCCACACTAGACGGAGCCTCACTGAAACTAGTCGACAAATTCACCTACCTAGGAAGTAGCGTCTCATCAACCGAAAAAGACATCGACACACGACTGACGAAGGCATGGACAGCTATCGATAGGCTCTCGATCATATGGAAGTCGGACCTAACTGATAAAATGAAACGCAGTTTCTTCCAGGCAGCGGTTGTGTCGATACTGCTATATGGATGCACCACATGGACGCTTACGAAGCGGCTGGAGAGGAGACTGGACGGAAATTACACAAGAATGTTGAGAGCAGTATTAAACAAGTCCTGGCGACAACACCCCACGAGACTCCAACTATACGGACACTTGCCCCCCATCACGAAAACTATACAAGTTCGACGAACCAGACACGCAGGACACTGCTGGAGAAGCAAGGACGAGCTCATAAGCGATGTACTCCTGTGGACCCCCACATATGGATGTGCAAGAGTGGGACGACCAGCACGAACCTACATACAGCAACTATGTGAGGACACAGGATGTAACCCTGAAGACCTGCCGGAGGCGATGAATGATAGGGAGAAATGGCGAGAGAGGGTCAGGGATATCCGCGCTGGCGGCGCGACATGATGATGATGATGATCATTTCATATTATATACACATACATACCGGATATTGGCATAATGGTTAACCCTTCTTTCGTCAGACTCGTCTGTTTAGGTAAAACTGAGTTAGAGTTTTTCTAATTTTATAGGCATTCTTATTATATATATATATATATATGTGTGTGTGTGTGTGTGTGTGTGTGTATAAATTTCATTTGGTTTCACTTTTTAATGGGAGATCAGCCTTTGTGGGTTTAACATAAATAAATCCCTGTTGAAGAACAGTTGTGGTACTATTTATCCCATATTTGGTGGGATTAGGGCATTTATGTATATTTGCCTTGTGAGTAGAGTGTTCGCCAATGGTTTGAGAGACATAGGTTCAATCCGCGGTCGGGTCATACCAAAGACTTTGAAAATGGTACTTGATGCTACTCAGCATTATATGCCAAGGATCAAGAATAAAGTGGAACAATTTAGGAAAAGGAGTTACGCCGACCACTACACCTTTGTATAGTAGCTATCGAAAAGGGGAACTTTACTTTTATATATATATTCACCAACCCCTCCGCTCGGGCAGGATATGACACAAGGTCAATTTTTAAGCGGAGTTTAACAGGTTTGAATTCAGAGTTTTCCTTCTCCTAGACTAGTTGCCACACCAAGGCTGAAGAACCTAGTCTGCCCTACTATGGAAGGAGAATAATTGGATTCATACCTTTCCCAAGTGTATTAGTGCTATGTGAAATGCAATCAGTCTCGTCCAGGATTTGAACTCGTGTCGCCGTGTCCATTTCCTACGACGATAACCATTACAGCACGGGCACCTTTACTTATATATATATATATATATATATATATATATATATATATATATATATATTTAATTGAATGTCAATCTTTGTGGGTTATTTAATGCAAAAGCCATCCTTGTAGAAGAACGATAATGGTACTATTAACCAGACTAGGTTCTTCAGCCTTGTTGAGGCAACTAGTCTAGGAGAAGGAAAACTGAATTCAAACCTGTTAAACTCCACTTAAAAATGGACCTTGTGTCATATCCTGCCCGAGCGGAGGGGTTGGTAAATAGGGTAATGGTACTATTAACCCATTGCTGGAGGAATAAAGGAGTTAATGCCTTTCTCGAGGGTATTAGTTCAAAATGGGTCTTAATTGCACAATTTGATTTCAAACTCATTTCTTACGATGAAATGCAAACAGTTGCGTTCAGGATTTGAACCCTGGTCGCCTTATCCATTTTTTTATGATAGTAACTATTGCTCCAATGATTATAAAATAACTTTCTGTGATGTAGTTGCTAACGTCCAGCATAGTATCTGCTATGCCACAAACACTTCCTACGATGAGTGTATATAAATGCTTGGTTTCTTTATATTATGGCATATCAATCTTTGCTGGTTATTTAATGCCAAAGCCGTCTCTAGAGAAGAAGTAATTGTTGTATACTCATATGCAGATGCATGCATAAACATAAAAACGACACAATAAAGACGAGCGACACAGTTCTTAGAAAAATATACCTCTCAATTTATTTGAAAGGGTTGTGTGTGAGAGGGAGTTGGAGACCGAACAGAACTGCAACATATTGACCCCCACTCTATTGGCCATAACCGCGTTTCTTTCCCGTTCTCCTGGGCTGCTCAAGCGGGGACCTGGGGGCCCAGCCTTTCTGGGTGCTGGTTTTCTCTACCGCATCTTACCTCCAACTCGTCTGATCCCCAACTGATTAATCGGGGGCCTGAGAGCTCCCTCTGCTGAGTGCTGGCTTTCTCTACCGCATCTTGTCTCCAACTGATTGAATTTCCAGTGCACTGAGTTATATAATAGTTCAACGTCCACCTTCTTGTGGGCGTCACAAATTGCACTCATTCAACCCATCCACGGTCAAGATTATACTCTGCTATTCCTCGATCGGATGCACCTGTTATTTACACAGGTGCATTTCCTATTTTGACAGCCCGGCCGGGTCGTAGTTCAATATACAACATAATTTACAATGCTTTTTTGCTTAGATGTGGCACAAGGTCATATAAATGGGGCACCCAACGAGATTGTCCTTGGAGAAGAATAGCAATTATACTATTTAACAAAGAGCTGAGAGGATAATAGGGTTCATGCCTTTCTCGAGGGTATTTGTCTAAAAGTGAACGTAATAGCGTAACTTGAGTTCGAACTCGCTTACAACGATTCTACAGTCTTGCACGTTAGCAACTACATCACAGAAAGTTCTTTTATAATTATTGAGGCAATAGTTACCATCATAAGAAATGGATAAGGCGACCGGAGTTCAAATCCTGAACTCGGCAGTTTTCATTTCACATAACACTAATATACTTTGGAAAGGTGTGCATCAAACTGTTCTCAATGGCTAAATAATAATGCATACTGGACTCTTTAACCTTAGCACGTTAACCAATCTAGGAAAAGGAAAAGTCTGAATTCATCCAGTTAAACTCACCTTGAACATCACCTTGGGTCTCATCCTCCTTGTTTCAGATGAGTTTAGTAAATATATATTATTATAAGAATATCTAAAAAGATTTTTATATAGTTTTCTATTATGTATTAAGAAAAGATAGCGCTGGAAATTTTTGCACAGACCTTATGCAGGGATTATTTTCCGATCACTTTCTATTCTACTCAGCAAGGGCTGTGGAATACATCTCTGTAAGACCCCCCCCCAATACGAGAGTTTTGGATATGACACTAAACTATCTGATAGTGTGGCTTAAGGCTTTGGCGAACGTTGAGTACCATTTCATTGCGATCACTCCCAGGTCCACTCAGACCCAGAGTAGCAGAACATAAAAAGGCCCTATCTATGGGTTAAATAGAACTGTTTCACATTTAAAGTGACTTTAAACTGACTTATGCTAAATTGAATTGTTAGAAAGAGAACTATTTGATCATTTAACAGTGTGTAAATAAATGACTAATATTTAATTGAATTGTTAGCGATACATATCAATACTTGCAACCACATTAATGTATTTAGAAATTACATATAAGTGAGTTTAATTGTTAGAAATAGAACTGTTTGATCATTTAACTGTGTGTAAAAAAATGACTGATATTTAATTGAATTGTTAGTGATACATATCAATGCTTGGAAGCACATTAATGTGTTTAGAAATTGCATATAAGTAAAGTTGAATTGTTTGAAATAGAACTGTTTGATCATTTAACTGTATATCAAGAAATGACTGAAATTATATATAAATACGTAAATTGGGCGACCGTAGTCGAATGCGACCCGAAGGCTCCTTTTCAATAGCTACTACACTGAGGTGTAGGAGAGAATGTTACAACTTTCTTTGGATTGCTCCACTTTACCCTAGATACGTACCTTATAATGCAGAGCGCTAAGCAAGTAGGTATCAAGTACCATTCTTAATGTCTTTGATATGACCCGACCCGGGATTGAACTCCGGTCTCCCGGATCATTGGCGAACACTCTACCCACTAGTTTAATATGTATAAAGGGGATTTGGCATTAAATAAACTACAATGGTTGATATGCCATAAAACCCACCCAAACCAAATCACATATATTTAATATATATATATAAAGAGAATTTGACATTAAATAACCTACCATGGTTGATATGCCATAAAACCAAATTAAATCAAATCATATATATTTGACATATATGTATAAAGAGGATTTGGCATTAAATAATCTACAATGGTTGGTATGCCATAAAACCCAACTAAACCAAATCATACATATTTAATATATATGTATAAAGTGGATTTGACATTAAATAACCTACATTGGTTGATATGTCATAAAACCCAACCAAACCAAATCACATATATTTAATATGCATGTTTAAAGAGGATTTGGCATTAAATAACTTAAAATGGTTTCTATGCCATAAAAGCCAACCAAACCATATACAAATATATATGTATAAAGAGGATTTGGCATTAAATAACCTACAATGGTTTGATATGCCATAAGACCCAATCCAACCAAACATACAGTCAACACCCGGTTGACAGGGTGTAGAAACAGATCCGTAGGATCAATATGTACTGTTCGATATGATTTTACTGCACTGACAGTCTTTTTTCATAGAAGTTGATGTGACATAAAATTCAGTCATACAATCATTGCACATCGTAGCGTTAAAAAATTGGTTAATTTCTGTATAGGTCTCTTCGCTCTGCTCTCCCGTTCAAGTTAAGCAAAGAGATTCCGATTCAATACACAACGAAGTCAATGAGCCGTAAAAAATACGCGACTGTTAATGACGTAGGTGCACACAACACTTTCCTTGTTAGACCAGCCAACGGCATTTTTAAAACAGACTCTATTGTCCGCTAGCGAATGCGATAGGTTTTATGGCATATCAACTATTGTAGCTATGGGTAAATAGTAGGACGGACTAGGTTCTTCAGCCTTGTTTAGGCAACTAGTCTAGGAGAAGGAAAACTCTGAATTCAAACCTGTTAAACTCCGCTTAAAAATTGACCTTGTGTCATATCCTGCCCGAGCGGAGGGGTTGGTAAATAGTATCAACTATTGTAGGTTACTTAATGCCAAATCCTGTTTATACATATACGAGGTGCATATGATAATTTTCCAGACTTTTTTCGAATGGGCACTTTTATAGATTGTACACACATGAAACTCTAGTCCCCTTGGAAGTAATATCCTCCGGCTGCAATGCAATTGTACCGTTCCAACAATTTCTGGAAGGCCCCATGGAAGTCCTCTTGTATGAGCGTGTCAATGACCTTCGTCACAGCCTCTTTCATCTCCACAATTGTCCCATAACGACAGCTTAAGGAATAAGCAAAAGTCCCAGGGAGCAAGGTCAAGACTGTAAGGAGGTTGTTTATAGATATATATTGAATATATATGATTTGGCTTGGTTGGTTTTTATGGCATATCAACCATTGTAGGTTACTTAATGCCAAATCCTGTTTATACATATATATTAAATATATATGATTTGGTTTGATTGGCTTTTATGGCATATCAACCATTGTAGGTTATTTAATGCCAAATCCTCTTTATACATATATATTAAATATATATGATTTGGTTTGGTTGGATTTTATGGCATATCAACCATTGTAGGTTATTTAATGCCAAATCCTCTTTATACATATATATTAAATATATATGATTTGGTTTGGTTGGATTTTATGGCATATCAACCATTGTAGGTTATTTAATGCTAAATCCTCTTTATACATATATATTAAATATATATGATTTGGTTTGGTTGGATTTTATGGCATATCAACCATTGTAGGTTATTTAATGCCAAATCCTCTTTATACATATATAATCAAATATATGATTCGTTAACACATTTTGTAGATAACATTTTTAAATGAGCCTAAGTTCATATCTTATTTGCACACAGTTAAATGGTTTCAAGCATTTCTAACACGAATAATTCTATATACGATTAAACATTCGTTCAAACATTTCTATTTTGCATTAGTCATTTGCTTGCTCTCTGAATGTCAAACAGTTCTATTTAACCATAGATAGTACGATATCAGGTGCTACCACTCCGAGTCAGAGTGGACCTTGGAGCCGTGCCAATAAAGGTGTACACCGCATTCCCTTAAGTTCCCGCATTATTGGAGCCTCACCATCATGTAGCATATCCAAAATACGAATATGTAAAATATACAGATACAGGAAAATCCCAAAACACTGACGACGCTCCATTGTTCAGGTACGAAACGTTTATTCACTTCTTGACTTTTAGTTTTTCGACACGAGGCGAGAGAGACACATTTTTTACTCTGCTGACTGTTCCTACATCGCCCACAGCCAACCCCCAGCTTGACTGCCCGGCCCAGAATCAAAATCTCAACTTACTGACCCAACAAACGCGCTGCGCATCCCGTAGCCCCCAGCTGGACTGCCCTCGCCCAGAGTCAAATTTCAACTAACGTATTTTTCGAAATCACCAAATTCCCTTCCCATCGCTTCCGGGCATGACGTCATTCACACTCCGGCTTCATTTCTTATTTGGGGGTTTTATTATGACATTTGTGATTGTCATATCCTCTGCGCGCGAGCGTGAACTGTACTAATGTGTGCACCTGCACCTGCACTAAGCCGAATAGTTCAAAGCCCAACCAAACCGAATGATAAGATATAATTAACGAAAAATGATTTATATAAAAAAAATCAAATAAAAATAAAAGATGGAGCGGGGGCAGATGAAAAAGCTAGAATAGAAAGATTGTGCCTCTCTCTCTCCTTATGTCGAAGAACCTTTAAACTCAAAGGTAATAAAAAGTTTCGTACCTGAACAAAGAAGTCGTAAGTGTTTTTCGTGTTTCGAGATTCCTATGTTCTATCTATAAGGACATTCGATGTACGTTTCACACATAGCCATATCATGGCTATGGTACACAAGGACAGTCGTTTGGAGGCCTTAACCCGCTGCATTGAAACAGTCGGTGTATTCTAGAGCCCCAGTCGACTAGGCTGGCTGACTATATGAGTTAGCACACTATCTACCATAATACTAACAAACTCAGCAGGTACCAACCATGGCTTAAACTGCTTCGGTCACGTGATATACGCGCTACTGGGAACGACTCTAAATTGCAGCTGATGGTGAGACATTAATTCTGGAAATATGAGTAGTGTATACTACCTCTTCAATACCAGTACTCTTGTATATTCTACAAGACATAATTTGCATAAACTTTTATTGTTTTATGCCATATTACTAATCTATCTATCTATCTATCTATCTATCTTCAGTTATTCTTTCTTTCTTTCTTTCTTTCTGTCTTTCTTTCTGTTATTAAGGTCAGTCCAAAGTTTTGCTATATTTTACTAGTGTAAGGCACAACTTGACAACTCTTCTTGATTTTGCCGAGATTCTGAAGATGCCTGGTACTCTCCATCGGTTGCTTGGGGCACGACCTCGGAATCCACAGTTTTAGAGTGACCTGATAATGGCTCATCGTTGAGGTTCTTGCAACTTGAGTAAGCTTTCTGAGACCATCTGCTTACTGCAGGTATTTTCCGACTCCCTTCCGCCTCAAAATCAGGCGTGACATGAAGTCATTTTCTGGTGAGGGACAAGGCACGAATCAATACGCAAGCGTGGCCGTCACAGAAAATGCTTAATCCCCACAACATTCCCCTTTAAATGAACCATCTGGGTACTGTACTTTGATTGACTGTGTCTTCACCTATTACACAAGAAATGTTTTTGCTTGCTTCTGCGGAGTTGATTGCTATAGAATACACCGACTGCTTTTCTGCAGAGGGGTTAGACTCCACCCAACGAGTGTCCTGGATATGACACAAAACAATCTGATGCTTAAGTTCCAGTGATGCTGGAGCCCTGGGGAATGTGGTGTACCCCTTCATTGCTATCGCTCTTATATCCACTTTGGCCCTGAGTGGTAGCACCTGACAGAGCCCTATCTATGGGTTAAATAGAAGTAAATTGCATACTTATGCTAAACTAAATTGTTTGAAAGGGAACTGTTTTTGACATGGAAACTCTACTTACGCTAAACTGAATTGTTTTAATTAGAACTGTTTGATTAAACTGAATAGCTTGAAATAGAAATGTTTTTGACAATCTAATTGCGTATTCATGCTAAACTGAATTGTTTGAAATAGAACTGATTATTTGTATAAAAATGGATTTGCATTAAATAACCTACAAAGGTTGATATGCCATAAACCCAAACCAAACAACAAAAAATCAGCGACGTTGTGGTTGGTTGTTGGTTGTTTTGTTTTACGGCATATCAACCCTCTTCGGGTTATTTAATGCTGAATCAAGTCATTCTGATAAAAACTTGGTTTTAGTTTGGTTTTATGGCATATCAACCATTTTAGGTTATTTAATGCCAAACCCATAATTATACTTATAAACCGCTCTGTTTCAAACAATTCAGTTTAGCATAAGCACAGTTTAAGTGTAAAAACAGTTCTATTTCAAACTATGCAGTTTAGTTGTGTAAATTTCTGAGATGAAGCTTGATGATTTTTATCAGATGTCTAGCAGGACACATAGCGTAACGGTTATTGGCGTTGGTTCCCTAAGCTTCTAAGGAAACAATTATCTGGAGGTTGCAGGTTCAATCCTGACTGCAGGCGATTAACAATACAGGAATACTTAACACTTGTACCCGGTTATGGCTAACGGAATCAGAAGTGGCGACCCCCGTGGATTCAATAAAGGACGTAGTTCGAAGTTCCATGTAGGTTCCCGATTTCGGCAAACACCTGAAGAAGGTCAGAGGACATATCGGCCGAAACATTGTGGAAATAACAATAAAGATGAAGACCCATAATGATAAAATATACAGTTTAGTCAACGAAGTTAAATGGTTACAAGTGTTGGTATGTATCCTTAAAAGTTCAATTAAATATCAGACGTTTGTTTACACACGGTTAAATGTGAAAAAAGTTCTGTTTCTAACAATTCAGCTGAGTACACAATTTAGTTCCCTTTGACCCATAGATAGGACCCTATTAGGTGCTAACACTCCGGGCCAGAGTGGACCTGGGAGTGATGGCAATAAAGGGTTACTGCGCATTTACCAAAGCTTCAACATTACTGGAACCTCTCCATCAGATTGCTAAGTGTCATATCCAAGATACGGTTGGAGGGGTCTTGTCTGTCTGCAGAGATTCAGTCGATGTATTTTACAGACCCCTCAGCCGATTAGGCCATGCGGTGTTGTGGTCCATTTCAAACTTGTAAGGCATAAGTTCTAGAATTACACAGCGTTGCACGTTCATCCTTTCAGGCACAACGTGTAAGCGCACCCTTTACCACTGCATTACTTTACAATATTTTCTTTCTTTCTTTCTTTCTTTCTTTCTACTTCTCTCTACTTTTTCCTTTTCTTTCTTTCTTTCTTTTTTTCTTTGCCCTTTTTTCTTCGGTTCTTTCTTTCTTTCTTTCTTTCTTTACGTCTTTTATTCTTTCTCTTTTTTTTCTACTTTTCTCTACTTTTTCCTTTCAACTATTTTCCTTCTCTTTCTCTTGCTTCCTATTTCTCTTTCTTTCTTTCTCTCTTTCTTTCTTTCTTTACATATGTTCTTCGCGTCTTTATTTCTTTCTTTCTTTGCACTTTTTATTCTTTCCTTGTTTCTTTCTACTTCTTTCTTTCTTTCTTTCTTTCTTTCTTTCTTTCTACTTCTCTCTTTCTTTCTTTCTTTCTTTCTTTCATTGCAGATTTTTCTTTCTTTCTTTCTTTCTTTCTTTCTTTCTTTCTTTCTTTCTTTCTTTCTTTCTTTCTTTACATATGTTCTTCGCTTCTTTATTTATTTATTTATTTATTTGCACTTTTTATTCTTTCTTTCTTTCTTTCTTTCTTTGCAGATTTTTCTTTCTTTCTTTCTTTCTTTCTTTCTTTCTTTCTTTCTTTCTTATCAGTATTTTCTTTAGCCCTCTTTTCAACAGGGGCATCCTTATTTATCAAACTGTCCGCTTTTGATAGCTTTAATTATCCTCCCACTGAAAACAAACTTTTACGGCCAAACAAAGAGAGTGAATTCAATTAGAAAACTTGTCACAAAGTTTAATTTTGAATTTCCTCGCGGGTTTTTTGTTGTTTTTTGTTTTTATCAGCTCACGCAGAATGGTTTTACACTAGACAACACCATCTTCTCCTTTTTATTTTTATTTTTTTATTTTCTTCTATTTAAACAATTATTTGTTTTCATTTTTTGGTGGGGTATGTTTGTTGTTTTTTTGAGGTTTTTTTTGGTAAGGAGGTTAATTGCTAGTCATGCGCCATACTTCAAACTTCCGGTACGCGTCAGCTTCTGTGCATATGTCGAACTTCTGCTTTTTAGGAACCTCCAGCAACTTCCGGAACCGGTTCGTGTTGAAAGAAAGAAAGAAAGAAAAAAAGAAAGAAAGAAAGAATAATAGATAGATAGATAGATATCTGAAAGCAAGTGCGAGACAAAGAAAGAAAGAAAGAAAGAATAGCAGAAGATAGATAGATAGATAGAAAGATGAAAGCAAGTGCGAGACAAAGAAAGAAAGAAAGAATAACAGATAGATAGATAGATAGATAGATAGATAGATAAGTAAATGAAAGCAAGTGCGAGACCTTGAAAGAAAGAAAGAAAGAAAGAATAACTGAAGATAGAGAGAGAGATAGATTAGTAAACGAAATCAAGCACGAGACATAGAAAGAAAGATAGAAAGAAAGAAAGAAAGAAAAAAAGGAAAGAAAGGATTTATTGCTGCTGGTACCATTTTTCTAGGAAATTGCAAGGGAAGGGAACAATTATATTAAAGCGAATCTAATTTGTAATAATGTCAAAAGGTGACAAAATATTTTAATAGTGTACCCGAACTACCCGTAAGGAAAGCACGATGTGCCGAAGAGAATAAATTTTGTTTCTTTTTCTGGTATTATGGGATTGGGAGGACCGACAAGATGCCAACATTCAAACATTGCTATTGTGGTTTCGAATCAACCTTCAGCTTCTGGGATAATTATGATTCCTCATTTCAGATATTTCGACAGAATATCCAACTGTGTTTAAAGATTTGTTGTGTTCGTTTTGATTTCTTTAATGATATAGTTTGGTTTGGTCTGGTTTCTTTGTTTTATGGTATATCAACCTTTGTAGGTTATTTAATGCCAAAGCCATTCTCCTAGAAGAATAGTAGTGGTACTATTTAACCCATAGCTGGGAGGATAAGGGGGTTCATACCTTTCCCAAGGGTATTTGCCTGAAAGTGATTGTAATAGCGCGACTGGAGTACGAACTCGCTTACTACGATTCCGCAGTCCATCGCTTTAACCATTACACCACGTGGACACCCCCTTTAATGATATATTCACTCCTTTGTTTCTAATAATTTTCTTACTTATGTGGGGTTATATGGTTGCAAGTATTTCAAGCAAATACTAATAATTTGAACACAGTTATACGGTTTCATTGATTTGGTGGGTAGAGTGTTCGCCTAATGGTTCGGGAGAACTGGGTTCAATCCCAGGTCGATTCATACCAAACACTTTACAAATGGTACCTGATACCTACTTGCTTAACACTCAGCAATATAAAGTACGTATCAAGGGTAAAGTGGAGCAATCCAGGGAAAGGAGTAGCGCCCTCTCCTACATCTCAGTGTAGTAGCTATTGAAAAGGCAGACTTCTGGTTGCCCTCGAATACGGTCGGCAACATTACTCACTTACTTATTCGGTGTCAGATATTCCTAATAAAAATAGTTGGTTAGTTGGTTGGTTGGTTGGTTGGTTGGATTTTTATCGCATATCAACCTTTGTAGGTTATTTAACGTCAAATCCATTTTTATGCAAATAATCAGTTCTATTTCAAACAATTCAGTTTAGCTGGAGTACACTGTTTAGTTGTCAAAAACGTTTCCATGTCGAGCTATTCAGTTTACTCAAACAGTTCTATTTCAGTTAATTCAGTTTAGTATAAGTACAAATTTTGTTTACACACAGTTAAATTTCAAAACACTTCTATATTAATCAATTCAGTTTAGTGTAAGTACAGTTTTAATGTCAAAAATAGATCCATTTCAAACAATTCAGTTTAGCATAAGCATACAGGTTAAAAGAAAGTACACAGTTTATTTGTCAAAAACATTTCTATTTCAAGCAATTCAGTTTTGTCAAACAGTTCTAATTTAAACAATTCAGTTTAGCATAAGTATGCAGTTAGTTCTATTTAACCTATAAATAGGGCTCTGTCAGGTGCTACCATTCCAGGCCAGAGTGGATCTGGGAGCAATGGCAATGATGAAGTGTTCTACATTCTCCAAAGCTCCGCTATCACTGGAGTCTCACCATCAGATCATTTAGTGTCATAATCAGGACACTTATTTGGAAGGGGGTCTTACCCTTCTGCAGAAGTGCAGTCGGTGTATTCTACGACCCCAGTGGAATGGGCAATAAATACCCAGAGTTAATGTCAAAACAGTTTTATTTCAGATAATTCAGTTTGATATAAATACACAGTTTAGATGTCAAAACAGTTCTATTTCGAGCAGTTCAGTTTAGCATAAGTACGCAATTTAAATGTCAAAACAGTTCTATTTTAAACAATTCAGTTTAGCACAAATTCGCAGTTTAAATGCAAAAAACCTTAAGCTCAAATTCAACAGCCCCACCCAACTGGTCAATAATACAAATAATTTACCAAGTTAAATGATTTTAAGTATTCCGATCAAATACAAATAATTTGCACAGATACAGCATTTCAAGTATTAATAATTTGTCATATGGTTTCAAATATTCCTAATATAAATAATTTGCCCAGTTAAATGGTTTAAAGTATTCCAATCAAATACAAATAATTTGAACATAGATATTCGATTTCAGATTTAGTTTGGTTTGGTTTGGCTTTATGGCATATCAACCATTGCGGGTTATTTAATGCCAAATTCATTTTATACATATAAACTGTTCTATTTCAAACAATTCAGTTTAACATAAGTACACAGTTTGTTATATATTGACCCTCGACCGAGCCGTTAATCAAGAGATGCACCAGTGTAAATAAGCGGAAGCAGGTGGTCGTTAGGAAAGAATATAGGCAGGTGCCACGGCAGCGTCGAGTTGAGTTGAGACGGGAGTGTGAGAACCAGCTTGCAGACTGAAGGCTTTGCTGTCCTCAGTGACCCACGGTTGAGCAACTCCAGCCAAGATGCGAAAGAACTGCTGCTATGGTCAAGAGAAGAACTTGGGTCAATATAGCAGCCTGTTTCTGTCTCCGCTAATCTCTCACACACAACAGAACATTACCCTTTCGAGAATAAAGTGTGAGAGTTATGTATTTTTGTAAAGAAGAGTATTCGTTCGTTTATTGAAGTCTCCATTACAGTTGATTATGTTTCCGCATATATTTTTATATGTATACATGTAGTCTAGTTCTATTTGACCATATCAGGTGTTATCACTCCAAGCCAGAACAGAACTGGGAGCGATGGCAATGAAGGGGTACTCCACATTCCCCAAAGCTCCAGCATTGTTGGAACCTCGGCATCATATTGTTTAGTGTAATATCCAAGACACTCGTTAGTGGGGTGTCTTACCCCTCTGCAGAGAAGCAGTCGTTGTATTCTACAGCCCCAGCCGACTTGGCCATCGATTTCAGATATTCCTAATACAAAAATATGCACTGTTATTCGGTTTCAAGTATTCCTATCAAATACTAATAACTCGAACACAGTTAAATGGTTTCAAGCATCGTTTGTTAATGACTTAAAGACTTCTTTGACATCTGTTAATGCAGCAACGGAAGTCGAACCCTTGTTGAATGAAACTAACAGGAAAGGCACCTGGTACCTGAATTAAATGCAACACTTGCGTTCTCGGTCAAAATTCTGCGTAAATTGCGTGGGTGGCATGTTAGAAGGGCGTGTGATAAGGCGCACTGTGTGAAGGTGTGACCACAAGAATTTGCATGGGCGTCACCCGACAGCAGAAGAAAGAAAAAAAGGGGTCCATTGAAGATACGTACACTGGCCCCTGTGAGTGCAGCTCAACGGTCTACGATACTTTCATACTCTATCCGTAAATTTTGAGTAATAAAAGTGTTGTCTTTCTCTATTATACAATTCCACTATATTCCTATCAAATATTTATAATTTGCGGTCCAGTCGGCTGAAGCAGTGGAATATACTGACTGCATCATTGAAGAGGGTTAAGAATCCCCCAACGAGTGTCCTGTTATGACGCAAAGCAAACTGATGGTGAGGCTCCAGTAATGCTACCGCTTTGTGGAATGCAGAGTACAGCTTCATTGCCATCGCTCCCAGGTCCACTCTGGCCTGGAGTGGTAGCACCTGATAGGATCCTGTTTATGGGTTAAATATAAATAGTGTATTTATGCTAAACTGGGTTGTTTGAAATAGAACTGTTTATATGTATAAAAATGAATTTCATGGAACTTCGAACTACGTCCTTTATTGAATCCACGGGGTTCAATCCTCACTACAGGCGAGTAACAATACAGGAATACTTAACACTTGCACCCGGTTACGGCTAACGGAATCAGAACAGGTGACCCCCGTGGATTCAATAAAGGACGTACTTCGAAGTTCCGTGAAGGTTCCTGAGTTCGACAAACACCTGAAGAAGACCGGAGGACATATCGGCCGAAACGTTGTGGAAATAATAATAAAGATGAAGACAATAGTCCGAAAACCCTTAATGATAAAAATCAACAAGTTTCGTCTCAGAAATTTTTAAAAATAATATATATATATATATAGAGAGAGAGAGAGGAGTTCTCGTGGCGTTGAAGCTCACGTTCTGAATTGCAATATCAATGTAAGCGAGTTGGAATTCAAGTCCAGCAATTGCGTTCACTTTTGGATTAATGCCCCTTGGAAAAGGTATCCCTCCCACCTCCTTATCTCCACGCTACAGGGAGGAGAAATAAGCTTATCATCCCTTGCTGATTTTGATACCTTACAAAAATAGGAACGGTCTATACTTTTCTGGGCTGAGAGATTCTAGAAAATCATATTTTATTAATTTTTGAACATTTCTTTGTTTTTTATTGAAAAAATAAATATTTCACCCCACCCCTACCAAGCAGCACTGATTCAGGCCCCGACAGAGTGGGTATGTGACCAGGAGGCATATAGACTAGTCCTATTACTGAATTATAACTCCTAATCAAGTACTCATTAACTGTATAAAATAGATTAGTTAGGAGGTGCCCGTGGTGTAATGGTTATCGTCGTAGGAAATGGACGCGGCGAAACGAGTTCAAATCCTGGACGAGACTGATTGCATTTCACATAGCACTAATACCTTTGGGAAAGGTATAAATCCAATTATTCTCCCTCCAGCTATGGGTAAATAGTAGGGCAGACTGTGTTCGTCAGCCTTGGTGAGGCAACTAGTCTAGGAGAAGGAAAACTCTAAATTCAAAGCTGTTATATGTATGCGAGTGCTCGATGTATGTCTATCGTTATATATTCCTTTTCAGGTTTATATAAGAAAACTCGTATACAGAGCGTATACAATGTGACGCCGGGCCCGAGTGGACCTTGGAGCAATGGCAATAAAGGGGTACTCCGCATTCCCCAAAGCTCCAGCATAAAAAAATTGACCTGCCCGAGCGGAGGGGTTGGTAAATATGATAAAAGACATTAGTTTATGGAATCCTTCAATGAAACAGAATCTAATTTCTCCAGAATGGGCAAGACGAAAGAATTGTCTAAGGACATCTGGGACAAAATTGTATACCTGCACAAGATTGAAATAGGCTACAAGACAATTGGCAAGCAGTTCGGTGAGAGGGGGTCAACTGTTGGTACAATAAGAAAATGGAAGAAACACCAATTAAGTATCAATCTCCCTTGATCTGGAGCTCCATGCAAGGACATGGAGTAAACCTGATGATGAGAAAGGTGAGGGAACAACCAAGAACTACGCGGCAAGAGCTTATTGATGGTCTCAAAGCAGCTAGGACCACAGTCACCAAGATGATCGTTAATAACACACTGTTGTAGTGGACTGAAATCATGTGCTGTTCGTAAGTTGCTTCTACTTGAGAAGGCGCATGTCTGAACTTTGCATAATTCAGAGGCGTATTGGGAGAAAGTGCTGTGGTCAAACGAAGCTAAAATTAAGCTTTTCGGCATCAACTCATCTCGCTATGTTTGGAGGGGAAAAAAGCTGATTTGGACCATAAGAACACCATCTCAAGCATTTAGCATGGTGGTGGAAATATTATGCTAAGGGGATAGGACGACTACACTGGGTCGATGGAAAGATGGATGGGACCAAGTGCAGGGCAATCTTGAGTGAAAACTGCATTGCCTCAGCCAGGACACTGAAGATGGGTTGGGTATATTTGTATCAGCATAAAACTGACCCAAAGCACACGGCTTTAAAGAATCTGTGGAGAGAGCTAAGGATTCGAGTTGCCCAACGATAATCTACACACCTTAAGGATTTCGAGAGGATCTGCTTAGAAGATTGGGCCCAAATCCCCACCCTCAGGATCTTATTGTAACCAACAACAAGAAACGTCTGGCTGGTGTGCTTGCTAACAAGGGTTTCTTCACCAAGTACTAATGTAATATAATGGCCGAGGGATTTCGTTTTATGCCTTTAGGTTTAGTTAGGCTGAGAACCTTTCGGCTCAGTGCATGGGTTACTTAGGTGCAACATTAACATAGGTATTCACGCGCGCTCGCGCTTAGCAGACGTGTCACCCAGAGATGTCACAATAGCCCAGATAAGAAACGGGGGCTACAGAGTGCGAATGACGTCACACACCGGAAGAGTGCGGAGGATTTGGGGAGATTCTAAAAAATCAGTTAGTTGAGTTGAGACCTGCATCGGGAGAAGACGGTTGGCTTGCGCTTGCTCGCCGAAGCCAGGCCAGTGGCTTTGTGGCGAGGGCTGCACGAGATGGGTGGGGGTAGATGAAAAAGCCAGATTAGAAAGAATGTGTATCTCTCTCCTTATGTCGAAGAACCTTTAAACTCAAAGGTAATAAAAAGTTTCGTACCTGAACTGAGAAGTCGTAAATATTCTATCTTTATGGACATTCCATGTACGTTTCACGCATAGCCGTATCTGGCTATGGTACACTAAGTTATGTTTTGCTTTGGGGTGAAATACTTATTTTTTTAAATAAAATACAAACAAATGTTCAAAATTATTACAACGTGATTTCTTAGAATTTTTAAAAATATTCTATCTCTTATTTTCAAGATGGACCAACCCCGAAAATTATAGACCGTTCCTATTTCTTTACAAGTGGCAAACTCAAAAATCAGCAGGGGATGACATACTTATTTTCCCCTCTGTATGGGTTA
>OY757947.1:13030175-13072675 GCA_963585895.1 Sepioteuthis lessoniana
AGCTGGAACCTACGGTGCCGATAATATGATGTAGCCTTGAAGATCTACCGGAAACGATGGACGATAAGGAAAGGTGGCGGGAGAGGGTCAGAGAGATCTACGCTATGGTGGCGTAACATGATGATGATGATATATATTAAGTAAAGTAAATTTTGCGACCGTAATCGAGGGCGACTCGAAGACTTCTTTTTCAATAGCTACTACCCCGAGATGTAGGAAAAGGCGTCACTCCTTTCCCTGGATTGCTCTACTTTACCCTTGATCCCTTCTTAATAATGCTGAGTGTTAAGCAAGTACCATTTTTGAGTTTTCCGGACCCCTGGCGAATATTTTACCCTCTAGGCCACTGGGCCAGTAATTGTTTTTTCAACAACTTGGTTTTCTTCTTTTTTTTTTAGTCATATTTTTTTAATCTGATAATACGTCTGATCCGTTGTTATTTTATTTACTGCTAAACAAAAAAAGATTTTTAAAAAATAAGGTGAATATCCTCTCAGCGTATTAATTCCTTTTTTTTTTTGCCACGGGTTGACATATGAAGAAATAAAGAGAAGGTGAAACAACGACAGAGAGAGAGAAAGAAAGAGATAGATGGATACATGAGAAGCGAGAGAGTAGAAGCGAGCGAGCAGGATAGAGAGAGAGAGAGAGAACATTAGAGAGAGAGAGAAAGAGAGAAAGAGAGAGAGATGGATAGATGAACAGACAGGCAAACAGACAAAAACCCAAGAGAGATTTTTAAAAAAGTGTGTGTGTCTGTGAGAGAGAGAGAGAGAGAGAGAGAGAGCGGGGGGATAGAGACAGAGCAATAATATTTTTTACTCTCTCTCTTACTCTGTTCCTCACTCTCTCTCTCTCTCTCTCTCTCTCTCTCTCTCTCTCTCTCTCTCCCTCTTTCTCCATCTCTCTCTTTTTGCTCCTCTCTTTCTCTCTCTTCTCTTTCTCTCTCTTTCTTTTTCTGTTTGCTCTCTCTTTCTCTCTCTTACTTTTCTGCTCGTTTTATTCTTTATACTGCTTTGATAAATATAGTAGACTAAAAAAACAGTGACACCAGACGAGGAGCTTTTCGGTCCCAGTTCGAAGAGCCATTCTCTCAAGTCTATTTCGAAGCAATAATATATATATATATATATATATATATATATATATATAGAGAGAGAGAGAGAGAGAGAGAGAGAATTAACTTAAATCGCTAGTCGAAAATCTTCTACTAAAGTTTCACCTTAACGGATCATCAGGAAGTTTCGCCTTGCCTATTCTAAGGAGAAATGCTTTGCTTTATTCACCAAAAACCCCCACCTATCCTAGAATTTGCATTTAAAAAAATATATATAAAATAAAAAAATAAATAAATAAATAAAATAAATAAATAAATAAATTCTTTTGGCCACTGACTAAGTACCCCTTGATTTTTTTCAAGGAGTCGGACGAGGTTGGTCTTTTCTTTCTTTTTTACCCAAAAAACTTTTTTCTTTTTCCTCTGGACCGTGATTCGAGATATTTTTATCTCTTGTTCCTGGCCAGGGGTTTTTTGTTTTTTTCTGTTACCGTGAATGCTGGTAGATATTAGATGAGTAAATATATATATATATATATATATATATATATATATATATATATATATATATATATATATATTAATCAAATATTAATGGCATATTGTATCTGTTACATGAATATATGACCTAGCATAGTCGGCTGGAGCTATAGAACACACCGACTGCTTCTCTGCAAGAAGGTAAGACTCCCCCAACGAATGTCCTGTATATGACACTAAACAATCTGTTGGTGAGGTTCCAGTAATGCTGGATATTTGGGGAATGCGGAGTACCTTTTCATTACCATTACTCCCTTTATTGCCATCACTCCCAGGTCCACTCTAGCCCGGAATGGTAGCACCTGATAGGGTCTTATCTCTAGGTCAAATTGAACTAAATCCGGTACTTACTGCTAAACGGAATTGCTTGAGATAGAACTGTTTTGAGATTTAAGCTGCGCACGTATGCTAAACTGAGTTGTTTGAAATAGAAATGTTTTTGACATTGAAACTTCGTACTTATGCTAAACTGAATTTTTCGAAATATAACTGTTTATATATATATAAATGGATTTGGCATTAAATAACCCACAATGGTTGATATGCCATAAATCCCAACCAAACTAAATCATCTATATTTAATATATATGTATAAAGATAATTTTTCATTAAATAACCTACAATGGTTGAGATGCCATAAAACCCAACCAAACCAAAACATATATATTTAATATATATGTATAAAGAGGATTTGGCATTAAATGACCTACAATGGTTGATATGCCATAAAACCCAACCAAACCAAATCCTATATATTTAATATATATGTATAAAGAGGATTTGGCATTAAATGACCTACAATGGTTGATATGCCATAAAACCAAGCTCAACCAAACCAAACTAAACCATATTATGCTCGTGTATATACTTATATGTTTGCGTTGCGTGGTTCTTGGCACTGACTCTGGTAAACATATTATATATATATATATATATATATATAAGATATGTATTCAGTGCTATTGATTATAGTGGTAATTTACTAAGCTTTTTGCTTAGATGTGGCACAAGGCCATATGAAAGAGGCACCCAATGAGACTCGAACTCACTCGTGTAGGTTTGCTAGTCCAGCTTGCTAACCATTACACCACCAAAGCCGCCTTGCTATTGATTATAGTGGACTAAGCTTATAAAGAGATGGCAGCAGTGACGTAGACAGGAATGGAATAAGAATCACCAATTTTTATTAGTAATCGATCAGTAAATGGAAATAATTGGCTCCATAAGAATCACTGTTCAATACAAACAATTGTTCATTAAATGCAAACAGTATATATTTGCTAATTCCACCTACACACGCGCACGCACGCATACACACGCATATATATATATATATATATACATATATATATATGCACACTCGTATATATGAAGAAACACAAATACATATGCATACACACACACACATACACACACACACAATTATATACCCAACCCTTCCACGTGAGCAGGGTGCGACATTAGGTTAATTTGTTAAGCGGAGTTACTATTTACCAACCCCTCCGCTCGGGCAGGATATGACACAAGGTCAATTTTTTTAAGCGGAGTTTAACAGGTTTGAATTCAGAGTTTTCCTTCTCCTAGACTAGCTGCCTAACCAAGGCTGTCCTACTATTTACCCATAGCTGGAGGGAGAATAATTGGATTCATACCTTTCCCAAGGGTATTAGTGCTATGTGAAATGCAATCAGTCTCGTCCAGGATTTGAACTCGAGTCACCGTGTTCATTTCCTACGACGATAACGACTACACCACGGGCACCTCCTTTGTTAAGCGGAGTTGAACGGGTTATAGTTAGTAGGGTAGATTGGGTTCTTTTACCTTGGTATTTCAACCGATCTTGTAGAAGTAAAAATTTTGACTTCAGAACCAGAAGAGTGTTGTTCAAGAGAATCTGTGGCACAATGGTGCACCATTCTTTTGTTATCAGATAATCCAAGAATTCTGGCTGGTTCTACAAAACCCTTCACCGCTATAAACAAATCACCTGTGTAGGTAGTCAAGCAGTTTATAACAACCGAACGGTTGGGTCCTCATACGTTGAAATTGATGGAAAAAATTACCCTATATATGTGTGTGTGTGTGTGTGTGTGTGTATGTGTGTGTTTGGTTGGGTAACTGTCCTTCATCTAAGCAGATTTGATTAAATTATAAAGACACATTTTGTCTATATAATTTTATAAGGATCCTTTCAAGCTTCCTGACAAGTGTTTTGGTTTAAGATTGGAGCTGCAGGATGAATTTATTGGTTTCCAGACTTTTTTTGTACAGTCATTTAAAATTGCCGTAGACTCTTGAAAATTCACTATATTATTGCTATACACCTTATGAGATGACTGACCAATTTTTATGATTTCAGCTTCAAATGAACAGCTACAGCAGCAATTGGAATACACCCTGATTGTCACAGCTGGTAAGTTTCAAAAATGCAATCTGGATGTGAGGACACTTTAGAAGAACGATATGCAATAAAATTCTGTTTTAAACTTGGAAAAAATGCTGCCACAGAAACGTATGGAATGCTTCAGACTGCTTTTGGAGCATCTTGCATGAATTGAGCATCAGTTTTTGATTGGCATAAGACATTCAAGGAAGGCAAAGAGTCTGTGAGGGATGAAGAGAAGTGTGGGAGGAGTAAGAAAGTAAATACACCAGAGTTGATTGGCCAAAGGGTTAGGGTTAAGGGTTACTACGTTGAGGTTTGAAGGGAGTCCAGAAAGAGATTCCGTCGGAAGAGGCTAGCACTCTTCAAATCGGCTCAGTGGCATTTCTACAAGGACAATGCACCAGTCCACAACTCCATCCTTGTCACAGACTATTTGACCAAGATGGGCATCAAGACCGTTCCTCACCCTCCATATAGCCCAGACCTTGCTCCCTGTGACCTCTTATTCCCTAAGCTCAGAGGCTGTCATTATGAGACAATTGAGCCGATGAAAGAGGCTGTGACGAAGGTCATTGACACGCTCACACAAAAAGACTTCTAGGGGGCCTTCCAGAAGTTATTGGAACGGTACAAGTGCATTGCAGCCGGAGGAGATTATTTCGAATGGGACTAGAGTTTCATGTGTGCACTATCAATTAAAGTGTCCATACGAAAAAAGTCTGGAAACTTATTCAATGATCCTCGTACCAAAATTGTCCCGAGAGGTTTCGGAACTTTCATAGGTCATCATCAGGGTTTTTTTGCATAAGTCAAGATTTTTTTAAACTTTTTATGTTTTTTACAACATTGCAAAAATTACATAAACGCAAAGTTGGATTAAACTGAGATGCTGATGACATCGGACGAATTTGAAACAGAACGCTATCAACGGAAATAGAATATCATCAAGAAAAGTAGAATATTTAAAAAAAAAAAAAAAAAAAAGAAAAAAGGCTTCTCAAAACGTTGTCGCTATTTTAAAAGTTAATTTTATAAGATCAAGGGTTTTTTTTTATATGTAGGCTTCGTAGTCGTTGCTCATTAATTTCTTGGTATTTTCAACAAGAATTTTTCAGAATTTAGATTTGGGAATAGAGCGGGTTTTAAGATGTTAGACTATGGAGCTAGAATCATTAAGGTGCTTAGTAAGACGTCTTGAAAAGTCGTAGTGGTATGACTAACGTACTTATTATTTTTGCTGGAGACACAACCTCCCACGGGATATTTGAACAAACAAACATATATATATATATATATATATATATATATGTTTGTTTGTTCAAATATCCCGTGGGAGGTTGTGTATATATATATGTCACATATATATGCTGGGAGGTGCCCGTGGTGTAATGGTTATCGTCGTAGGAAATGGATACGGCGACACGAGTTCAAATCCTGGACGAGACTGATTGCATTTCACATAGCACTAATACCCTTGGGAAAGGTATGAATCCAATTATTCTCCTTCCAGCTATGGGTAAATAGTAGGACAGACTGTGTTCTTCTGCCTTGGTGAGGCAACTAGTCTAAGAAAAGGAATATTCTGAATTGGAACCTGTTAAACTCCGCTTAAAAATTGACCTTGTGTCATATCCTGCCCGAGCGGAGGGGTTGGGTAAATATGATATATATATATATATATATATATATATATATTCATTCATTCACCTCTCTCTCTTTCTCTCTCTCTCTCTCTCTCTCAATTTCTCTCCGTCTGTTTTTTTGTGTGAAATAATTAACTTGTGTTTTGTGAGAGCCACTAGCTTTTTACAGTTGACAGCGTTCGGAGATCGAGCTCGTATTTTGTTGTAAGAGGAAAAAATAATATTTGCAAAAGTTGTCAGAAAAATGCACCAAGATTGTACTTGTGAGGAGGACCGAAGAATAAATCGGCTGAAACATCGTGATAACTACGAAAAAAGTAAATCAATAGTTTCAAAATTTTGACGACAATTCAACCAGTTTAATTATGATAAAACCTTACTCCCCGTCTCTTGGGAATTCATACTCTTGCCTCTACGTCCTCTTTAGGGATCACCATCAGCTGACACAATGCATTCTTTTTATCTCGTCCACGAGTTGTTATTTTAGCTTTCGGGAAAAAAGAACTTATATCTTACCAAAAAATGTCACAAAGTTGAGTGATTTGTGACGACCAGAGATTATTAAGCAATCCACCCACAGGGATCAGGTTTGGCACAAGGCCTTTTTATTATGACAATCCCGACTCAAACGTAAGGGTAAATCTATCAATATTAAAAAAAAAAACAACTTATTTTCATCTAAAACAAAATAATAAAGTTTTTTATTATTTCTTGTGGAACACAAAACGGATATTGTTAGGTATTATCACCAAACTTGACAACATTGAAATAAAGTGACCAGAAAAAGAATATTTAGGACATGTGCACCAGTGAAAATTGTTATTAAGAGTGTTGGTATTTAGTGAGCGAATGGTACTTGATCAAGAAGGTCTAATTCGTCTATTGTGTTTTAGTAAAAACGTGAAAAATTTAGTCTCGGCTAGTCTCGAGGTCAAGAAATTTTACTCAAACTTCTTTCTCCTGATCTTCCGGAGAAAATATTTTGCCATGCAGAACATTTTGTAGAGAACAAACATAGAAATCTTCCGGAAACACTTACGCACGACATACGAAAATACCGGACAGCTTTTTCGACCTTATTCGGTCTCATCAGCAGTATATACCGTGATCTCCACCGCAGGAGATCGAACCAGCGACCACAGATTGCAGAGTTGAAACTCTACAACTGAGCCAACAGTCCATATCGCACACAAGTGACGCCAAATTAACTAGTCATAGTAATTGCGCGTCCAATTGACCTGAATGTGTCTTGTAAGTTATATCCGTACTCTTTACAGAGGACACAGTCACCTCCAGAGCCACGTCTTCCAAGAGGATTAGAAATACGCCTCAGCGTAGTTATGATGACCTGAAGGGCAAGTATATAGATGTATATTTTTCTTTTTTTAAATTGAGGAATTATATTGTGAATTGAATTACCATGACCAGAAAATGCGGCAAACACCTACGCACGACATACGGAAACACTGAACAGCTGTTTCGACCTTATCAGGTCTCATCAGCTGTGTATACCGTGATCGTGATCAGCTGTGTATACCGTGAGCCAACAGTCCTTATCGCACACAAGTGACGCTGAATTAACTAGCCATGGTAATTGCGCGGCCAATTAACCTGAATGTGTCTTGCAAGTTACATCCGCACTCTTTACAGAGGACACGGTCACCTCCAGGGCCACGACTTCCCAGTCACCGGATTTTCTGGTCATGGTAATTAAATTCACAATTCTATTCCTCTACTTGAAAAAAGAAAATGTAAACCAACCTGTATCAGAGTGATTCTTGCTGAATGTGGACTTGCGTTATCAAAGAGAAGCATAACGTTTCTCCTATTGACAAGTATGGGGCGTTTTCTTAGAAAATTGTCATACTCATGTTGCAACTGCTGAGAGTATAAACTTGCATTGAGTGTCTGATTGCGTTTTAAAAAACTCAAAATGAATAACACTGCTGTGATCTGACTGCACGCACAGCGTAACTTTTTTCCCCCATGACGCTCCGACTGTAAATAGTGGAAATCTTCCTTGTCAAACCTTTTTGCTTTAGACATTGTCATAAAAGACCCATTTCTAATCACCTTTAGAAACAGCTAATTTCTTTACCTTGAAAGAAACCGGAATGAATATGTGATCTTTCTTATTCTTCTCGTTAAGAGCATGAGGATCCCAAACGCCCGGCTTGTTCACTTTTTCTATCTTTCTTTCAAGTGGCAGCAGATTGAGGATTGCTCTGTGTTGTGATCAAGTGCGAATCATTGAGTGCTTTTGTGTTGGTTTCATTGCATCAATTCTCTTGAAGCACCTTGATCGAGCTCTGGTCTGGGTTCATCTCTGAATGACGTATCGCTAGGATAAAACCTTCAAAACCAGTTTCGGATTTCGTGGTCAGTAATGACACCTTGGCTGTAAGCACTACAAACATTCTTAGCTGTTTTTAAAACACTTTTATTATTCTAAAAACACCCTCAATATTACGAGGATCATTAAATAAGTTTCCAGACTTTTTTTGTATAGGCACTCTTATTGATAGTACACGCATGAAACTCTAGTCCCATTAGAAGTAATCTCCTCCGGCTGCAATGCACTTGTTGTACCGTTCCGACAACTTCTGGAAGGCCCCATGGAAGTCCTCTTGTGTGAGTGTGTCAATGACCTTCATCACATCCTCTTTCATCTCCTCAATTGTCTCATAACGATAGCCTCTGAGCTTAGGGAATAACCAAAAGTCACAGGGAGCAAGGTCTGGACTATAGGGAGGGTGAGGAACTATCTTGATGCCCATCTTGGTCAAATAGTCTGTGACAAGGATGGAGTTGTGGACTGGTGTATTGTCCTGGTGGAAATGCCACTGACCCGGTTTGAAGAGTGCTGGCCTCTTCCGGCCGAATCTCTTCCTGAACTCCCTTAAAACCTCATCAGAGTAGCCCTAACCCTAACCCGTTGGCCAATCAACTCTGGTGTATTGACTTTCTTACTCCTCCCACACCTCTCATCATCCCTCGCGGACTCCCTGCCTTCCTTGAATCTCTTATGCCTCTCAAAAACTGATGCTCGATTCATATAACATGGTCGGAAAGCAGTCTGAAGCATTCCATACGTTTCTGTGGCAGCATTTTTTCCAAGTTTAAAACAGAATTTTATTGCATATCGTTCTTCTAAAGTGTCCTCACATCCAGATAGCATTTTTGAAAATTCACCAGCTTTGACAATTAGGGTGTATTCCAATTCCAGCTGTAGCTCTTCATTTGAACCTGAAATTATAAAAATTGGTCATTTATCTCATAAGATGTATAGCAATAACATAACGAATATTCAAGAGTCTACGACAATTTTAAATGCCTGTACAAAAAAGCCTGGAAACTTATTGAAGGCACCACGTACATGTCGATATACAATTTCGGTTCCTCCATTTTAGGAGTGTGTGATAAAATCTTAATGTGCACTCTTTGACAGCTGAAATAAGATTTATCGATGGTGGCCTTTTCTGGTTGCATTTAAAATATTAGAAATCTGAAATTCGTACCGACAATTTGCTCTTTAAATATCCAGAAATAATTAATGACAATCCAATAAAAAGCAAAAAAAAAAAAAAAATGGCATCTGAACCTTCCCTTTCCTGGGATTTTTCCGAAGAAAATTAAATTGAGAAAAATTATTCTTACTGAACATATATATTGTCATCCACAGACAGACTGTTTCGTTGTATCACGACTCTTCAGTGTGGCTAGCCAGGTAGAACGCTTGAAGCTGGAATCGAAACCCGCCCAACTTTACATTAGACTTGGTATCAAATGGCTCGGCCAACAAGCGTACCACGTCAGCTAGGGAATTATAAGGTATTAAGTAGCACAGCAGCAGCAGTGTTCGTTTGTTTATATATATATATATATATATATATATATATATATATTTTATCGAATAAAATGTGTGTCAGTACATTATTTTTCACATTTTTACATTCATATGATGTATATATATTGATTGAATAATTATGACAAGAAAATTCGGCAATTGCCCAGTCAGCTGGGGCTGTAGAATACACTGACTGCGCCTCTGCAGAGGGGTAAACCCACCCCCCTCTAACGAGTGTCCTGGATATGACACTAAGCAATCTGATGGTGAGGCTCCAGCAGTGCTGAAGCTTTGGGGAATGCGGAGTACCCCTTCATTGCCATCGCTCCAGGTCCACTCTGCCCCGGAGTGGTAGCACCTGATAGGGCCCTATCTATGGGTTAAATAGAGCTAACAGCATACCGATGCTACAATGAATCGAGTAAACTGAATAGCTTGAAATAGAAAGGTTTTTGATAATTAAACCGTACTTACACTTAAACTTATGCTTAACTGAATTATTTGAAATAGAACTGTTTTTCGACATTAAAACTGTATTTACACTTAACTGAATTATTACATATAATTGCTTGAATAGTTTGAAATGGAAATGTTTTTGACAATTAAATTGTGTACTTATGCTAAACTGAACTGTTTTCAATTGAACAGATTATTTACATAAAAATGGATTTGGCGTTAAATAACCTACAAAGGATGATATGCCATAAAACCAAACAAACCAAACCAAACCAAAATTCGGCAAGCACCTTCATACGGAACACTGAACAGCTATTTCAACCTTTTGGGTCTCATCAGCTGTGTATACCGTGATCTTCACCATTTGAGATCGAACCAGAAACCACAGAATATAGAGCCGACGCTCTACCACTGAATCGAGAAAATTTCTGCAACCTCATCACCCTTAATATCTGACTGCTTAACTATCCAAATTTCAATCCCTTTGATTATTTTGTGTTGGGTGTAATTGAGACAAGAGACCTACAAAACTTTATGCAACACTAAAGATGAACTGAAGGCAAGGATAACAGTAGCACATTTACTAATTTAAACAAGGAGACCATTAGAAAGACTTGCTGAGGATTCCGAAGTCGTCTTGAGACCGTGGTTGAAAACGTTAGCGATTTCTTGGAATAGAATTAATCAAGAATATTTCTAGACATTCTCGTGTAATTTTGGTAAATATATCAGATGAAGTGAGATATCATTTTTATTGTTTTTTGAGTAATTCTAATGACAGTTTACCCATTGTTGTATATTGACCTTCGACCCGGCCAAACATGCCATTCCAAAGACAGCGGAAGTGACACATTCCGATGGCAGTTATGGGAAGAAATCGCGTAGGCGGGCTTGGCTGACAATATGGGAAAAGGTAAAATCCCATGGTACAATCATAGACTGATGCAACGGAATAGAGTGACCTGTGAACTGCATGATGACGATCAAACATGCCATTCAAAAGATTGAGTGTGCGATTGAACTATTATATAACTCGGTGAAGGCAGGAAGTCAGTTAGTTTTGGAAACCAGACCCGTTGGTGACAAGATGTGCTAGAGAAAGCCAGCATCCAGCAGAGAGCTGGGCTCCTGGGTCTCCGGTTGAGAACGAGAAAGACACAACGCTGATGGCCATAAGAGTGGGGGTCAAAATGTTGCGGTTCTGTTCGGCCTCCAACTCCCTCTCACAGTAAAACCTTGAGTAACCCTTTCGAACCTTTCAAATAAAGTGAGAGGTATATTTTTTTTAAAGGAGTCTTCGCTCGTCTTTATTCATTGCGTCAATACGTATTCTGCAAGTATATGTGTATATATGCATATCTATTATGTGGCTATATAACACCATCACACACACACACAAACACTATATATATATATATATAGTAGGTATCATACAATAACTGATGTTATATATATATATATATATATATATATATATATATATATATATATATATATATATATATATGCCCGTGGTGTAATGGTTATCGTCGTAGGAAATGGACACGGCGACGCGAGTTCAAATCTTGGACTAGACTGATTGCATTTCACATAGCACTCATACCCTTGGGAAAGGTATGAATCCAATTATTCTCCCTCCAGCTATGGGTAAATAGTAGGACAGACTAGGTTTTTCAGCCTGGGAGGAGGAAAACTCTGAATTCAAACCTGTTAAACTTCGCTTAAAGATTGACCTTGTGTCATATCCTGTCCGAGCGGAGGGGTTGGTAAATATGTAAATATATATATATATATATATATATATATATATGTTCACCAACAGAACTAGCTTTCTTAAACACAGTTCAGTTAAACGTATTCATCAATGTATTCTTCATTCTATAAAATTAAATTATCCTCCACCAATCGCCTGTCGTCTTCATACCATAATTTAAAACGCTGTGTTCTGATTTGTTCCAAAAGCTATAAAAGCAACACACACACACATAATGTTAGAAAAAAATAAATGAATACATAGATAAAATTTAACATTTTAAGAAATTAACTTTTCTTTTCTATTTTAAATCAGCTTATTTATTACTGAAATGTATCGCACACAAATACGTCATTTTTTTTTTCTATTTTTTAATTTTTCTTTTTTTAGCTTCTACTAAATTGACTAATTTCGTAAGGACGCCAAAATAATACGGCTGCCTCGAATGTCGTCTTCCATTCGTTGTAATGATTGAAATTCCTATCCGCTCGACACGAGACAACATTTGCTTGATATGTCAGACACGTTTGTTTCTCTAGGAAAAATTACGAGAAAAATCTTTTCTTTTTTTTTTCTTTTTCTTTTTCTTTTTCCTTTTTTTTTTTTTTTTTTTTTTTTTACATTGTATTTTTGCTTTTAAATTAAGCAGTCTTTATATTCTGCAAGCGACGAAAATTAGCATGTTACATTTTTACATAAAAATTGTCGGATGAGATTGGGGCGTCTATTCACTTAGTCTTTTCATTTAAACGACTTGAAGTTTATATATATATATATATATATATATATATATATATATATATATATATATATATACACAAAGGGATACATAGACAGACAGACAGACAGATAGAGAGTGAGTGAGTGAGTGAATAAGTGAATGTCCTTCATAAAGGTGTGAAATATCTTTTCGAAGCACCATAAATGGACTTTTTCTTAGCATGCTGTTTTGGGCAAATCCTTGAACCCGTGCGCTTTCAAAACAGCAGTTGTACAGCCACTTACCTCCCATCTCACAAGTCATCAAATAAGGACGATTGCCCAGTCGGCAGGGACTATAGAATACACCGACTGTTTCTCTGCTGAGGAGTAAGTCCCCACAAACGAGTGTCCCGGATTTGACACTAAAAAATCTGATGCTGAGGTTCCAGTGATGTTGGAGTTTTGAGGAATGCGGAGCACCCCTTCGTTGCCATTGCTCCCAGATCCACTCTGGCTCGTAGCACCTGATAGGGCCCTATCTACGGGTTAAATAAAACTAACTGCATACTAAACTAAATACAACTAAAGGGAATTGTTTGAATTAGAACAGTTTGACTAAATTGAATAGATTAAATAGAATTTTTTTAACATTTAAACTATACTTACATTTAAACAGCGTGCTTATGCTAAACTGAATTGTTTGAAATGAAACTGTTTTTGACATCAAAACTGTACTTACACTAAACAGAATTGTTTAATATAAAAGTGTTCTGACATTTAACTATCTGTAAACAAAATCTGTACTTAAACTAAACTGAACTAGCTGAATTAGAACTGTTTTGACAATTAAACTGTGTACTCATGCAAAACTGGATTGTTTGAAATAAAGCTGACTATTTGCATAACCTACAAAGGTTGATATGCCATAAAAACCAACCAACCAACCAAGGAAATAAGGACAGATATGACTAGCTTGGTACTGCTGTGGATCTAAGGACGATCTAAATGGTGACGTTCTCTAATGGACTCCTACACATGGACACACCATTGTTAGCCGACTTGTGCGGACACAGGTTGCAGTCTGGAGGAACAACCAAAAGCAATGGATGATAGGGAGGGGTGGTGAGAGACAGTCAAAGGACTCCGTGCAATCAGCGTGACCAGATGATGATATTATAAATAATTTTCATATTCTAACTAGAAATTACTTATATATATATATATATATATATATATATATATTCATCCACAAACAGGCTGTTTCGTTGTATCACAACTCTTCAGTGTGGCTAGACACGTCGGACCCTTGAAGCTGAGATCGAAACCCGCCCAACTTTACGTTAGACTTTGTATCAGATCGCTCGGCCAACAAGCGTACCACGTTTGGCAAGGGAATTATAAGGTATTATGTAGCAACAGCAGTAGCAGCGTTCGTTTGTTTACATTTTATACCTTACTGGATACCAGAGTGCTCAGTTCTTTCAAAGGGGGTGTCCTCGTGGTGTAATGGTTAAAGCGATGGTCTGCGAAATCGAAGCACGCGAGTTCGAACTCCAGTCGCGCTATTACGTTCACTTTCAGTCAAATACCCTTGGGAAAGGTATGAACCCCCATATCCTCCCAGCGATGGGGTAAATAGCACCACCACTGTTCTTCTAGGAGAATGGCTTCGGCATTAAATAACCCACGAAGGTTGATATGCCATTAAACAAAGACAGCAAACCAAACCAGTTCTTTCAAAGAGCTTTTTGCATTATTCGAGCGGCAGCCGAAAATTCCTTCGCCAGAGTGCTCAAAGTGCTCAAACTCCATGGTGGAGCGTATATATTGTCATCCACAGAAGAGCATATAATTATAAAACACAATAATAGCACTGACCAACTTACACCTTCCGATGTAAGGAATATTCTCAAAGATGATACAAATATTATATATAAAAATTAAGATAAAATACGATTACAATACGAATCCGAGAAGCAATATGCATCAGAATTTTAAAAAATATATGAATAAAATAGTATTTAACACAGGCACCAACATATTAAATATTTTCAATTACTAAAAATCACTTACTCTATTAGTAAACCTTTTTCCAGCCGAACGTTTTAAAACAAAACGCTGAAAACGTTACAAATTATTAAAACTGTAAAAACTGATCAGTCAACTCAAAACTACACTACCTCTGATGACGACCAAAAGGATGGTCGAAAGCTCTTGCGTTGAAGATATGGGACAATTTGTTTACCATCTAGATCCCGACACAAGAAAATACACAAGAAAACTTGAAAAATTACAACTAAAATAATCAATAAATAGTGTTCTATCGTCTTTGATAAAACTTGTCTTGCTATAAAAATCAGAAATTCTATCCAAATGCCGACATGAGAACAAACATCTACTCTCACGTTTCGACCCATACATATAAACTATCCTTCTTACCCATACCACCTCCACTACTACCCCACCCCACAAATAACCCCCACAACACACCCAACGCACCGTAAGTACCATCTTCCTCCATTAAATCTTTATATCCATCTCCATGCACTTTCACAACCTGGTGATATTACGTTAGCTTTCATGAGTGTTACAAATACGTCTCTGCACATTATATTTAATATGTCCCTCACGTAAACACCATCATACGTGGTGCCTTCAATAAGTTTCGGGACTATTTTTGTACTGGCATTTAAAATTGTCGTAGACTCTTGAAAATTCACTATGTTATTGTTATACATCTGATGAGATGACTGACCAATTTTTATGATTTCAGCTTCAAATGAACAGCTACAGCAGCAATTGGAATACACCCTACTAAAGCCTGATTGTCACAGCTGGTGGATTTCAAAAATGCAATCTGGATGTGAGGACACATTAGAAGAACGATATGCAATAAAATTCGGTTTTAAACTTGGAAAAAATGATGCCACAGAAACCTATAGAATGCTTCAGACTGCTTTTGGAGCATCTTGCATGAATCAAGTATCAGTTTTTGAGTGGTATACGAGATTCAAGGAAGGCAGGGAGTCTATGAAGGATAATGAGAGGTGTGGGAGGAGTAAGGAAATCAATATACTAGAGTTGATTGGCTAAAGGGTTAGGGTTAGGGTTATTATGTTAAGGTTTTAAGGGAATTTCAGGAAGAGATTCCTAGGGAAGAGGCCAGCACTCTTCAAATCGGGTCATTTTCAGCCGGACAATGCACCAGTCCACAATTCCATCCTTGTCACTGACTCTTTGACCAAAATGGGCATCAAGACAGTTCGTCACCCTCCCTATAGTCCAGACTTTGCCCCCTGTGACTTTTGGTTATTCCCTAAGCTCAGAAACTGCTGTTATGAGACAATTGAGATGAAAGAGGCTGTGACGAAGGTCACTGACACGCTCAGACAATAGGACTTCCATGGGGCCTTGCGAAAGTTGTTGGAACAGTACATCAAATGCATTGCAGCTGGAGGAGATTACTTCGAAGGGGACTATAGTTTCATGTGTGTACTATCAATAAAAGTGCCCATACGAAAAAAGTCTGGAATCTTATTTAATGATCCTCGTATATTACAATAACGTATATGTAATATAACATTAACACAACATAGATAGCTAATGAAAAATGCTTGTAATCCAACACAACTCCCCACCAATTATCCTTACGTCCCAGACATATCATGGTTATACGTCAAATCATATATTCATTTCTTTAATTATGAAATGATTATAATTTGTTCGTTCGCCATATGTTATGTTTTGACCTTTTGACCCGGCCAAAAATGCCATTCAAGGTGATGCACCGGAAGGAAGTGACACATTCTAATGGCAGTTATGAGAGGAAATCGTGTGGGCGGAAATTGGCTGATGAAATGGGACGAGGTAAAAAAAATCCCATTATACTTTCATAGACTGACGCACCGGAAGAGAGTGACCTCTGAACTGCATGACAGTTATTTCCGCTTGATGACGATTAAACATTCGATTTCAAAGATCGAGTGGGCGTCGAACGATTATATAATTCAGTTGAGTTCGACGAGCCAGTGGAGATGCCAGTAGAGTTCCAGACAGTTGGAGAGGAGATGTGGCAGGGAAAGCACACCCGACCGAGGGGGCCCTCGGGAACCACGATGGAGTTTGGGGTCCAGAGAAGGTGCTGATAAGATGCAATAAAGAAAGCCAGCATCCAACAGAGTGGGCCTTAGGCCTCGGGTTGAGCAGCCCTAGAGAACAAGAAAGACACAACGTGACGGTCATAACAGTGGGGTCAAAATATTACAGTTTATGTTCGGTCTCCAGCTCCCTCTCACAGTAAAAACCCCACACAGCCCTTTCGAACCTTGGAATAAAGTGAGAGGTAAATATTGTTAAGGAAGTCTTCCTGCTTTTTTATCATTATCCTTGCGTCTGATCAATTCATTGCGTCGGTATGTATCCAGCATATATAAGTATATTTCTGCATGAATCAGCAGATGACAATATAACATATACACACTTACACACATAAAAACACCCGAAAACGACATAGCTAATACAAACTATTATTACAACGTCTTAACACAATATATTCATTATATTCCTAACGTACATACAATCATAGATTACAATGATGTATACGCCATATATCATAAGATACCATTGTTATATTGTCATCTACAGCATCATAACGACACAATAATAAAGACGCACGCAGGAAGACTTCTTTAACAAAATATACCTCTCATTTTATTGTAAGAGTTCGAAAAGGGTTACTCAAAGTTTGCGTGTGAGAGGAGAGGGTGTTGGAGACCGAACAGAAACTGTTGCGTAGCCATATACACGAATATGGCCATGTGCGAAATAGACATGTAATGTTCATAACGGTAGAATATATAAAGAACAGGAATCTCAAAAACACGTAACTACTTCTTGTTCAGGTACGAAACCTCTTTATTAACTTTGAGTTAAAGGTTTCGACGTAAGGAGGAGAGACACAATCTTCTATGCTGTCTTATTCATTTGGCCCCCAACTCGAGCGGCCCCCATCGGGCGCACGTTCGCCTCGCGCCTGCGGGCTCCAAAATCGATCCTTCTCGTTCGGCGTCCAAAACCCGACTCTTATTTTCTTCAAATTCTCACACAAACTTCCGCGTGCTTCCGGTGCGTGACGTCACCCGCACCTTGTCACCCAGTATCGTCTTGGACTGTTATGACATCTGAGTGACACCTCCATCCGCTCGCGCGCACCCACGTTAACACCTGCTTCAATCTTACACCCAACCAACCCATGTATTGAGCCGAAAGGTTCTCAGCCTAACTAAACTCAAAGGCATGAACCGAAATCCCTCGGCTATTTCATAACAAAACTTCAATATTTTGACCTCCACTCTTATGGCCGTCAACGTTGTGTCTTTCCCGTTCTCCAGATGCTCAACCAGAGGCCCTGGGGTCCACTCTGCTGGGTGCTGGCTTTCTTTACTGCATCTTATCAGCAACTTCTCTGGTCCCCAAACTCCATTGGGGTTCCCGAGGACCCCCTCGGCCGGGTGTGGCTTTCCCTACCAAAACTCGTCTATCTCCGTCTCCAACTCTACTGCAACTGGCACACTAACTATATAATAGTTCAACGCCCACTCGATCGCCCACTCGATCTTTGGAACCGAATGTTGGATCGTCGTCAAGCAGAAATAACTGTCATGCAATTCAGAGGTCACTCTCTTCCGGTGCGTCAGTCTGTGAGTGTACCATGGAATTTTTTTACCTCGTCCCATTTCATCTGCCAATTTCCGCCCATAACTGCCATTAGAATGTGTCACTTCCTTCCGGTGCATCACCTTGGAATGCCATTTTTGGCGGGAGCGAAGGTCAAAATACAACACCATAACTAATACAAATTATTATTGCAATCTACCAGAAAACATATTCAAGCATAAAATACAAATACTCCATAGTATATTAAAATATTTTTTGTCAAACCAGTTTCAGAGAGGTTCCCTCTAGGGTGGAGATGTCGCCTGCTTGATTAAAGCACATATACTGAGAAGTGGCGAGAGAGGGTTAAGGATATCCGTGGATATCCAATTATTCTCCCTCCAGCTATGGGAAAATAGTAGGACAGACTAGGTTCTTCAGCCTTGGTGAGGCGACTAGTCTAGGAGAAGGAAAACTCTGAATTGAAACCTGTTAAACTCCGCTTAAAAATTGACCTTGTGTCATATCCTGCCCGAACGGAGGGGTTGGTAAATAGGATTAAAGCACATATATTCAGTTTTGTGTGCATTGACATGGAGGACAATGCCTGTGGCGGCTCGTTCCAAACTATGCAGTAGTGTTTCGGCTTGGTTGGGCGTATTTGCCAGTAACGCCATGTCATCGGCGTAGTCGGCATCGGTAATTGTTTTTGCGGGGTACCTTCTGCTTCTTTTCTTTGTCAGCTCGAAACCGTTTCCTCTGATTTTATCGATCGAAGTTCTAAGCACGTAGTCTAGACAGATGATAAAGAGATATGGGGCTAGCGTGTCCCCTTGTAGTACTCCTGCTACAATGTCGAAGTATTCTGTGTCTCCATCCGGTGAACGTACTTTCACTTTGGTGTTTCTATCGAGAATCTGGTAAACAAATTCACCTACCAAGGAAGCAGTGTCTCATCAACCGAAAAAGACATCGACACGCGGCTAACGAAGGCATGGACAGCTATCAATAAGCTATCGATCATATGGAAATCAAACCTGACCGATAAAATGAAACGCAGTTTCTTCCAGGCAGCAGTCGTGTCGATACTGCTGTATGGATGCACTACATGGACGCTAACAAAACGCCTATAGAAGAAGCTAGACGGCAATTACACAAGAATGTTGAGAGCAATATTGAACAAGTCCTGGTGGAAACACCCCACAAAGCACTAACTACACGGCCACCTGCCTCCTATCACGAAAACTATCCAAGTTAGACGAACCAGGCACGCAGGACATTGCTGGAGAAACAGGGACGAGCTCATAAGTGATGTACTCCTCTGGACCCCCACATATGGCCGAGCAAAGGCAGGACGACCAGCTCGAACATACATACAGCAGCTATGTGAGGATACGGGATATAGCCCTGAAGACCTGCCTAGGGCGATGAACGATAGGGAGGAGTGGCGAGAGAGGGTTAAGGATATCCGTGTAAGCGACACGACATGATGATGATGATTATACAATATAACATGTCTCATCACCACAATTTTTAATGCTATGCTGACCCACCATATTACTTCGCCTATTCTGCTTATAAATCATAACTTTATTTTCTTCGTAACGCAATGATAATGATATTTTGTTCATTAATTAAAATCATTACCACACACTCACACACACACATAAAGAGTTGTACGCAATCCTAACTTTGATTGTATTTTTCGATTTTTTCGATTTCTTCAATATCTTCCCAGCTAATGTCTTAACTTTCTTCTTTTTTAGATATGATCAGTTACAATGATGGACAGGTACACACCGTGCATTTGCTGTTGAAACGTTTCTTTGTTTGGTTGGTTTGTAGGTTATTTAATGCCAAATCCATTTTTATACATATAAACCGTTCTATTTCAAACAATTCAGTTTACATGTTAAAAACATTTCGATTTAAACTATTTGCTTTTGTCAACAAAGTTAAATAGTTTCAAGTATTGCTATGTATCACTAACAATTCAATAAAACATCAGTCATTTATTTACACACTGTTAAATGTCTGTAACATGTTGACCCTCAACCGAGCCGTCAATCAAAAGATGCACTTGTGTAAATAAGCGGAAGAACAGCGAAACAGGTGCATCCGGTCGAAGATATCGGAATATCACCTTGACCTGTGGACGTGGTTTAATTCGGTGATGGTGGCAGATGCGTACGCCCACAGGAAGCAGGTGTACGTAAGAGAATTATATAACCAGGTGCCACAGACGGCTTGAGCCAGTTCAGTTCCAGTTGCAGTTGGAGTCAGCTGGGGACAAGATGCCGAATTGAGAGCCAGCGGCAGACAGAGGGCTTTGGGCCCTCAGTGACCCACGGTTGAGCAGCCCAGCCAGGACGCGAAAGAAGTGCTGCTATGGTCGGAAGAACTTTGGGTCAATATGTAGCAGTCTGTCCCCGTCTCCAACTCACCTCTCACACGCAACCAACATCAACTCTTTCGAGAATAAAAAGTGAGAGGTATATTTTTATAAAGAAGCGTGTTCGTCCGTTCATTGAAGTTCGTATATCATTGTTGACTATGTTTTCGCTTATATTTGTATATGTATTGTGTACTTGTATATGGCTATACAACATGTCAAAACAGTTCTATTTCAGGTAATTCAGTTTAGTACACAGTTTAGTACAAGTACACAGTTTAATTCTACTTGACCCATAGATAGAACTCTTATCAGGTGCTACCACTCCGGGCCAGAGTGGACCTGGGAGCGATGGCAATAAAGGGGTACTTCATATTCCTCAAAGCTCCAGCATTACTGGAACCTCACCATTAGATTGCTTAGTGTCATATCCAGGACACTCGTTGTTTTTTTTTTTTTTTTTTTTTGTCGCCTCTCTGCAGAGATGAAGGCGGTGTATTCTGCTGTCCCAGCTGGCTGGGCTAGTTGAAACGTTTTAATGACTGATAGATGTGTAATTCCTACATAAAGAGTTTTTCGTGCTCATTTCATGTAACGTCGGAATGATGCTGTTCTGGACAGAAAATAGAGAGAGAGAGAGAGAGAGAGAGAGAGGAAAAGAGTAACAGAGAAAGAGAGAAAGAGAGATTTAGAAAGTGACAAAGAGAGAAAAAGAGTAACAAAGAGAGGCAGTGTCAGTGAGTGACAGAGAGAGAGAGAGAGAGAAAGAAGGGGAAAGAAAAACGAGTGACAGAGAGAGGGACAGTCAGAGAGTGACATAAAGAGTGAGAAAAAATAACAGAGAAGGAAAGAGTGAGAGAGAGAGAGAGAGGGGTAATTTACTAAGCTTTTTTGCTTAGATGTAGCACAAGGCCGCATGAATTGGGTACCCAATGAGAATCGAACTCACTCGTGTAGGTTTGCTAGTCTACCTTGCTAACCATTACACCACCCAAGGTGCCCTAGAGAGAGAGAGAGAGAGAGAGAGAGAGAGAGAGAGAGAGAGAGAGAGAAAATTGTAACAGTAAGAGCGGGGACAAGAGAGTGATAGAGAAAGAAAGAAAAGGAGTAATAGGGAGAAGGAGAGTCAGAAAGGGACATTAAGTGAGAAAAAAAAGTAACCGAGAGAGAGAGAGGGGGGGAGAGAGGAAAAGCAACAAAGACAGAGACAGAGAGAGGGAGGGGAGCGCCAGAGAATTATATAAAGAGAGAAAAAGACTAACAGAAAGTGGGAGAGACAGAAAGTGACATAAAAAGAGAAAAAGAGTAATAGAGAGAGTCAGCGTTACACAAAGAGAGAAAGGAGGCAAGAGAGAGAGAGAGAGAGGGAGAGTCATTGAGTGACATAAAAAGAGAAAAAGAGTAACGGAGATAGAGAGAGAGAGTAACAGAGAAAGAGAGAGAGTGACAGAGAAAGAGAGAAAGTCAGAAAATGACAGAGTGAGAGAGAGAGAGAAAGAGTAACAGAGAGAGGAACAGTCAGAGAGTATCAAAGAGGGAGAAAGAGAGGTAAGTCACAGAGAGAGAGAGAGAGTGGGGGGAGAGACAGACAGAGACTGAAAGATACAGAGAGATGCAAAGAATTCTGCCTAAGAATAAAACATTTTATCTTCCTCCAAATCTGCACTGACAAACGATTCCATTGCGAATTCCAGAAGCGTTGGAACGGGAGGAGGCACAAAAATCCCGGATGTTCGCGTGAAATCTCGCAAGACTTCAAATGAAAGAAATCTCTTTTCGTCACTCGTTTGCCAAACCGTCTCAGGGCGAACGAGATGAATATAGCAACGCTCTTACTTTCCTGACATTTCCATCTGTTATAGCTGTCCAAGAAAATACAGTTTAGTACATTCATAGAATAAAGTCACCAATAATATACAACCCACTCCGCAAATTCTATTTCACTATCAATTCTTATAAAACAATAAAAATTGATTTTAGTTAAAATTTCGGTGCTGGTTTGGTTTCTTTGTTTAATAGCATATCAACCTTTATAGGTTATTTAATGCCAAAGCCATTTTTCTAGAAGAATAGTAAGTAAGTAAGTAAAGTTAGCGACCATAGTCGAGGGTGACCCGAAGGCTCCCTTTTCGATAGCTACTACACCAAGGTGTAGGGGAGGGCGCTACTCCATTCCCAGGATTGCTCCACTTTACCCTTGAACTGTACCTTATAATGCTGAGTGTTAAGCAAGGTGGTATCAAGTTCCATTTTTAAAGTCTTTGGTATGACTCGACCTGGGATTGAACCCAGGTCTCCCGGGCCATTGGCGAACACTCTAACCGCTGGGCCGGGTGTTCATACCTTTCCCAAGGGTAATTTGTCCGAAAGTGAATGTAATTGGGCGACTGGAGTACGAACTCTCTTACTACGATTCCGCAGTCCATCGCTTTAACCATTACACCACGAGGACACCCCTCTTCGGTGCTGGTAAAGAATTTTACAAAGGCGAGAAGAGTACGAGATGTGTAAAATCGTGGGAAGATACAGAATTTTTTAAACGAGCCTCGTAACTGATATACACGAATGTAAAATAACCATTTTCGATCCAGGTACTCAGCTAGAATATATACATCAACCCCTACGAACAAGTAGGATGTGATACAAGGTTAATTTTTAAGTGGGGCTGTAGAATAATACATCGACTGCATCTTTGCAGAGGGGTAAGACTTCCCCAACGAGTGTCCTAGTTATGGCACTAAGCAATCTGTTGGTGAGGCTCCAGTAATGCTGGAGCTTTGTGGAATACGGAGTACCTCTTTATTGCCATCACTCCCAGGTTCTCTCTGGCCCAGAATAGTAGCACTTGATAGGGTCCGACCTATGGGTCAAATAGAATTAAACTGCGTACTTATGCTAAACTAAATTGTTTGAAATAGTTGAAATAGAACTGATTTTACATTTGAATGTAAACTAAAAATTGTACTTAAGCTAAACTGAATTGTTTGAAATAGAACTGTTTTTACATCCGTGTGTAAACAAATGACTGATGTTTTATAGAATTGTTAGTGATACATAGAAATACTTCGAATCATTTTACTTTGTTGACATGCTAAACTGAATTGTTTGAAATAGAACCGACATTCAAACTGAACTTGAGCTAAATGGAATTAGTTGAAACAGAACTGTTTTTACATTTAACTGTGTGTAAACAAAAGAACTATACTCATGCTAAATTGAATTGTTTCAAATTTAGTGAAACTATTTACTGCGAGTAAAAAAAGAGCAATTGCTTGGTATCTACAAAATGTGTTTAGAAATCATATATTCAGTTTATCCATAAAGAGGATTTGGCATTAAATAACCTACAATGGTTGATATGCCATAAAACCCAACCAAACCAAATCATATATATTTAATATTTATGTATAAAGAGGATTTGGCATAAAATAACATACAATGGTTGATATGCCATAAAACCCAACCAAACCAAATCATATATATTTAATAAATATGTATAAAGAGGATTTGGCATTAAATAACCTTCAATGGTTGATATGCCATAAAACCCAACCAAACCAAATTATATAGATTTAATATATATGTATAAAGAGGATTTGGCATTACATAAGCTACAATGGTTGATATGCCATAAAACCCAACCAAACCAAATCATATATATTTAATATATATGTATTAAGAGGATTTGGCATAAAATAACCTACTATGGTCGATATGCCATAAAACCCAAGCAAACCTTCAGATTTTTCCCTCCGGTTTGCACACCAATATTAAAAAGCAAGTCTGTCCTACTATTTGCCCAATAGTGGAGGAAGAATAGTTGGATTCGTAACTTTCCCAAGGGTAGTAGTGCTATGTGAAATACAAACAGCCTTGTCCAAAATTTGAACTCTGGTCGCCATGGTAATTTCCAACAAAGATAACAATTGCATTATAGGCTCCAAATATATATATATATATATATATAGTGCAATTTGATGGAGACTCAAACTCGTCATAATAAATTTGTTTCGGCGGGGAATATTACTATACTCTCCGTCTTATCAGATGACTATTTACATGCTCCCCTCTCGTCGCAGAGTAGCAAATGTGGAGTTACAGTTCGTATTCAGGAGATAAAATAAAGGAATTAAAATATACAAAAATAAAATTAAAAAGAAAAAGGAAAAAATAGAATAAAATAAAAATAAAAATAAGCATAAAAATAAAAATAAAAGTGGAAATCAAATTACAAATTATTTCATTCATAGGCGTGGGCAGAGGGGGTCAAAATATTAGGTGTTAGAACGATTAAGAAACAGGAGTGGAATTAATCTACTGGTCAATCCCTCCCAATTTTGCGTTCTTGTAGGGTTTGTTTTTTTTACCTTACCAGGTGTAATTTTCTAAACAGACTTAGATCGTATAACTAATGACTATCTCATACATGATTTACATTTATTCCTAATATGTCTGTTAATTAACTCAGCTGTTATCATCCGAGATATTCCTCTTGTTTCAATTAGGATCGAGATAGTTAAACAAGATAAGGTGACGACATTTTATTTCTAATTGACCCTAAAAATGGTCAAGGGGAATTAACTACTCCAGAATCACAGGCCCTAATTTTTGGATTAATATTCTACGTTCATCTGGTCCTCATCTATCTTTATCTTTCCTTGTCTCGGTGAGCCAAAAACCTAACCATATTTACCAACCCCTCAGCTCGGGCAGTATATGACACAAGGTCAATTTTTGAGCGGAGTATAACAGGTTTGAATTCAGAGTTTTCCTTCTCCTAGACTAGTTGCCTCACCAAGTCTGCAGAACCTTGTCCGCCCCGCTATTTACGCATACGTGGAGGGAGAATAATTGGATTAATACCTTTCCCAAGGGAATGCGGAATACCTCTTCATTGCCATCGCTCCCAGGTTCACTCTGGCCTTGAGTGGTAGCACCTGATAGGGTCCTATCTATGGGTCAAATAGAACTAAACCGTGGTTTCTTGTATTTACTGGGTTTTTTTTTATTTAAACTTTGTATTTATGCTAAACTGAATTGTTTAAAATAGAATTGTTTTTAAATTTACACTGCGTACTTACGCCAAACAGAATTATATGAAATAAAACTGTTTCGACATTTAACTCTATATTGCCCAGTTGGCTGGGGTTGTAGAATACACCGACTGCACCTCTGCAGAGAGGTAAGACCCCCACCCAACGTGTGTCCTTGATATGACACTAAACAATCTGTTGGTGAGGTTCCACTGATGCTGGAGCATTGGGAAATACGGAATACCCCTTCATTGCCATTGCTCCCAGGTCCACTCGGGCCCAGAATGGTAGCACCTGATAGGGCCCTATCTATGGGTTAAATATAACTAAACTGCATACTTCTGCTAAACTGAATTATTTGAATTAGAACTGTTTGACTAAATTGAATAGCTTGAAATAGAAATTTTTTTGACAGTTAAACTGCTAAACTGAATCGCTTGAAATAGAAATGTTTTTGACAATTAAACTGTGTACTCATGCTAAACTGAATTGTTTGAAATAGAACTGGTTATTTGCATAAAAATGGGTTTGGCATTAAATAACCTACAAAGGTTGATATGCCATAAAACCAACTTCTCTTTATAACTTTTTACATTCACCATTAATCTGTTTTTCCTTAATTTGCTAAACTGTAAAAAATGCAAAAAATATATTTAGTCTGGTGAAGTTCTTCTGTTAATAAATATACCAACTAAACCAGTTGTAAGTGCTTTTTTTTATCAATGGGATACAAGGACTGCAACACCGATATAAGAAGTGTGCAGATCGCAAGGAAAACGACACCGAAAAATAAACTTCATTTGGCCACAGTCCATGTGAGTATTTTGGTGAACCTACTTTTCAGCCGACCCTCATATATATATATATATATATATATGTGTGTGTGTGTGTGTGTGTGTGTGTGTGTGTGTGTGAAGTAGAGAAAAAAGACAAAGAGAGAAGAAAGAAAACGAGAAGAGTAATTCCGTGAAATATACTCATGAGCAAGATTGAAAGAAGCTGGAAGAAGAAGAAGAAGAAGAAGAAGAAGAAGAAGAAGAAGAAGAAGAAGAGAGAGAGAGAGAGAGAGAGAGAGAGAGAGGGAGTATTAGAGAAGAATGATTTCAGTTTTCTTTGGAGTCAAGGAAGGAAAGAAAGTTGGAGACTAGATAAAGACGGCTTCGGTTTTGTTTATGTTAAGAATCAGACGGAATGAGATCGACAGCTATTTTTTTCTTTATTTTATTTTATTTTATTTATTTTATTTATTTATCTTTTTTATTTTTTATTTATTTATTTTTTTTTTTTTTGCAACGAAAGGAAATCCGCCTTGAAGCCAACGAACAAAGCAACAAAGCCGTACATTGGGTACCCGGCTATTTGGCCTTTTCCACCCACGATGAACCCCTGCCAGCACCGAGGCCACTAGATGATGTTTTTCCCAGCTTTAACTCTTTGATGACTGCCTGTGAAGGTGAAACCAAACACACCAGAATATAGCTAACTCGACACCTATGGTTAAACTTTGAATTATTAATTACCCACACGTACTTTCACCCGCTGGGGGTGCTTCTTATAGCCTAGTGACCGTTCATGTTGCGCTGGTTTCTGCTAATTACCAAATATTCGAGATTATTCCAAAAAATAATTACTTCAGCCGACATCTTCCTAAATATTGCGGTTCGCCAGAATATCTTTTTTTTTATTTACTTAACCATATTTACCCAACCCCTCCGCTCGAGCAGGATATGAAACAAGGTCAATTTTTAAGCGGAGTTTAACAGGTGTTTTCTAATTGACCCTAAAAATGGTCAAGGGAATTTAACTACTCCAGAATCACAGGCCCTAATTTTTCGATTAATATTTTACGTTCATCTGGTCCTCATCTATCTTTACCTTTCCTTGTCTCGGTGATATCTGTTAAGAGCCAAAAACCTAACCATATTTACCAACCCCTCCGCTCGGAGAGGATATGACACAAGGTCAATTTTTAAGTGGAGTTTAACAGGTTTGAATTCAGAGTTTTCCTTCTTCTAGGCTAGTTGCCTCACCGAGGCTGCAGAACCCAGTCTGCCCTACTATTTACCCATAGGTGGAGGGAGAATAATTGGATTCATACCTTTTCCAAAGGTATAAGTGCTATGTGAAATGCAATCAGTCTCGTTCAGGATTTGAACTCGTGTCGCCGTGTCCATTTCCAACGACAATAACGATTACACCACGGGCACCTCCAATTTACTTAACTACTTCTTCGGCAACCCATGATATCACAGGTAGGATTTGTTAAATTCTGTTTCTATTATTACGTCACTCTTTGCGAGTTTTTTTACGCTAGCGTAAGCAGGTGGTCGTTCATTGGAGGCTAAGAGACAGCAAGTCTCCTCAGATCTTCAGGACCGTTCTTAGTATTCTGGCAAATCTGAACGATACTGTAATCTGGATGGTCTCGATTTTTCCTTTGTTTTCCAATTCTTCTAGTCCCCTTTCCCAGCCTTTGAGATCGTTCAAAACAAACAAACAAACAATTTTATTTTTTAAACAACAACTTTCAGTCAACCTCACCTCTCATAACTTTATTAGTTCTTTGGCAAGGTCCTAGTATTTGTTCCTTTTTTCGCTTTCTTTCATTTCCACTCTGTGGCCGCCGTAATGGCATAATCCACTAGATTGCAAGTTCTCTGTTTTTTGTTAAGACTTTCTGGTTTCTGCTTATTATTATTATTATTATTATTATTTACTCCTTTAGAGTTTTTCACATCAGTATTAGCTGATGGGTTTTCACTGTAGTCTGAGGGACAGCAAGTCTCTTCAGGTCTCCAGGACTCGTCTTAGGATTCTGGCCGTTCTCAGTAATGCTGTCATTTGCATAGTCTCTTCCCGTCCGCCAACTTCCAAGTCCTCCTGGCCTTTTAATAATCCTTTAGTTATTGTGCCAAAAGCACCGATCACAATTGGTACTATCGTCACATTCATGTTCCACAGCTTTTTCCATTCTCTAGCAAGGTCGAGGTACTTATCCTTCTTTTCACTTTCCTTCAGATTTATTCTGTGGTCCGCCGGGACAGCAAAGTTGACAATTTTGCAAATTCTCTTTTTTTTTTGTTGATTATTATAAGGTCTGGTCTTCTGACCGGGATTAGGTGAACAGTTTGTATGTTAAAGTCCCATAGGTGTTTATGCGTGTCATTTTCTATGACAGGTGCTACTCTGTGAGATTTTTTCACATCAGCGTTAGCTGATGGTTTTTCATTGTAGTCTGATTGACAGCAAGTCTCCTCAAGTCTCCAGGACTTTTCTCAGTATTCTGGACGATCTTAACAATGCCGTAGTTTCCACTCGTCCTCTTATTTCCAAGCCCTCCTGTCCTTGTACCGATCCTTCGGTGACTTACCGAGCGCACCAATTACAATTGGCCTCACTGCCACTTTCATGTTCCATAGTGTTTTCAGTTCTCCAGCAAGGTCTAGGTAATTATCTCTCTTTTCACTTTCTTTCAGTTTTACCCACTGGTCGAACGAAACAGCAGAGTTCACTATGTGCTCTTTCACAGGAATCTGAGGAACAACAAGTTTTGGAGGTGCCCGTGGTGAAATGGTTATCGTCGCAGGATATGGATACGGCGACACGAGTTCAAATCCTGGACGAGACTGATTGCATTTCACATTGCACTAATACCCTTGGGAAAGGTATGAATCCAATTATTATCCCTCCACCTATGGGTAAATAGTAGGTCAGACTGTGTTCTTCAGCCTTGGTGAGGCAACTAGTCTAGGAGAAGGAAAACTCTGAATTTAAACCTGTTAAACTCCGCTTAAAAATTGACCTTGTGTCATATCCTGCCCGAGCGGAGGGGTTGGGTAAATATGGACAACAAGTTTTCTCACGTCCCCAGGACTTTTCTGAGTATTCTAGCCGACCTTAACAATGCTGTGGTCTGGATTTTCTCGATCCTTCCTCTGATTTTAAATTTCTTCACTCCTTTTTCTTTCCAAAACTTTAGAGAGGGTTCCAAGCGCACCAATTACAATAGGCATCGTCGTTTCCTTCGTGTTACACTGGTTTTGTTTTAGCTCTCTTGCAAGTTCCGAGTACTTGTCAATCTCTTCGCTTTTTTTTCATTTTTGTTCGGCGGTCAACTAAAACGGTAAAATCCACTAGATAAGTTCCTTTTTTTCTAGTTAATTAACACTATGTTAGCATTTGGAGATCCGTTTGTATTTTAAAATCCCCGAGAATTCTATGCGTCTTTTTTCCAGGACAGGTTCTGGTTTATGCTTATATCATTTCCTAGTATGCATTTAACAACCTCTCCTCATGAGTAGGATGCCCCAAAAGGTCAACTTTTAGCGGGGTTCTACAGGTTTGCATTCCGAATTTTCCTTCTCCTAAACCGGTTGCCTTACCAAAGTTAAAGGGTGCTAAAATTCTTGTCGGCATTTTGATCTTCTGTTCAAAGATTGGAGTGTTGGTAATCCAAAAGAAACCAGTATTGGTAATCCAAAAGAAACCGGTGTTGGTAATCCAAAAGAAAAGGTGTTGGTAATCCAAAAGCAACTGGTGTTGATAATCCAAAAGAAACCGGTGTTGGTAATCCAAAAGATGCGTTTTCCAGCCAAAAACTTTAACCAGCCATTGAGTAGCTGAGTATTTTGAGGATAGTTACAAATAATCCTAAGTACATTCAGTCTTCGTCTCTGATTGGCCAAATTTTACCAGAGGTGCCTGCTGCTGGCGGGAAAGTTCATCAATAGAAACGACGATCCTGCATACACCTTATACCCAAAGAAAATCGAACAACGGACCAATTCTGACCTACTATTTACCCATAGCTGGAGGAAGACTAATTGGACGAATCTATTTCCCAAGGGTATTACCGCTACGTGAACGCAAACAGCATCGTCTAGGATTAGAACTCGGGTCACCAAGTCCGATTTTTACCACAAACACCGCCTACATATCATTTGGTAGTATGATCAAATCTCAATTTCTTACACTATTCCCAGTAGTAATTTACTAAGTTTTTTGCTTCGGTGTGGTACAAGGCCATATGAATGGGGCACCCAATGAGACTCGAACTCACTCTTGTAGGTTTGCTAATCAAGCTTCCTAACCATTACGCTACCCAAGACACCCTTGCACAATTCCCAATAGATCACTTTTCCCAACCAGTCATGTACTCCTTTAGTGCTGTATTCGCTTATGTGATTAACCGTTTCCTCTCTGTCTACACTTTGGTTCGGTTGGCTTGGTTTTATGGCACATCAACCATTATAGATTATTTAATGCCAAATCCATTTTTATGCATTCAAACTGTACTATTTCAAACAATTCAGTTTACCATAAGTACACAGTTTCGTTATATTTGACCAATAGATAAGGCCCTTTCAAGTGCAACCACTCCGGGCCAGAGTGTACCTGGGAGTGTTGACAATGAAGGGGTGCTCCGCATTCACCAAAGATCAAGTATTACTAGAGCCTCACCAGCAGATTGTTTAGTGTCATATCCAGGACACTTGTTGGGTGGGGGGTCTTACTCCTATGTAGAGGTGCAGCTGGTGTATTCTACAGCCCCAGTCGACTGAGCCATAGGACACTCGTTGGGGGGGGGGTCTTACCCCTCTGCAGAGATGCAGCTGGTGTATTCTACAGCCCAAGTCGACTGAGCCATAGGACACTCGTTGGGGGGGGGGGGTCTTACCCCTCTGCAGAGATGCAGCTAGTGTATTCTACAGCCCCAGTCGACTGAGCCATAGGACACTCGTTGGGGGGAGTCTTACCCCTCTGCAGAGATGCAGCTAGTGTATTCTACAGCCCCAGTCGACTGAGCCACAGGACAGCCGTTGGGGAAGTCTTACCCCTCTGCAGGGATGCAGTCGGTGTATTCTACTGCCCCAGTCGACTGAGCCACAGGACAGTCGTTGGGGAAATCTTACCCCTCTGCAGGGATATAGTCGGTGTATTCTACAGCCCCAGTCAACTGAGCCACAGGACAGCCGTTGGGGAAGTCTTACCCCTCTGCAGAGATGCAGTCGGTGTATTCTACAGCCCCAGTCGACTGAGCCACAGGACAGTCATTGGGGGAGTCTTACCTCTCTGCAGAGATTCAGTCGGTGTATTCTACAGTCCCAGTCGACTGAGCCACAGGACAGTCGTTGGGGAAGTCTTACACCTCTGCAGAGATGCAGTCGGTGTATTCTACAGCCCCAGTCGACTGAGCCACAGGACAGTCGTTGGGGAAATCTTACCCCTCTGCAGGGATATAGTCGGTGTATTCTACAGCCCCAGTGGACTGAGCAACAGGACAGTCGTTGGGGAAGTCTTACCCCTCTGCAGAGATGCAGTCGGTGTATTCTACAGCCCCAGTCGACTGAGCCACAGGACAGTCGTTGGGGAAGTCTTACACCTCTGCAGAGATGCAGTCGGTGTATTCTACAGCCCCAGTCGACTGAGCCACAGGACAGTAATTGGGGAAGTCTTACCCCTCTGTAGGGATGCAGTCGGTGTATTCTACAGCCCCAGTCGACTGAGCCACAGGACAGTCATTGGGGGAGTCTTACCTCTCTGCAGAGATTCAGTCGGTGTATTCTACAGCCCCAGTGGACTGAGCCACAGGACAGTCGTTGGGGAAGTCTTACCTCTCTGCAGAGATTCAGTCGGTGTATTCTACAGCCCCAGTCGACTGAGCCACAGGACAGTCATTGGGGGAGTCTTACCTCTCTGCAGAGATTCAGTTGGTGTATTCTACAGCCCCAGCCGACTGGGCCACTATTATGTAGTGTATTCTCAGTTTTCGCTTTAATATAATTGGTCCTTATGGCGTTTTTTTTTTTGTGCTGGTATTAAAAGAGATTCACTTTATCTCTTGCGGTTTTCCTTTTGTAGCAATGTCCAGGTATTCTCATGTGGAATCTCACTTGTTTGTCGCTTGAAGTATCCGTACAGTTGTTTTTTCTTTCAATTTCCGTTTTCTAGTCTTTGTGGTTTTTATGTTTTTGCCATTCCTGTAACTGGCTGCTGCAATTCGTCTTTTTTTTTTTATCTGTTTTAGAAAATTTATTGAGTTCTTTAATATCAGCATCTACGCAATCTTCAAAGTTGGTGAGTTTGATGGCAAAACCGGCTCATTGGCCAAGTGGGTAGAGTGTTTGCCAATTGGTTAAATCCCAGGTCGCGTCATTCCAAAGACTTTTAAAATGCTACTTTCTTAGCTCTTATACAAATATAAGGTACGTATCAAGGGCAAAGTGGAGCAATCCAGGGAAAGGAGTAGCGCCCTCCCCTACACCTCGGTGTAGTAGCTACTGAAAAGGGAGCCTTCTGGTTTCCCTTGACTACGGCTACAAAAGAATGGTACAAGCTGTATTGAACAAGTTCTAGAAGCAAACATCCCACCAAACAGCAGCTATACGGCCACTTACTACCCATCTCGAAAACTATCCAAATTAGAAGAACCAGACATGCGGGACACTGCTGGAGAAGTAAAGACGAACTCATAAGCAATGTACTCTTGTGGATCCCTTCACACAGACGAGCAAGAGTTGGGCGACCAGCAAGGGTTGGGCGACCAGCAAGGGTTGGGCGACCAGCAAGAACCTATCAACAACACCTTAGTACTGATACAGAATGAAGCGTGTAAGACTTGCCGGGAGCGATGGATGAGAGAGGGTCAGGGAAATACGTGCTAGCGGCACGACATAATGATGATGATGTCATTTCTCGACTATAAGGCCTGGTGCATCATCATCAATTTCCTAGTTCTTGGGTCTATTTTCAGAGTTCTTCCTTTGTCCTGTTTAGGAATGGTCCAGAGTACCATACAAGAGGGGTTGTCCATGTGTTAATCTCTTTGATAAGATTTCTGCTGCAAAGCCTTTTTTCAAGAAGTTCTCTACTCTTACTTTTTCGTTCATCTGATTTCTTTTTTGGTCTCACTGTTAAGTATTCCCAAATACATTATTTACATTTTTCGGACTATTGTCCTCATCTTTGTCGCTATGTTTATCACAACGTTTCGGCCGTTGTACGCTCCAGCCTTCTTCAAGTGGTTGGAATGTCGAACTTAACCCTTTATTTCGCTCACCGTGGTAGACTGTTCTAGTTCCACGAGCCATGTTTTATGGATGTCTGTTATCAGTTATCTCCTGTTAATTTCCCTCTGAAAGTTCTCCACTGCCTGCACTGGGTATTGAACTCACACTCTTTGGATATGTCACTTTGGGTATGTCACTCAAGGACAAATGGCACAGTGGATAAAGGTGTTCGTTAGATCCATTGTAGGTTATTTAACGCCAAATCCCCTTTATACGTATACATTAAATATTTATGATTTAGTTTGGCAAGGTTTTATGGCATATCAACCATTGCAGGTTATTTAATGCCAAATCCTCTTTATACATAGATATTAAATGTATATGATTTGTTTTTTTTGCGGGGGGGTTCTGACATACCAACTATTGTAGGTTATTTAATGCCAAATTTACCCAGTCAGCTAGGGCTGTAGAATACACTGACTGCACCTCTGCAGAGGGGTAAGACCCCCCTAATAAGTGTCCAGGATATGACACTAAACAATCTGATGGTGAGGTTCCAGCAGCTTTGGGGAATGCGGAGTACCCTTTCATTGCCATCGCTCCCAGGTCCACTCTGGCCCGGAGTGGTAGCACCTGATAGGGCCTTATCTATGGGTTAAATAGAACTAACAGCATACTTATGCTAAAATGAATTGAGTAAACTGAATAGCTTGAAATAGAAACGTTTTTGACAATTAAACTGTACTTACACTTAAACTGAGTGCTTATGCTTAACTGAATTATTTCAAATTGAACTGTTTTTTGACATTAAAACTGTATTTACACTTAACTGAATTATTACGTACAACTGCTTGAATAGTTTGAAATGGAAATGTTTTTGACAATTAAACTGTCTACTTATGCTAAACTGAACTGTTTTCAATAGAACAGATTATTTACATAAAAATGGATTTGACGTTAAATAACCTACAAAGGTTGATATGCCATAAAACCAAACAAACCAAACCAAACCTTACACATATATATCAAATATTGATAATTTGGTTTGGTTTGGTTTAATGGCATATCAACCATTGTAGGTTCCTTAATGCCAAATCCTTTATATATATATATATATATATATATATATATATAACCAAAATCTTTTTATAATAACATAGAGTTAATTTTGAGAATAAATAAAATAAATTGTTAGATAAAAAATTGTGAAAATACATATAATACATACGTACTACGCATAAAAAGTGGAACTGATTAATGCTTTCTAAATAGTTTTGAAATGTTAAAATATAGTAAATAAATTAAATATTTGTTTTTGTTTTTAGTTTTAATATATCTATTACTGTATCTTTACGTGAGGTTATTATTTAAAGTTTAAATTTAATTCAATAAAAAATCTGTCATTTAGGTCTAAATGTAATTAAAAAATTATTAATTAAAGAAAATTTAAAAAAAAATAATTTTACTACATTGCTAACCGAAATTTAAATTTATAACGGAAGTGGGCTTAATGAAGGGGTAACTCTTCACCCCTCTTCTATCCCCTCCCACTCTTCTATCCCCTCCCACTCTTATGTGTCTATTCTAGTTTTTTTATCAAAAAGATCTGAAGAAGTCCTGTTGATATTTTTTTCGTGTTTTTTTGAAATTTCAAAAATGCGTAACAGGATTGAAATAAATTTATAATCCTATGTGACCGGTTTCGTTGTTGTTTTTTTTTTTAAGTATATATATATATATATATATATATATATATATAAACTCATTTTGTTGATAACATTTTTATACGAGCCTGAGATCATTTTTTGCACATAGTTGATTGATTTTAAGTATTGCAATGCATGATAGTCACAATTTAACTTCAGTCATTTGTTTTCACACGTTTAAATAGATATATATGTTATGTAAGAGATTAGTTTATCATTTTTAGTGAATTTCAACTAATTTGTTTGCACACGAATATTGCTTTTGTTTCTACCAATGAGATGGTTTCAATTATTGCCTATCTTACACAAATAATTCAGTATTAATCATTTGTTTGCAGAAATTAAACGGTTACAAGTATTGCTATTTAACACTAATAATTCTATTCAGCATTATTCATTCGTTTGCACACAGTCAAATGCTTCCAAGTATTGTTATGTATCCCGAACAATTCAATGAAACATCAGTCATTTGTTTTCACACAGTTGAATGACAAAACACTTCAATTTCAAACAATTCAATTTAGCATAAGTCATTTGTTTGCTCTCTGTTTAAATGTCAAACAGTTCTGTTTGACCCATTGATAGGACTCTGTCCGGTGCGACCCTACTGGATCATAATGGGTCTTGGGAGCAACGACAATGGAATGGTTCTCTGCATTCTCCAAAGCTCCCGCATTACTGCAGCCTCAATATCAAATTGTTTAATTTCATATACAGGACGTTCGTTAATGGGGTCTTTATCTCTTGCAGAGACACAGTCAATATATTCTACTGCTCCAGTCCAGCCGACGGGGCTAAACGCTTATTCAATCTGAAACGTGACGCTCAAATGGTACAGCAAACAGCGAAATCACCTACTACTAAAAATCTATAAATAGGAGAAAATACTCTAAAGGCTTCTAAAAAGAGGCCATCAACAGAATATTGGTCTTGTGGTAAATGGCATTATTCACGTTTTTATTCATTTAACAAACACCTGTGTCAGAAATGTGACTGGCACAGACACAAAGAAAGTTTTTGCTATTCCCAGAATGCCAAAAACTTTTAACATACAAAATAATAGCCCCTTTTACATCAATACACCGGCTCATTGGCCTAGTGGGTAGAGTGTTCGTCAATGGTCCGGGGGACCTGAGTTCAATCCCACTCCGCGTTATACCAAAGACTGTAAAAATGATACTTGATACCTCCTTGCTTAACACTCAGCAATATAAGGTACGTATCAAGGGTAAAATGGAGCACTCCAGGGAAAAGGAGTAGCGCCCTCCCCTACATGTCGTTGTTGTGGTATTTGTCTTCCGGCCCACCAACCGGAGGAGTATGGCACAAGGCCTTATTAAGGTGGGTCCGGGCGCAGGGTCGTAGCCCACACGCGCCCGGCATTTTCAAAAATACCCTCGGGCCCCGTCGGCATTGTCAATTAATTTAACCCCTCTGAAGAGGGTTAAAGCCTGAGGGGATGACGGCTCCCCCCCCTGAGGCTCGAGGAAAAAAAAACCGACAAGACACACCCGGCCAGATCTGTGCCACTGCCAACACGGTCGCCAACTATACTTACTAACTTACTTACCATTCAAAACTTTTCGCAAAAAAATCGTATCGCAGACATACACACACACACACACGTTGATTTTGAGTGTCTCAGAAAATATATTATAATGGAAAGGGATCTGACGGTACGGAGAAAATTGAAAAACAAAGTCATCGAAAAAATTATCAATTTATTAGAAGGAAAGTCTTCCTTAATAAATCAATCACTTTTGGATTTGTTTTTCAATTTTCTTTGGAAAATAGATCTTTAGCCATTCGCGACATAAAGTCATTATACACCAATATTCCTGTTAACAAATGTATTAAATATTTAGAAATTCGCCTCAGGAAAACGAGCAGTGCCTTCCCCTACACCTTGGTGTAGTACCTAGTGAAAAAGGAGCCTTCGAGTCCTAATACTGCAAACAAAATAAAGAAAATTTGCTCATTATGCACGTAATATTGATATTTTTTTAAATATAAGTTATTTTTTATCTTTATTTTTTTTTAAACAAAAATCTAGTTTACCTACTACGGTTTTAGTTAACATTCCAGTCTGTTTTTAACTTGACACGAACAGAATTATTTGTGTAACATAGCAATAATTGAAACCTTGTAGAAACAATATCAATACTAGTGTATAAAAAAGTAATGTCCCTTGCTTTGAAATATATACACCCCTGGACAAAAATATAAGACCACCTTCGAAAATGAAGAAAAAGATATTGTTTACAAGTTTTTTTTATACAAAAATCTGGTCGGGCGCCTCTGGTGGTGTAATGGTTAGCAAGCTCGACTAGCAAACCTACACGAATGAGTTCGAGTCTCATTGGGTGCCCCTTTCATATGGCCCTGTGCCACATCTAAGCAAAAAGCTTAGTAAATTACCTCTGGTGGTGTAACGGTTAGCAAGCTAGACTAGCAAACCTACACGAGTGAGTTCGAGTCTCATTGGGCGCCCCATTCATTCGGCCTTGTGCCACATCGAAGCAAAGAACTTTGTAAATTACTATACAAAAATCTGGTTTACACACCATCGTTCTAGTTAACATTCCAGTCTGTTTTTAACTTGACACGGCGTCAGATATAATATTGAACAGAATTATTAGTGTTATTTAGTGTAGAAACAATATGTATACTAGTTCTAACTTATTTAAACATAAAGTTACCAACAAACTATGTGTACAAACGAATGACTGATGTTAAATTGTGATTGATATATAGCAATACTAGAAACCATTTAACTGAGGGAAAAAATAATGAGCTCAGGTTCGTTTAAGAATGTTATCTACAAAATGTATACAAATCACTATATATATATATATATATATATATATATATATATATATATATATAAACAGGATCTGGCATTAAGAAGCCTACAATGGTTGATATGCTGTAAAACCTAACCCAACCAAACAATCCCTAACTCCCGCTCTAACAATGGGTGAAGACTTGGTTCCTTAGTCTGCGAAAAATAATCAACATAGGTGGGCCTGGGAGCAATGGCAACGAAGAAAGGTCTCCACACTCTCCAGAGGTAATTTACTAAGCTTTTTTGCTTAGATGTAGCACAAGGCCGCATGAATTGGGCACCCAATGCTCCACACTCTCCAGAGCAGATGTTTCTTTACCAGATGCAATGTGGCGGTATTCTAAGAGCAGCTGAATATATATATATATATATATATATATATATACACACATACACTGGGTGATGAAAAAGTAATGTCTCTTGCTTTGAAATATATACACACCTGGACAAGAATATAAGACCACCTTCAAAAATCAAGAAAAAGATATTGTTTACAATTTCTATTCTTTTTTTTAAACAAAAATCTGGTTTACCCACTGCCGTTTTAGTTAACATTCCAGTCTGTTTTTAACTTGACACGGCGTCAGATATAATTTGGTATCACGTTCGACTTAATCGTTAACTTGGCGTAGCGAAAAACTACCATTGTAGCTTGAAGTACTTCAGGCGATATAATTCTGCTAATAGACCAGATTAACTGTAAGGTATCTTTCGACAACAAAAAAATTGTAGAGTTATGTCATCTAAATATATTTGGGGGCGTACAAAATTTAATCAAAGCAATAAAAAGACCCAAAATTCTATTTATGATGGGAATAAAAACCTAAGAACCAAAAAACAAAACAAAACAAAGTTGACAAGCTAGCTGACCGGTTTCGTCCTCGCTTAACAGAGCTAAATCGAGGATAATATTGTGTCATAAAAAAAAAAAAAAAATATGGTCATACGCTCCTGATAAAAAGTATAAGACCTTCCGCAAAAATGAAAAAAAAAAAAGATATTTTTACAATTTTTAAATTATGAAAATCAGATATGAATGATAAGGCATAAAGACAATTAAATTTGAAATATAAAAAAATTTCAATTGATTTTTTGTATGTATATTAGCATTTATGCTAAATCTAAAAAGTTATTTTTAACATAAATATAAGACCACCAACAAAAACTAAAGAAGAAAGGACTTAATTTAATTGAAAAATTTATTATATATAGTCTACATAATATAGAAGCCCTAAAAACTATAAAACTTTAAAAAAAACAAACCCACATAAATAACTAAAGAAACTAAATTATCTGAAAGGAGAGATTACAGCTCTGAAAAGAGTCGGAAAATCTCAGAGAGAAATTTCGAAGGCCTTAGGACACAGTAAAACCGGTATCTGCAATTACTTGAAAAGGTCAAATAAGTATGGAACAAGAAAGCTGACTGGCAGGCAAGAAAAATTATCGCCACAATTCAAAAGAAGAATTGTTCGCGATGTAAAAAAGAAAACTTTGACAACATCAAAAATTTTGATGTTTCAAGTGGATGCTCCTTGCGGTACTAGAACAATTAGAAGGCATTTAAAGAACGAAAAATTTAAGCATAAGAAAAGAATTCATCGTCCAAGGTTAACTATGAAGCACAAAGAGAAACGACTGCAATATGTTTGTCAGTATCAAACCATGAGTGCTAAAGAACAGCGAAAAGTTGTTTTCTCTGACGAAAAGAAATTCAGTTTAGGCGTTAAAGATGGCTTTCAAAAGTACTGGCACACAAAAAAAATTCCAGAAGAGAATTACTCAACAAGGCATAGTAGAGGAGGGTCTCTTATGATCAAGTGGGGGGGGTCTCATCTTCAGGAAAATTTAAACCACAATTTGTCAGTGGTCGACAAAAAGCAGCAGATTATGTGAAGATGCTAAATGATTAATCTCTCGCACAAGAAGGGTGTCGTCTATGTGGAGAAGAATGGATTTTTCAGCAAGGTAATGCTGCTATCCACAATGCATCAATAACAAAGAAGCACTTGCTTGAACAAAGAATAAGACTTCTTGACCACTCAGCGTTCTCTTTAGACCTCAATCCAATAGAAAATTTGCGGGGATTGATTGTTGCAAAAGTTTATGAAGGAAGTCGACAGTACTCAGCAATTTCTGAACTACAAAATGCAATCTTAGACGCATGGGGAAAATACCTTCAGTTCAACGTCAGAAACTAGTTGATAGTGCGCCTAGCTGAATTTTTTTAGGTTATCAAATCTAACGGCGGATCTACAAAATATTAAATAAAAAATTTACCTTCATATTCTATAGTTCTGCTCATTGGTTTTATAATTATGTCAATTTTTTTTTAATTAAGCATAAATACAAATATACATATAAAAAACGATATATATATTAAATATATATGATTTGGTTGGGTTGGGTTTTATGGCATATCAACCATTGTAGGTTATTTAATGCCAAATCCTCTTTATACATATATACTAAATATATATGATTTGGTTTGGTTGGGTTTTATGGCATATCAACCATTGTAGGTTATTTAATGCCAAATCCTCTTTATACATATATACTAGATATATATGATTTGGTTTGGTTGGGTTTTATGACATATCAACCATTGTATGTTATTTAATGCCAAATCCTCTTTATACATATATATTAAATATAGTTGATTTGGTTTGGTTGGGTTTTATGGCATATCAACCATTGTAGGTTATTTAATGCCAAATCCTCTTTATACATATATATTAAATATAGATGACTTGGTTTGGTTGGGTTTTATGGCATATCAACCATTGTAGGTTATTAAATGCCAAATCGTCTTTATACATATATATTAAATATAGATGATTTGATTTGGTTGGGTTTTATGGCATATCAAACATTGTAGGTTATTTAACGCCAAACCCATTTTTATGCAGATAGTTCTATTTCAAACAATTCAGTTTAGCATGAGTATACAGATTAATTGTCAAAAACATTTCTATTTCGAGCTATTCAGTTTATTCAAACAGTTCTAATTCAGCTAATTCAGTTTAGTATAAGTACAGATTTTGTTTACTCACAGTTAAATATCAAAACAGTTCTATATCAAACGATTCAGTTTAGTGTAAGTACAGTTTCAATGTCAAAACAGTTCCATTCCAAACAATTCAATTTAGCATAAGCACACAGTTTAAATGTAAGTACGGTTTGATTGTCAAAAAACATTTCTATTTCAAGCTATTCAATTTAGTCAAACAATTCAGTGTGTCGTTAGTTCTATTTAAACAATTCAGTGTGCCGTTAGTTCTATTTAACGCATAGATAGGGCCCTATCAGGTGCTACCACGACGGGCCAGAGTGGACCTGGGAGCAATGGCAATGAAGGGGTGCTCCGCATTCCCCAAAGCCCCAGCATCACTGGAACCTCCCCATTAGATGTTTAGTGTCATAATCAGGACACTCATTTGAGGGTCTTACCCCTCTGCAGAGGTGCAGTCGGTGTATTCTACAGCCCAGTAGACTGGGCAATAAACTTAAAGGTAAGTTTTATTCCACTTTGTTGATACGAGTAGATTGGATTTATCGCACGCTCCACTAAACAGGCGTGTTTGGCACAAGGCTTTTTTAAGGTGGGTCCAGGAGCAGGACCGTTGCCCAGACACGCCTGGCATTCCTAAAAATACCTCAGGCTCCGTTGGTATTTCTTTAAAGAGGGGCATCTTAGGCGCTAGGTGATAAACACTTCTCTTCTGAAAAGGGCTTGAGCCTGGGGTCCCGTCAGCATTTTCCTAAATTGGTGTGCCTCAGGCGACAGGTGATAAACCTATCCCCTTCCAGAAAGAGTTAGAGCCTTGGGGGACGGCTCCTTAGAGGTTCGAGGAAATCTCGGTCGCATTTACGCGATGGGAGTGCGAGGCTTCCCTGGCACCCACACCATGTTGCCTTGAGCGAGCTTCCAGGCACTATTGAGTGTTGATACTTGTAGTTGGTATTTGTTGTACGTCCCACCAAACGGGTGAGTGTGGCGCAAGGTCACTTTTAAGGTTGGTCCGGGCACAGGGTCGGAGTTCAGACACGCCTAGTATTCCTAAAAATGCCTCGGACTCCGTTAGTATTCCCCAAAAAGGGAGGCCTCAGGCGCCAGGCGATAAACCTAGCCCCTCTGGAGAGGTTTGGAGCTTGGGCGGGCGGTCCCCTGAGGTTCGAGGAGATCTTGGTCTCGGTCATAGCCACGACTCTCCTTCGGCTGCAATGTACTTGTTCTACCGTTCCAACAACTTCTGGAAGGCTCTATGGAGGTCCTCTTGTGTGAGCTTTTCAATGACCTTCGTCACAATCTTTTTCATCTCCTCAATTGTCTCATAATGACAGCCTTTGAGCTTAGGGAATAAGCAAAAGTCACAGGGAGCAAGGTCTGGACTATAGGGAGGCTGAGGAACTGTCTTGATGCATATCTTGGTCAAATAGCCAAGGATGGAGTTGTGGACTGGTGCATTGTCCTGG
>OY757947.1:13080175-13102675 GCA_963585895.1 Sepioteuthis lessoniana
CAGCATATATATATATAAGTATATATATATATATATATATATAAGTATTTGTATATATATATATATATATATAAGAATATGTATGTATTTGAATATATATATGTATATATGTATGTATATATTTATGAATATATATATATATATGTATTTGTATATATATATATATATATATATAATTGCATGATTCACGGAAGGTTTTTAGTTTTCTTTTGACCACTGAATGCGTATCCCTTGATTTTTTTCAAGGGGTCGGACGAAGTTGGCCTTTTCTTTCTTTTTGACCTATAATTTTTTTCTTTTTCCCCTGGGCGGTGATTCGAGATACTTTTATCGCTTGTTCCTGGCAGGTTTTTTTTTTGTTTTTCTCTGGTACAGTGAATGCTGGTAGATATTAGATTAGTAAATATATATATATATATATTTATGTATGTATGTATATGTGTATATATATATACGAGGATCATTAAATATTTCCAGACTTTTTTCGTATGGGTTTATTGATAGTACACACATGAAACTCTAGTCCCCTTCGAAGTAATCTCTTCCTACTGCAATGCACTCGTTGTACCGTTCCAATAACTTCTGGAAGGCCCCATGGAAGTTCTCTTGTGTGAGCGTGTCAATGACCTTCATCACAGCCTCTTTCATCTCCTCAATTGTCTCATAACAACAGCCTCTGAGCTTAGGGAATAACCAAAAGTCACAGGGACCAAGGTCTAGACTATAGGGACGGTGGGGAACTGTTTTGATGCACATCTTGGTCAAATAGTCTGTGACAAGGATGGAGTTGTGGACTGGTGCACTGTCCTCGTGGAAATGCCACTGACCCGATTTGAAGAGTGCTGGCCTCTTCCGACCGAATCTCTTCCTGAACTCCCTTAAAACATCAACATAGTAACTCTAACCCTTTGGTCAATCAACTGTGGTGTATTGACTTCCTTGTTCCTCCCACACCTCTCTTCATCCCTCACAGACTCCCTGCCTTCCTTGAATCTGTTATGCCAGTCAAAAACTGATGCTCGATTCACGCAAGATGCTGCAAAATCGGTTTGAAACATTCTGTATGTTTCTGTGGCATTTTTTCCAAGTTGAAAACAGAATTTCGTTGCATATCGTTCTTCTAAATTGTCCTCACGTCCAGATTGCATTTTTAAAATTCACCAGCAGTGACAATCAGGGTGTATTCCAATTGCTACTGTAGCTGTTCATTTAAAGCTGAAATCATATAAATTAGTCAGTCATCTCATAAGATGTATAGCAATAACATACTGAATTTTCAAGAGTCTACGTCAATTCTGTACAAAAAAGTCTGGAAACATATTGAAAGCACCGCGTATATGTATATATAAGAATATATATATATATACACACTTACATATATACATATATATACGTATATATGTATGTATATATATGTATATATATATATATGTAAGTATTTGTATATATATATATATATATGTATACATATATATATATATATCTGTATATATATATTGTCATCCACAGACTGACTGGCATTATGTATGTCATTATATATATATATATATATGTATATACAGTACAATTTGATGGAGACTCAAACTCGGTTAAGTCGTCATAATAAATTTATTTCGGCGGGGAATATTACTTTACTCTCCGTCTTGTCAGATGACTATTTACATGCTCCCCTCTCGTCGCAGAGTAGCAAATGTGGAGTTACAGTTCGTATTCAGAAGATAAAATAAAGGAATCTAAAAAATAAATAAAACATAAAAAAATAAAAATTAGAAAAAAAAGCATAAAAATAAGACTAAAAGTGGAAATCAAATTACAAATTATTTCATTCATAGGCGTGGGCAGAAGGGGTCAATAAATATATATATATATATATATATATATATATGCTTGATTAAATAATAAAGACATTTTGTCTATATAATTTTATCAAGATCCTTTCAAGTTTCCTGATAAGTGTCTCGGTTTCAGGTTGGAATTGGTGGATGAATTTACCAAAATGATCCCGAGTACTTTTGGACCTTTCATAAGCCATCATCAGGAGTTGCTTGCATGCGCAAAAAGTCTTTTTAAAGAGTTTTGAAAGTTTTGAAAGTTTTTTGATTTTTATAACATAACAAAACTACGTAAACGCAGAACTGAGATATTGATAGAATTAAAAAAACAGAACGCTATCAACGGTTGCCTATTCGGCTGGGGCTGTAGAATACACTGACTGCACCTCTTCAGAGAGGTAAGACCCCCATAATGAGTGTCCTGGATATGACACTAAACAATCTGATGGTGAGGTTCCAGTAATGCTGGAACTTTGGGGAATGCGGAGTACCCCTTTGATTGCCATCGCTCCCAGATCCACTCTGGCCCGGAGTGGTAGCACCTGATAGGGCCTTATCTATGGGTTAAATAGAACTAACAGCATACTTATGCTAAACTGAATTGTTTGAGCAAACTGAATAGCTTAAAATAGAAATGTTATTGACAATTAAACCGTACTTACATTTAAACTGCGTGCTTATCCTAAACTGAATTATTTAAAATAGAACTGTTTTTTGACATTAAAACTGTATTTACACTGAATTGAATTGTTTAATATAGAACTGTTTTGACATTTAACTGCGTAAACAAAATCTGTGCTTACGCTAAACTGAATTATCTGAATTAGAACTATTTGAATAAGCTGAATAGTTTGAAATAGAAATGTTTTTCACAATTAAACTGTGTATTCATACCGAACTGAATTGTTTGAAATAGAATTGATTATTTGTATAAAAACGGATTTAGCATTAAATAACCTACAAAGGTTGATATGCCATAAAACCAACCAACCAACCAATGTAGAAAATGGACACGGCGACACGAGTTCAAAACCTGGACGAAGCTGTTAGCATCTCACCTTGAGGAGGTGCCCGTGGTGTAGTCGTTATCGTCGTAGGAAATAGACACGGTGACACGAGTTCAAATCCTGGACGAGACTGATTGCATTTCACATAGCACTAATACCCTTGGGAAAGGTATGAATCTAATTATTCTCCCTCCAGCTATGGGTAAATAGTGGGACAGACTAGGTTCTTCAGCCTTGGTTAGGCAACTAGTCTAGGAGAAGGAAAACTCTGAATTCAAACCTGTTAAACTCCGCTTAAAAAAATTGACCTTGTGTGATATCCTGCCCGAGCGGAGGGGTTGGTAAATAGTACCTTGAGAAAGATATGAATTCAATTAGTCTTCGTGCAAGTACGGGTAAATAAAAGAGCAAACCGGGTTCTTTGGCCTTGGTATGGCAACCGATCTAGGAGAAGGAAAACTTCTGAATTCAAATCTGTTAAACTCCGCTTAAATACTGACCTTATGTCACATCCTGCTCTAAACGAATGGGTTGAGAAAATATATGCGTAAGACAACTTCAGGAGAATTTTGGAGACGGATGTCAAACTATGAAGAAGGAAGAAGATTCGACAGAAATAATTGGCGGTGACTAATTAAATCTGGGAATCTGCCAGTTGGTTCAAAGAATTGGGAATGCGAACAAGAATCCAAGCACTAAAGTGTGTCTGATGCTGAGACTACAGTCTCGGATCTTTGGGGAATCTGGAATACCCTTTCAATATCATTACTCCCAGGCCCACTCTGACCAAGAGTGGTGGTATCTGTTAGGATCCCATCAATGGATAAAATAGAACTGATTACTATACTAACTGTACGCAAAAGAATGATTGGTATTAAATAGAATTATTAGTCTTACAAAGGAATACTTGAAACCATTTACCTGTGTGCAAACAAATGATTAATATTAAATAGAATTTTTGGGGTTAGATATCAATACTTGAAACCATTTAATTGTGTGCAAACAAATGATTAATATAAAATAGAATTATTAGTCCTACATAGGAATACTTAAAAACCCTTTAACTGTGTGCAAACAAATGTTTAATAGGGTACTAGCCCGAAAGTTGACTTTAAACCTGCTCACGACAATATATTGCAGTCCAGAATCTTAGCCACGTGATCACAGTGATTCCCCCAGGAGATAGATATGAAAAGGCATAGATAGATAGATAGATAGATAGATAGATAGATAGATAGATTCGAGTGTATTTTCTTGTCTTCCGAAATAGAGATGATTATTGTTTGTTTTTTTCATGTGAAATTAAAAGTCTTTGAGGCAGACGCAAAACCATTTTACGAAGTCTTCGGCATTCGTTGGAGAATGAATATGCGAAACGCTTCTTGGAATTGTCTAATAGAGTCGGATTATTTGCCCAGGATTTTGTTTTTGGTTTGGTTTGGTTTCATGGCATATCAACCATCCCAGCTATGGTAATCTAGTATGTCTAGCCACACTGATAAGTTCTGATAGAACGAAACAGATCTGTCTGTGGATGACAATATATATATATATATATATATATATATATATATATATATATGAGTTGTACACATAAATCAACAAACAATTCAGTTAAACATCAGTGATATGTTTGCACACAGTTAAATGATCAAACAGTTCTATTTCTAACAATTCAATTTGGCATAAGTCATTAATTTACACACAGTTTAAATGTCAAACAGTCCTATTTAACCCATAGATATGACCCCATCAGGTGCTACTACTTAGGGCCAGAGTGGACCTTGGAATAATGGCAATGAAGGGGTGCTCTGCATTCCCCAAGTATCCAGTATTACTGATGCCTTACTATCAGATTGTTTAATGTCATATCTAGGATATTCGTTGGGCGGGGGGTCATACCTCCTCTTCAAAGATGCAATCGGTGTATTCTGTAGCCCACCTACCCGCCAGCCGACTGGGCAACCCAAGAAATAGACTTTTGCTCTATTTCTTTTTCCTTCATTCTTGATTTACCATTTTCTTTAGTCCTGCCTTTTTCCTTTCTTTCTCTGTAACATTTTAATCTTCTTTCTTTCTTTCGATTATTTTTCTTTCTTTCTTTCTTTTACATTTTCTTTCTTTCTTTCTTTCTTTCCATTATTTTTCTTTCTTTCTTTCTTTCTTTCTTTTAATCATTCTATTACTTTCATTCCACCTTTCTTTCTTTCCATCATCTTTCTTTCTTTGTATCATCTTTCTTTCTTTCTTTCTTTCTATCATTTATTTTTTCTTTCTTTTTCTCTCTTTTTCTCTTCTTTTTTCTTTCTCTTCTTCATTTGTAATCTCGCCAAGTATTATGGAGCCATTTTTTTTTTAACTTTTAATTTTTCCCAGGCAAAAATTCTTCTTTCTCAATTTCTTCTGCGTAAATTGAATTTTGAAAAAGACCCAGTTTTTTTTTCTTCAAAGAAGCAAAAATCGAGTTACTTAGTGTAATTAGTAATTTTCAATCTACTAACAATTAGGCTGGTCTTTCATTTTTAATAGGCAATTTCAAAATCAAAATATGCAATTAGTTTAACCTCCTTAAGAAAAATCGCTACCTTTGTCAAGTTATATTGCTGGCTACTTAAAATCTAGTTTGTGGCTGCGAAGTTCATTTTTATGTCAGCAGACACATTGCTCAAACTAAAAAAAACCCTTCGTAGGGCACGGCTGAATTATATTTTCTTTACGCAAGTATCAATTTTCTTTCTTTCTTTCTTTCTTTCTTTCTTTCTTTCTTTTTTCTCCCCTGGCTTTTTTCTCTTTCTTTCTTTTTTTCTTTCCCTTCGATAGGCTATTCCTTGATTATTTCTTTCCTTCGTTCTTTCTTTTCAGTATTTCATTTCTGGATTGATTCTTTCTTTCTTTCTTTCTTTCTTTCTTTCTTTCTTCTCACCTGTTTTTTTTCTCTTTCTTTCTTTCTTTCTTTCTTTCTTTTCGATCTACTATTCCTTGATTATTTCTTTCCTTCGTTCTTTTTTTTCAGTATCTAATTCCTGGATTAATCCTTTCTTTCTTTCTTTCTTTCTTTCTTTCTTTCTTTCTTTCTTTCTTTCCCTTCAATAGGCCATTCCTAGATTTTTTCTTTCCTTCGTTCTTTTTTTCAGTATTTTATTCCTGGATTGATTCTTTCTTTCTTTCTTTCTTTCTTTCTTCTCGCCTGGCTTTTTTTTTTTTTTTCGATATTTCTTTCTTTCTTTCTTTCTCTTCGATCTACTATTCCCTGATAATTTCTTTCCTTCGTTCTTTTTTTCAGTATCTAATTCCTGGATTAATTCTTTCTTTCTTTCTTTCTTTCTTTCTCTTCGATAGGCTATTCCTTGATTTTTTTCTTTCCTCCATTCCTTTTTTTCAGTATTTCATTCCTGGATTGATTCTTTCTTTCTTTCTTTCTTTCTTTCTTTCTTTCTTTCTTTCTTCTCGCCTGGCTTTTTTTTTTTCGATATTTCTTTCTTTCTTTCTTTCTTTCTCTTCGATCTACTATTCCCTGATAATTTCTTTCCTTCGTTCTTTTTTTCAGTATCTAATTCCTGGATTAATTCTTTCTTTCTTTCTTTCTTTCTTTCTTTCTTTCTTTCTCTTCAATAGGCTATTCTTTGATTTTTTTCTTTCCTTCGTTCTTTTTTTTTTTCAGTATTTTATTCCTGGATTGATTCTTTCTTTCTTTCTTTCTTTCTTTCTTTCTTTCCTAATGATCATAATTTTTATTTTATTTTCAATTTTCTTATTTTATCGCTCATCTATTTCATAAATTTTATTTTATCAAAACTATCAAATTTGTCATGAGTCTCTTATTTCTTTTTAATTGTATTAAAATTCTGAAACACCTTCATTAAGAAATTAAAAACAAAAGGTGTTGGCCTCTTCATTTTTATAAATTTAGAAGTCAATAAGTAAATATTGAGTGTGTGTGGGCTTCCATAGTTTTCCGTAATAACCAAATTCGCTCACTTTGGATACGATGTGATAATAAAACGTTTCTAACGAAAAAAAAAACGCATTTGGAATGTTTTCCAAAGTTAAATGTTTTCAAGTGGTTGGATTCGTAAAATTTTCACGTAAACAATATGCTTTCGTGGTAAGGAAGAGAGAAAAAGGGAGAACAGAGAGAAAAAGATAGATAGATAGAGAGAGAGGGAGAGAGACAGATAGAGAGAAAGTGAGAGAAGCGAGTGAATAACGATAGATAGATAGAGAGAGAGAGAGAGAGAGAGACAGACAGACAGACAGACAGACAGACAGAGAGGGAGAGAGAGAGAGGGAGAGAGACAGATAGAGAGAAAGTGAGAGAAGCGAGCGAATAACAATAGATAGATAGAGAGAGGGGGGATAGAGGGGGAGAGAGAGGGATAGAGACAGAGAGAAAGTGAGAGAAGCGAGTGAATAACGATAGATAGAGAGAGAGAGGGGGAGAGAGAGAGAGGGAGAGAGACAGATAGAGAGAAAGTGAGAGAAGCGAGTGAATAACGATAGAGAGAGAGAGAGAGAGAGAGAGAGAGAGAGAGAGAGAGAGAGAAGATACGAATAAAGACACAGAGAAGAGAGGGAGGGAAAGATAACTATGTGTGAGAAGGCTTAAGAGAAAGAGAAATATGCAGAGTAGCAGATGAAAAACAAAAGTGAGAGAAGCAGAGAATAGATAGAGAGATATGAGGGAGGGGAAAAATGTGAATAAAGATACATAGAAGAGAGAGTGGGGGTGAAATGTGGAAGGCACAAGTGAAAGATAGAGACAGACAGACAGACAGGAGAAAGAAGGAAGTGGATATGAATGAAAACGAATGCTGGAAAGTGATAGAGAAAGAGAGAGAAAGAGAGAGAGAGAAAGAGAGCAAGAAGAAGAAGAAGAAGAAGAAGAAGAAGACACAAGAGAGAGAAAGAGACGGGGTGGGGGAGCAGACGAGCATAAAAAACTCAGAAGAAGAAAGAGAGAGATTGTGTGTGAGAAGACACGCAAAAAAGACAGCAAGAAAAAGAGCAAGAGAGAGAGAGAGAGAGAGAGAGAGAGAGAGAAAGGGGAAGAGAGAGAAGGAGATGAAAAACGAGAGAGAGTGAGAGAGAGAGAGAGAGAGAAGAGGGGTTAATGAAGACGAGAATAAAGACTCCCAGAATAAAGAAAGAAGAGGTGTATGATGACACGTGAGAAAGAGAGCAAGAAATAGAGCGATTAAGAAAGAGAGAGAGAGTAAGTGAGTGAGAGAGAGAGAGAGAATGAGAGAGAAATACAAGGGAAGAGAACGTAAGTGTGGGTCTGAATGAAAGCCCATAATTAGGAGCGATATGAATTAAAATCAGAGAGAACATGTGTGAGAGAGAGAAAGAGAGAGAGAGAGAAAGAGAGACCGAGACAAGAAGAGAATGAAAACACGTAAGGGAGAGAGAGTGGTTGGTTGGTTGGTTGGTTGGTTAGGTGGTTGGTTGACTTCATGGCATGCCAATCACAGTCGAGTTATTTAATGCCGAGGTCAGTGGTTATTAAACAATTATTTGGTTTCAGATACCGTAAATCATGCCGTACATGTCGACCTGGCATTAAAATCGAACTCGAGATTTTTAGTTCAAAATTCTTGGTTAGACCAATTGCAGCTGTAAAAGTTGACTCCCAAACATACAGTAAGCTACTAGTAGACCAAAACCTACTCAGTAGGTCGACAACAAAGTCGACAATTTTGCAAATTGTCTTTTATTATTATTATTATTATTATTATTATTATTATTATTATTATTTACTCCTTTAGAGTTTTTCACATCAGTGTTAGCTGATGGGTTTTCACTGGAGTTTGAGTGACAGCAAGTCTCCTCAAGTATCCAGGAGCTCTATCCTAGATATTGAGCACTCTCCATATCATATTGCACTTGGTTCTATACAAACCCACAAAGTGATTTAGTGAAAACCAATACTGTTATAATATATATATATATATATATATATGAAAGTAAATATGGATAAAATCCGACAGTATGAAGGTAGCAGGAAAAAATATAATCCAAATAGGTGAATATATCATGATGTGAAGTCGACGTTAACGTTTCGGTTATAATAACCATCGTCAGGACTTGGATATAAAATAGTTCAACAATATAGATGGGTGATTGTTGAGATGACAGGAGCAAATGAGAAATATACAACGAAAAGATAGATAAACATGCACATAGCGTTCAAAATTCAAAAGTCATCAGAACGTGTTTGGCATGTGGAAAAATATTAGAAAATGTAGGATTTTTCAAAGAAACGAGACAAAACCTCCCGTTTATTGAGAAATACGCAACAAATAAGTTTATTTGTTATAAACTTATTTTATCAAGATCCTTTCAAGTTTCCTGATAAGTGTATTGGTTTAATTTCACACGAGAAACCAATATCAACAATAAAATCCCATTTCTTGGTGTACTAATAGACACAAGGATTATTGACCGATTTACCACCTCCACATATAAAAAAACAACCTACCAACATTCATCACTCATCGCTTCCAGCAGGTCTTTTAGACAACACCAGAGTGTGTCCTCGTGGTGTAATGGTTAAAGCGATGGACTGTGAAATTGTAGTAAGCGAGTTCGTACTCACGTCGCGCCATTACGTTCACTTTCGGGCAAAAACCCTTGGGGAAAGGTATGAACCCCATTATCCTCCCTGCTATGGGTTAAATAGTACCACTACTGTTCTTCTAGGAGGAATGGCTTTGGCATTAAATAACCTAAAAAGAGTTGATATGCCATTAAACAAATAAACCAAACCAAACCAAGATTACATCCTGTGTCCGTACAGAGCTGTTGTAGATAGGTTCTAGTTGGTCGTCCAACACTGGCACGACTGTCTGAAGGGATCAATAGGAAAACGTCGCTTAGGAGTTCGTACTTAATTCTCCCGCAATATCTCGCATGGCTCTCACTCAAACCATCAAATATATATATATATGCTTTCGAACCTTTCATAGGCCATCATCAGGGGTTGCTTGCATGTATAATGAGTGTTTTTTAAACAGTTTTTTTTAGGGTTTTTTATAACATACGAAAATTACGTAAACGCAGAGTTGGATAAAACTGAGAATCTGATGAATCTAAAACAAAAACAGAACATTACAAACGGAAATAGAATATTCACAAGAAATATAGAATATTAAAAAAAAAAAAACAGAAAAAAATAGTTATTTCAAAACAGTGTCGTTATTTTCAAAATAAATTCTATTGATTCAAGCTTTTTTTTTTCTTATATGTAGGGCTTCCAGGATTTGTTGTCGTAGCTTACTAATTTCGAGTGCTATCATAGTGTTGTATTCAACTAGAATTTTTCATCCACCAATTCAAGCCTGAAACCAAGACACTTATCAGGAAATTTGAAAGGATCCTAATAAAATTATATAGACACAATGTATATTTATTATTTAATCAAACATGCTTAAATGAAAGACTGCAGTTGAACTATACACACACACACATACATATATATATATATATATAAACGTAGACACATTTAATGGTGTTTGGTTACTTAGATGTGTCCATAAGGCCAAGTGATTTTGGTTTGTAATTGGGGTCTATTTATGCATTGCTTACTGGTGGGGAAATTGACGAGAATAAATAGAAAATATTTACGATATAATAAGCATTATTTATGAATTTAATAAAGAATATATAATGTGTGTGTCTCTGTGTGCGTGCCTCTGTCTGTGTGTGTGTCTCTGTGTGCGTGCGTCTGTGCGTGTGTCTGTATTTGAGCGTGTATGTGTATGTCTGTGTGTATGTGTATGTCTGTGTGTATGTATCTATATGTGTGTGAGTGTGTGCGTGTTCCAGTGATTGTGTGTCTGTGTGTGTGTCCCTTTGTGTATGTGCGTCTGTGTGTATATATCTGTGTGTGTGTGTGTATGTGCGTGGTCCTGTGATTGTGTGTGTGTGTGTGTGTGTGTGTCTCTCATTCTCTCTGTGAATCAATGAATTGCCGTTCGAAAGTAAGTGTATTTACAAGGGAGGAGATTATCATATTTACCCAACCCCTCCGCTCGGGCAGGATATGACACAAGGTCAATTTTTTAATTGAATTCAGAGTTTTCCTTCTCCTAGGATATGACACAAGGTCAATTTTTTAATTGAATTCAGAGTTTTCCTTCTCCTAGGATATGACACAAGGTCAATTTTTTAATTGAATTCAGAGTTTTCCTTCTCCTAGGATATGACACAAGGTCAATTTTTTAATTGAATTCAGAGTTTTCCTTCTCCTAGGATATGACACAAGGTCAATTTTTTAATTGAATTCAGAGTTTTCCTTCTCCTAGGATATGACACAAGGTCAATTTTTTAATTGAATTCAGAGTTTTCCTTCTCCTAGGATATGACACAAGGTCAATTTTTTAATTGAATTCAGAGTTTTCCTTCTCCTAGGATATGACACAAGGTCAATTTTTTAATTGAATTCAGAGTTTTCCTTCTCCTAGGATATGACACAAGGTCAATTTTTTAATTGAATTCAGAGTTTTCCTTCTCCTAGGATATGACACAAGGTCAATTTTTTAATTGAATTCAGAGTTTTCCTTCTCCTAGACTAGTTGTCTCACAAAGCCTGAAGAACCTAGTCTGCCCTACTCCCTGGAGGGAGAATAATTGGATTCATACCTTTCCCAAGGGTATTAGTGCTATGTGAAATGTAATCAGTCCAGGATTTGAACTCGTGTCGCCGTGTCTCTCCAATTCCTGCGACGATAACCATTACGCCACGGGCACATGCGAGGAGATTATGTTGACAAAACCATTCGAAGTGCTTTTGCCGCCTTGGTCTGCCGATTGTGGATGTGGTGACATCGATGAATAATCTATTCAATTGAATAAAATGTTCGATAACGAACTGCTACACACGTGAACAGTACGGAAACACAGCTGTTTACGTGCATCACCTGCGTACACGGACACACACACACACACACACACACACACACACATACGCATACAAATACACACACACATACAAACACACACACAGATATGCATGCAAATACACACACACACGCACACAAACACACAAACACGCACACACATACGCATACAAATACACACATACACACAAAAACACACGCACACACATACAAATACACACAAACACACACACACATAAGCATACAAATACACACACACACAAACACACACACATATGCGTACAAATACGCACACACATACACGCACACACATACAAATACAAATACATACATACACACACAGAAGAACACACGCACACACATACAAATACACACACACACACAAACACACACATACGCATATAAATACACACACACATACAAATACAAATACACATACGCATACAAGCACACACACACACACACACACATGCACACAAACACACACACACACACACATACGCATACAAACAAACACACACACACACACCAAATGGACATGAAATGTATTCATGATAAATTCAAAAGGGGGGAAAACAGTGCATAACCGACTCTTTTAACGACCCGTTGAAATCACCAAAACTAAAATGGCTGCCAGTGGAATTCTGAATTGCTTTTTTTCTTCTTCTTCTTCTTCTCCTCCTCCTCCTCCTCATTATTATTATTATTATTATTATTATTATTATTATTATTATTATTATTATTATTATTATTATTATCGTTGTTGTTGTTGTTACTATTATTTGTTTATTTATTTTCTGTGCTTTTCATCGGGGAGAAATTTCAGTGATTCGGGCAATAATTATTGATCTGGTGATTAAAACCAAATGCATATGCCTCACCTGGTAATAATCGTGCGAGAGAGACGGAGAGAGAGAGAGAAAGAGAGAGACAGAGAGAGAAATATATATATATATATATATACATGTGTGTGTGCGTGGGTGTATTTAGATGACAAAAACGCTATGGATGAAAAACTTATCAAAAAAATCGTGTGTGCGCGAGAGGGAGAAAGCAAGAGAGAGAGAGAGAGAAAGAGAGAGAGAGAGAAATGAGTGGTAGAGAGAGAGAGAAAGAGAGAGAGAGAGAGCGAGCGAAGCAGAAAGAGGGAAAGGGAGAGAGTGAGAGAGAGAAAGATATATATATATATATATATATATATATATATAAATTATCCAGTCAGTGTCCAAGGACAGAAGGTGTGGATTATTCTTTACATAGAATATATGAGGGTAATCATATAAATCTATGAGAGTGCTCAATGTATGGCTATTGTTAGTTCCCTATTTATTCGCTAGGGTATAACAAAATTCACATTCAAAGCGTATATAGAACAATTAAATGGAGACTCAAAATCGGTTAAGCCGTCATAATAAATTTATTTCGGCGGAGAATATTGTTGGTATATTCTCCGTCTCGTCAGATGACTCTTTTTACATGCTCTGTATTCTCCCAGAGATGCGAATGAGGAGTTACAGTTCGTATTCAGAAGATAAAATAAGGTAATTAAAAAAATTAAATTAAATTAAAAATCAGAAAATGAAGATAAAAAACATAAAGTGGAAATCAAATTACAAAGTTACAAATTCTTTCGTTCATAGTCGTGAGCAGAGGGTGTTAACATGTTATATGTTAGAACGATTAAGAAACAGGAGTGGAATTAATCTACTGGTCAGTCCCTTCTAATTTTGTGTTCTGTTTGTGGTTTCTTCTACTTGGCAGGTGTGCTTTTCTAAACAGACTAAGATCGTTTAACTAATGGCTATCTCATATATGATTTACATTTATTTCTAATATGTCTGTTAATTAACCCAGCTGTTGCCATCCGAGATATTCCTCTTGTTTCAATTAGGATCGAGATAGTTAAACCGGATAAGGTGGGGGAATTTATTATAGTCGTCAAGTGTTTTTTTTTTAAATTACCCTAAAAATGGTCAAGGGGAATTAACCACTCCTGAATCACAGGCCCTATTTTTGGATTAATATTCCCCGTTCATCTGGCCCTTATCTATCTTTATCTTTCCCTGTCTTGGTGATATCTGCTGTTGGGTTGATCTCTATTATTTAGGCTTTGCGATTATTTATTTACAGTGACTCCCAATTAAGATAATTTAAATTTTCCTCTATGTCTGCACTTAAAGACAAGCTCATTCCTCTCGTTCAACAAAAGTTTTCTATTTTTTAAATTAATCATGCTAATTTTTTCGTCTAAGTATAGGTTACATCTACCGTTGAAGCTGTTGGCGGCAGATAAGTGCCTTATTATTTTCCACTTAATTTGGGGGATAGCCCCTGATCCTTAAGGCCCCAAAAGTATTTTGATAAAGCAGTCTGGTATCTAAGTTTTGGGTTGGAAAATGAGTGTCTGTGGCTGTACCATCTTTGCTTCCAATTTCCCGCGGAGATTCCTATATAGACTCTCTCCCCGTCCTTTTGCTGTTCCATAGGAGAAATGCATGCTTGGTATACGACATTCCTCGTGGTGCAGCGTCCGCCTAAGGGGCATTCTTCCTTATTCCTACAGTTACAAGACTTCACGTTTGGGTACCTATCCCTCGTGGTTAGCTCATTGAGTAGCCTCCTATTATGGTTGCTTAGTATGTTGTACATATTCTTAGTGCAGGAGTAGCTAATTTTCACTGTATTTCCATTAAAAATCCTACTCAATGGGTTGTCTCTATTAAAATGTTTATCTAGGAGGTGTAGGAAGTATCTACCAATGTTAATGTTAGTGAGCTTACAAAATGGCGGATTTTGAAATGTCCATCCTGTTTTTCAGTTTCTGGTATGAACCAAAAACACGAAGAAAAATATAACAGGACTTCTTCTGATCCAATGGATAAATAAAACAGAATAGACACGACCGGTCTTTGGTTTTTCTTTAAAGAAATATTGCTCTGTAAAAATTACATTGAGCTCTCCACCAGGAAAATTTAAATGTTCAGCTCCTGAATGATTTTCTTGTCCTTAAGGAATTAATCCCAACTCTGGTTTAACTGGACCGAATGATACTATATATATATATATATATATATATATATATATATATATATATATTGTGAATAAAAACCTAAAAACAGGAGAAAGAAGGACAGAGAAAAAGGGAAACAGACAGACAGACAAAAATGCAGACAGACGGAGAGTTTATGTTTGGTTTGGTTTGATGGCATTCCAACCATTGTAGGTTATTTAATGCCAAATCCGGTTTACTCATATATATTAGATATATCGTAAACAAGTCAACAAAGTTAAATAGTTCCAAGTATTGCTATGTATCACTAACATGAGTTATTTGTTTACACACAGTTAAATGATCAAACAGTTCTATTTCTAACAATTCAATTTATCATAAGTCAACAAAGTTAAATGTTTCCAAGTATTGCTATGTATCACTAACGATTCAATAAACATCGTACATTCGTTTACTCTCAGTTAAATGATCAAACAGTTCTGTTTCTAATAATTCAATTTGCTTGAACTCAGTTTGAACGTCAAATAATTCTATTCGACCTTTAGATAGATCCCTATCAGGTACTCCGGGCTAGAGTAGACCTGGGAGCGATAGCAATGAAGGGGTACTGTGCATTCCCTAAAGCTCCAGCATTACCATATTTACCCAACCCCTCCGCTCGGGCAGGATATAACACAAGGCCAGTTTTAAAGCGGAGTTTAACAGGTTTGAATTCAGAGTTTTCCTTCTCCTAGACTAGTTGCCTCACCAAGGATGAAGAAAATCAGTCTGCCCTACTATTTACCCATAGCTGGAGGGGGGAATAATTGGATTCATACCTTTCCCAAGGGTGTTAGTGATGTGTGAAATGCAATCAGCCTCATCCAGGATTTGAACTCGTGTTGCCGTGTCCATTTCCTTCGACGATAACTATTACACCACGGGCACCTCCACGCATTACTGGAGCCTTACCATCAGATTGTTTCATGTCATATCCAGGACACTCTTTGGAGATGGATATCTTATCCGTCTGCAGAGATGCAGTTGATCTATTCTACAGTCCCTGTCCACTAGGCTGACTTCCATTCTGTTTCTAAAAATGAGAATTTACGATGCGCATACGATAAGTTTCCAGACTTTTTTCGTACGAACATTTAAAATTGTCGTAGACACTTGAAAATTCATGATGTTATTGCTATACACCTTATGAGATGTCTGAACAATTTTTATAACTTCAGGTTCAAATTAACAGCTACAGCAGGAATTGGAATATACCCTACTAAAGCCTGATTGTCACAGCTGGTGAATTAAAAAAATCTGACACTTTAGAAGAACGATATACAATAAAATTCTGTTTTAAACTTGGAAAAAATGATGCCACAGAAACGTATGGAATGCTTCAGACTGCTTTTCGACCAACTTGCTTGAATAGAGCACCAGTTTTTGAGTGGCATAAGAGATTCAAGAAAGGCAGGGTATCTGTGAGGGATTGTTATATATTGACCCTCGACCGAGCCGTCAAACAAGCGATGCACCTGTGTAAATAAGCGAAAGAACAGCGGAAGTAGGTGGCCGTTAGAAAATAATATAACCAGGTGCCCGGGCGGTTCGAGTCAGTTGGAGACAGGATGCCGAAACAAGAACCAGCTGCAGATTGAGGACTTTGAGCCCTTAGTGACCTCCGGTTAAGCAACCCAAGCCAAGATGCGAAAGAAGTGCTGCTATGGTCGAGAGAAGAACTTGGGTCAATATAGCAGTCCTTCCTTGTCTCCACTCATATCTCACACACAATAAACATCACATTTTCGAAAATAAAGTGTGAGAGATTTATATTTTTATAAAGAAGTGTATTCGTTCGTTATTGAAGTCGTCATTATCATTTGATTATGTTCCCGTGTATATGTATATGTGCAGTTGTATTGTGGGTATATAACAGGATGATGAGAGGTGTGGGAGGAGTAAGAAAGTCAATAGACCAGAGTTGATTGGCCAAAGGGTTAGGGTTAGGGTTACTATGTTGAGGTTTTAAGGGAGTTCAGCAAGAGATTCCTAGGGAAGAGGCCAGCACTCTTCAAATCGGGTCAGTGGCATTTCCACCAGGACAATACACCAATCCACAACTTCATGCTTGTCACTGACTATTTGACCAAGATGGGCATCAAGACAGTTCTTCAGCCTCCCAATAGTCCAGACCTTGCTCCCTGTGACTTTTGCTTATTCCCTAAGCTCATAGGCTGTCGTTATGAGACAATTGAGGAGATGAAAGAGGCTGTGACGAAGGTCATCGACACGTTCGCACAAGAGCACTTCCATGGGGCCTTCCAGAAGGTGTTGGAACGATACAACAAGTGTATTGCAGCCGGAGGAGATTACTTCGAAGGGGACAAGAGTTTCATGTGTGTACTATCAATAAAAGTGCTCATACGAAAAAAGTCTGGAAACTTATCGTATGCACCTCGTATATAATGTTTCAAAACACAAAATTTATACAAAGACCAAAGGCATGGACTTCTTCGTGCGAAAATGTAACAAACTTTCAGGGGAAATAAACAAACAATTATAAGACACAATTTATAAACAAACACACATTCCAGTGGTTATTTTTCTATATCGGTATAAAACGTGTTTGTTATACATTGGCATAATGGTTAGAGTGTTCACCAATGGCCTGGGAAACGTGGGTCCAATCTAAGGTCGAGTCATACCAAAGACTCAAAAATGGTACTTGATGCTACCTTGCTTAACTCTCAGCATTATAAGGTAAGGATCAAGAGTAAAGTGGAACAATCCAGGAAAAGGGAATTTGCGCCATCCTCTACACCTTGGTGTAGTAGCTATCGAAAAGGGAGCCTTCGGGTCACCCTCGACTACGGTCGCCAACTTTACTTTTTTTTATACATTATTTAGTTTGGATAGGAGAGGATCCTATCTATGGGTCAAATAGAACTGTTTGACATTTGAACAGTATCAAAACAAATGACTTGTACCTAATTGAAGTGCCCGTGGTGTATTGGTTATCGTCGTTGGAAATGTACACGGCAATTAATCCTGGACGAGACTGATTGCATTTCACATTGCACTAATACTCTTGGGAAAGGTATGAATCCAATTATTCTCCCTCCAGCTATGGGTAAAATAGTAGGGCAGACTAGGTTTTTCAGCCTTGGTGGGGCAACTAGTCTAGGAGAAGGAAAACTCTGAATTCAAACCTGTTAAACTCCGCTTAAAGAATTGACCTTGTGTCATATCCTGCCCGAGCGGGGGGTTGGGTAAATATGTATACCTAATTGAATGGTTTTAAATAGAAATGTGTAAACAAATGACTGACGTTTAATTGAGTTGTTAGTAATACACAGCAATACTTGGAGACATTCAATTCTGTTGATGTAAACTAAACTGAATTGATCGAAATAGAACTGTTTGATCATTTAACTGTGTGCAAACAAATGACTGGTGTTTAATTGAGTTGTTAGTAATATATAGCTATAATTGGAGACATTTAATTCTCTTGACTTAAACTAAACTGAATTGATCGAAAATTGATTTAAAAGTTTGTAAACAAATGACTAACGTTAAATTGAGTTATTCGTGATATATAGCAATACTTGGAGGTATTTAACTTTGTTGACATAGGCTAAACTGAATTGATCGAAATAGATCTGTTTGATCATTTAACTGTGTGCAAACAAATGACTGATGTTTAATTGAGTTGTTAGTGATATATAGCAATACTTGGAGGCATTTAACTTTGTTTCCGTAAGCTAAACTGAATTGATCGAAATAGATCTGTTTGATCCTTTAACTGTGTGCAAACAAATGACTGATGTTTAATTGAGCTGTTTGTGATATATAGCAATACTTGGAGGCATTTAACTTTGTTTCCATAAGCTAAACTGAATTGATCGAAATAGATCTGTTTGATCATTTAACTGTGTGCAAACAAATGACTGATGTTTAATTGAGTTGTTTGTGATATATAGCAATACTTGGAGGCATTTAACTTTGTTTCCGTAAGCTAAACTGAATTGTTTGAAATAGATCTGTTTGATAATTTAACTGTGTGCAAACAAATAACTGGTGTTTAATTGAATTGTTAGTGCTATATAGCAATACTTGGAGGCATTTAACTTTGTTTCCGTAAGCTAAACTGAATTGATCGAAATAGATCTGTTTGATCATTCAACTGTGTGCAAACAAATAACTGGTGTTTAATTGAATTGTTAGTGATATATAGCAATACTTGGAGGTATTTAACTTTGTTGACATAAGCTAAACTGAATTGATCGAAATAGAACTGTTTGATCATTTAACTGTGTGCAAACAAATGAGTAACGTTTAATTGAGTTGTTAGTGATATATAGCAATACTTGGAGGTATTTAACTTTGTTGACATAGGCTAAACTGAATTGATCGAAATAGAGCTGTTTGATCATTTAACTGTGTGCAAACAAATAACTGGTGTTTAATTGAATTGTTAGTGCTATATAGCAATACTTGGAGGCATTTAACTTTGTTGACATAAGCTAAACTGAATTGATCGAAATAGATCTGTTTGATCATTTAACTGTGTGCAAACAAATAACTGGTGTTTAATTGAATTGTTAGTGCTATATAGCAATACTTGGAGGCATTTAACTTTGTTTCCGTAAGCTAAACTGAATTGTTCGAAATAGATCTGTTTGATCATTTAACTGTGTGCAAACAAATGACTAACGTTTAATTGATTTGTTAGTGATATATAGCAATACTTGGAGGCATTTAACTTTGTTGACATAAGCTAAACTGAATTGATCGAAATAGAACTGTTTGATCATTTAACTGTGTGTAAACAAATGACTGATGTCTGAGTTGTTAGTGTAACATAACAATACTTGGAAGCAAAAGAATAATTTATATAGAAACAATAGCAATACGAGTGTGCCAAGAAATTAGTTCTAACTCATTTAAAAATGAAATTACTGACAAACTAATCATTAATCTCTATTTAAATGTGTGTAAACAAATGACTGATGTTGAAGTGTTGCTGTTATATAGCAATACTTTAAAATCGGTTGCCCAGTCGGCTGGGGCTGTAGAATACACCAACTGCTTCCCTGCAGAGGGCTAAGACCGCCCCCAACGAGTGTCCTGCTTATGACACTAAACAATCCGATGGTGAGGTTCCAGCAATGCTGGAGCTTTGGGGAATGCGGAGTACCTCTTCATTGCCATCGCTCCCAGGTCCACTCTGGCCCGGAGTGGTAGCACCTGATAAGGGTCCTATCTATGGGTTAAATAGAATTAACAGCATACTTATGCTAAAATGAATTGTTTGAGTAAAACTGAATAGTTTGAAATAGAAATGACTTTTACAATTAAACCGTACTTACATTTAAACTGCGTGCTTATGCTTAACTGAATTGTTTGAGGTGGAACTGTTTTTTTGACATTGAAACTGTATTTACACTTAACCGAATTGTTATATACAACTGCTTGAATAGTTAGAAATGGAAATGTTTTTGGCCATTAAACTGTGTACTTATGCTAAACTGAATTGTTTTAAATAGAACAGATTATTTACATAAAAATGGATTTGGCGTTAAATAACCTACAAAGGTTGATATGCCATAAAACCCAACAAACCAAACCAAACCAAACCTTTAAAATCGCTTAATAGTATGAAAAAAAAATGAGCTCAGGCTCGTTTAAAAATGTTCTCCATAAAATGTATTTTCAAATCATATATATCCAATAAATCTGTATAAAAAGAATTTGACATTAAATAACCTACAAGGAATGATATGCCATAAAGTATTGGTGTGGTGACGGTATTTGTTTATCTGACCGACAGGACGAGTGTGGCACCAGGCCTTTTCTTATGTGGGTCCAGGCGCAGAGCCGTAGCCCAGACACGCCCGGCGGCTCCAAAAATTCTTCGCACCCCGTCGGCATTCCCCCAAAAAGGGGTGCTCGAGAATGCCGGTCTTGCAGGCTCGTGACAGGAATGCCAGCTCACTGGATTCCATGTCAGACGGCCTCGATCGACTGCCACCGAAACCAGGATACACCCATCGAGATCCGTGAACCGACCAAGACGGCCGACCGAAGTGTGTGTCTCTCGCTGGGAGAAAGTCAACAAAAGAAATATTTTCAAAACGCTACAACCCTCTGCTAAAAAAAAGAACAATTTACAAAAACTGTTCATGGCGAATGTCGATAGGCTAAGTTTGCGTGTTATACATAAGAACCCAATACAGTATAACCCAGATATAAGAGAAACTCGGATATAAGAGAGTTTTTTATCTGGTCCCAAATTAGAGCCTGTGTTACCTAAACAAAATAGACCAAAACCTGATATAAGAGAAACCCTAATATAAGATATTTAGTCTCTAGTCCCGATACCTCTCTTATATCCGGGTTACACTGCACTATATTTTCTGTCTCAAAGTGTAAACTGTACAAATTCTTATTTTTAGTCAATATAAACCAGATACAAAGCCGAAAAAAATATTAAATTGATCAAATTCCATAAAGTCAGGGTACATAAGCATTTTTTTCTAGAATTTCGTAACGGATAGAGGTGCGCATTATACACAACTGCGTGTTATACATTGTTAACAAACTGAAGTAACCGACTATTATAATGAGTTGGGGCCCCATGTTTCTGGCCTTGTGCCACAACTGACCTAAGTTTAGTAAATAACTATATGTCCTCAAATGAGCACCTCAAGGGGTGTAATGCTCAGCAAGCTGAATTAGCAGACTACAAGAGAAGTTGCATCTCACTGGGTGTCTCATGCTTGCAGCTTTGTGCTCAAACGCGACGATTGCATTAATCTCTGAAATATAGATATTTGATTCTCAGTAGGCATTCCATATTTCTGGCCTTGTGCCACAACTAAGCATCGGAAAAAAACTATATGTCTACAAATAGAGCATTCTGTCTCATCATCATGTCGTGCCATTAGCACGGATATCCCTGATCCTCTCTCGCCACTCCTCCCTATCGTTCATCGCCTCTGGCAGGTCTTCTGGACTACATCCCGTATCCTCACATAGTTGCTGAATGTATGTTCGAGCTGGTCGTCCTGCTTTTGCCCGGCCATATGTGGGTGTCCATAGGAGTACATCACTTATGAGCTCGTCCCTGCTTCTCCAGTAGTGTCCTGCATGTCTGGTTCGTCTAATTTGGATAGTTTTCGTGATGGGAGGCAGGAGGCCGTATAGTTGGTGTCTTGTGGGGTGTTGCCACCAGGACTTGTTCAATATTGCTCGCAGCATTCTGTCTAATCTTAGTATATTACCAAACATAATTGTTTGGTAATATACTAAGATTAGACAGAATGCTGCGAGCAATATTGAAATCGATTCTCGAGGCTTCCGGACTTGTGCAACAATTAAGCTCAAGAATGTTGCGAGCAATATTGAACTAGTCCTAGACGAACCAGACATGCCGGACACTGCTGGAGAGGCAGGGACGAGCTCATAAGTGATGTACTCCTGTGGACCCAGCACATGGCCAAGCAAAAGCAGGACGACCAGATTAAACATACATTCAGCAGCTATGTGAGAATACGGGATGTTGCCCAGAAGACCTGCCAGAGGCGATGAATGATAGGGAGAAGTGGCGAGAGAGGGTCAGGGATATCCGTGCAAGCGGCACGACATGAGGATGATGATGAAATAACTATATGCCAACAAATAAGGAAGTTCGATTCATCTTAATAGAATAGCACACAATCTGTGAGTTCAATTCTCACTGGGTGACTTGCAACACAACAAAGTTTTATAAATAA
>OY757947.1:13107675-13145878 GCA_963585895.1 Sepioteuthis lessoniana
ATTGATGTTGAAAACAACAAATATGGATTACAGTCTATATATGTGTATGAGAAAAAAAAACTATATAAATTTTAAATTCTCAGGTTAGAGTAATAGTTATACAACCAGCACTCTATAGATTTATATGAAATTCCTCATATATTCTATACGCGAATTATCTTCACCCACTGTCTTCGGACACTGACTGGATATTACTGATATATATATATATATATATATATATATATATATATATATAGAATTAACTTAAATCGCTAGTCGAAAATCTTCTACTAAAGTTTCACCTTAACGGATCATCAGGAAGTTTCGCGATCATCAGGCGAAACTTCCTGATGATCCGTTAAGGTGAAACTTTAGTAGAAGATTTTCGACTAGCGATTTAAGTTAATTCTATAATTGGCTCCATTGGTTAATGTTGAGCACTTTAGTAATTGTAGCATTGCAGTATTCGCGGAGGGTTTTTTGGTTTTCTTTTGGCCACTGACTTAGTACCCCTTGATTTTTTTCAAGGAGTAGGACGAGGTTGGTCTTTTCTTTCTTTTTTACCCAAAAAACTTTTTCTTTTTCCTCTGGACCGTGATTCGAGATATTTTTTTCTCTTGTTCCTGGCCAGGGTTTTTTTGTTTTTTTCTGGTACCGTGAATACTGGTAGATAATTGATTAGTAAATATATATATATATATATATATATATATATATATATATAAATTGACTTTGTGTCATATCCTGCTCGAGCGGAGGGGTTTACAACTAATACAAAGTATTATAACGTATATATCATATTTACCCAACCCCTCCGCTCGAGCAGGATGTGACACAAGGTCAATTTTTTAAAGCGGAGTTTAACAGGTTTGAATTCAGAGTTTTCCTTCTCCTAGACTAGTTGTCTCACCAAGGCTGAAGAATCAGTCTGCCCTACTATTTCCCCATAGATGGGGGGAGAATAATTGGATTCATATCTTTCCCAAGAGTATTAGTGCTATGTGAAAATACAATCAGTCTTGTCCAGGATTTGAACTCGTGTCGTCGTGTCCATTTCCTGCGACGATAACCATTACACCACGGGCACCTCCTATAACGTATATATTGCAATTTAACACCGAACATATTCCAACTCATGAATATTTGTTATACACCATATAACAATATACCATGTCCGTTAACACCAAGACATTCCCATCTCACCGAATATTCTTTCAGTAAGTGTTTACAGGCGGGGTGTCCTCGTGGTGTAATGGTTAAAGCGATGGATTGCGAAATCACTATTACGTTCACTTTCAGGCAAATACCCTTGGGAAAGGTATGAACTCCTTTATCCTCCCAGCTATGGGTGAAATAGTACCACTACTGTTCTTCTCGGAGAATGGCTTTGGCATTAAATAACCTACAAACGTTGATATGCCATTAAACAAAGAAACCAAACTAAACCAATATTCTTATGTTTAAAATCCAGCATCCATTTTGTTTATTATTCTTACACGTCAAATCAAAAAATTCATTTTATTCATAATATGATGATGATGATGAATTTGTCCCTTAGTTAAAATCATCACTATACTCAAAGATTTTCTTTTTTCGGCCAAATCACCAACTGTCTCATGGCTTCTGCTACCTTCTGCTACACATCGCTACACATATATTCATGACACAACCTCATATCTGCCACGCGATGCATTTATCACCGTACACATACACATACTAACAATCACATATACGACTACACACAACAATACGCAAATATAATCCTATTTACCAACCCCTCCGCTCGGGCAGGATATGACACAAGCTCAATTTTTAAGCGGAGTTTAACAGGTTTGAATTCAGAGTTTTCCTTCTCCTAGACTAGTTGCCTAACTAAGGCTGAAGAACCTATATATATAATACACACACACACACACACACACACACACACACACAAGAGTTATTGCTCAATTCTAACGTAAACATTCTTTTGACTGTATTTTTTCAATTTCTCCAATTTTTTTCTTTTTCCGCCTGTTGATTGTCGTATGAAGAAGGCATGAAACTAATGGTCACAAATAAGCATCCATGCTATTAAATATATATAAAATGTAATAATTAATCACCTGTATTAATTTTTTTCTTCATGTTTTTGGTTCACACCAGAAACTGAAAATACGGGACCGAAATAAATTTATAATCCTGAATTAACCGGTCTTTGGTTTTTTTCTTAAAGAAATATTGCTCTGTAATAAATTACATTGAGCTCTCTACCAGGAAAATTTAAATGTTCGGCTCTTGAATGATTTTCTTGTCCTGAGGGAATTACTGCAAACTTTTTAACCTGACCGAATATTACCCATATAAAATGTAATATATATTCATTTATTATTATTATCATCATTATTGTTAATATTATATATATATATATATATATATATATAGGTGAAATCAAGGTAGATTCTTTCCAACTCGGTATAGAACGAAACAGATCTGTCTGTGGATGACTATAGATATATATACTCCCCTACCCCCGTATGGTTGAGTTCTCTGGCGAATGAAGTAATCGTGTTGCCATTAGTGTTTATTGCAAGTCTCTTCATACATATGACTTGAGGTCTCGGCAGCCGTTGAACGGATGTATGTAAACAATAGTAATTGTGATTCATAACCGTTTAAAATTTACTTCGCAGCTAATGGCTCCTCGTGACTGAAGGGTTAGAGGCTTGGCTTGGCGTTTGAGTCAACCAGGTTTCGATCCCGGCTACGGGAAGCTAATATGTCTAGCCACACTAATGAGTTCTGATAGAACGAAACAGATCTGTCTGTGGATGACTATATATATATATATGATATAAAAGAAAAATCTTTGAAAATTACTATTTTTTTAAAATTACAAATAAATATGAGTCATTTTTAAAGTTTCTTCTTTTACAAAGGAGTAGCGCCCTCCCTTACACCCCTGTGTAGTAGCTATTGAAAAGGGAGCCTTCTTTGTAATTTAGTTTATTATTATTTTACATTGAGCTCTTTTTTGGATTTTGAACTTCATGGATATTGTAGAAAGAAAATCCTAAGATAGAATCGTTCCCTCCATCGGCTTACTTGACGTTGGATAATATATATATATATATATATATATATATATATATATATATATATATATATTGTAAGTAAAGTTGGCGACTGTAATCGTGGGCGACACGAAGGCTCCCTTTTCAATAGCTACTACACCGGGGTGTAAGGGAGGGCGCTACTCCTTTCTCTGGATTGCTCCACTTTACTCTTGATACGTACCTTATAATGCTGAGTGTTAAGCAAGGAGGTATCAAGTACCATTTTTTAAGTCTTTGGCATGACTCAACCTGGAATTGAACCCTGGTCTTCCGGACCGTTGGCGAACACTCTACCCACTAGGCCGAGAAGCACAAGTGTATATATTGTACTTTGGTATATTCATGAAAAAAGAGCGTTCACTATCGATGAAAGAACTTATGTATATCTAAGTCAGGAAGCGTAGACACGAGGTAAAAAGCGTTTGGTGGCTGCCAGTTTTTCGCCTTGGTCTGATAAATGCATTGGCGAGAAACAGTCTGTCACAAAGTGCTGTTTAATCTGTATCTAGGCAATCTTATGAGGGAATAAATTCAATGGTACTTAAATATGAAAAAAAAAACATTATATTCAAAGGAGGTGCCCGGTTATCCCGGTGTAATGGTTATCGTCGCAGGATATGGATACGGCGACACGAGTTCAAATCCTGGACGAGACTGACTGCATTTCACATAGCACTAATACCCTTGGGAAAGGTATGAATCCAATTATTCTCCCTCCAGCTATGGGTAAATAGTAGGACAGACTAGGTTCTTCAGCCTTGGTGAGGTGACTAGTCTAGGAGAAGGAAAACTCTGAATTCAAACCTGTTAAACTCCGCTTAAAAATTGACCTTGTGTCATATCCTGCCCGAGCGGAGGGGTTGGGTAAATAGGATATTCAAAGGATGTATGCGTACCATAGCCAGATACGGTTATGTGTGAAATGGACATATAATGTTTATATATATATATATATATAACATAGAACATAGGAAATCTCGAAACACGAAAAACACTTACGACTTCTTAGTTCAGGTACGAAACTTTTTTTTTTACCTTTTATTACCTTTGAGTTTAAAGGTTCTTCGACATAAGGAGAGAGATACGCATTCTTTCTATTCTGACTTTTTCATCTGCCCCCATCTCGTGCGACACCTGCCCAAGGCCACTGGCTTCGGCAAGCAAGCGAAAGCCAACCGCCTTCTTTCGAGGCAGGACTCAACTAACTGACTTATTCAAAATCCCAAAATCCTCCGCGCGCTTCTGGTGCGTGACGTCATTCGCACTCGCCAGACCCGTTTCCCATCTGAGCTATTGTGACATCTCTGAGTGACACGTCCGCTCCACCCGCGAGCGCGCGTGAACACCTGCATTAATGTTGCACCTCAGTACCCCATGCACTAAGCCGAAAGGTTCTCAGCCTAACTAAACCCAAAGGCATAAAACGAAATCCCTCGGCCATTATATTACATATGGATTTATATATGGATGACATGGCCAAGATTAAACGTTTTATTATTTTACTTTTTTAAAAACTATTTTCAGGGCGAGACAACATCATACGATTATTTCAAGACAACATCACCCTCCAAGATGCTTAAAAAAAAACAGAAACGAAACATTCAACATTGGCATATTATCCATATATAAATAAATACATCCCTTAAATATAATGTTTTTCATATTCACACACACACACACACACACACACACACATATATATATATATATATAAGTGTGAGTGTGTTAAGAATCTGAATTTCGTTTTAAAATCATTTTATTTCTTGTGTAACGTTTTGCCCTTTAACATACAAGAATTTTTAAACAAATATTTTTCGAATGAGTATCTATTTTCTTTAAAGTCTCGTTAATATATATATATATATATATATATATATATATATATATATATATTATCTGGAGGTTGCAGGTTCAATCCCAACAACTGGTATGACTAACAAGGAATACTTACAATAACTTAACACTTGTACCCGGTCATGGTTAACTGAATTGGAACAGTCTACCCGCGTGATTAACAGAATTGGAACAGTCTACCCCTGTCGTTCAAATAAAGGGTTCAGTTCGAGATTATGTGTGGAATTTCAAGTTTGACATGAAACATCTGAAGAAGACCGAAGGACATTTCGGCCGAAACGTTTTGATTACAACAATAAAGATGAGGTCAGTCGTTTGAATATTCTAAGTAATAAAATAAAGCGAGAGTTGAAAAAATGCTATATGAGTTGATGTGTTTATGTGCGTGTATGTGTGTGTGGACTTTAAAATGACTACCAACGCTCGAAGTCCTTCTTATAAAAAAAACAAAAAACTGACACCCTCAATACTTAACAAAACCACTTTTTATTTTGGAGGTATAATATTCAAATGCATTTGACACAAGTGCATTATTCCATGTCTTCAATGATTCATTGTCACGTGATCCTGATCTTTGAATTTTACGGATTCAAACCAGCACCAATGGACTATACGCTGCATTGTGTCCAGTGGTGGGGCACCCTCAACCGGCTGTGGTTGCGTGCTGCACGGTTCGTTCGGGCGTGTTCCACCATTGGATATAACACCTTTGGCCTCAGAGGGCCGTCCCCAACCCAGGCTTTAACCCTCTTCGGAGGGGTTAGGTTTATCGCCCGGCGCCTGAGTCACCCCAAAAAGGGGAATGCCGACGGGGCCCGAGGCATTTTTGGAACTGCCTGACGCGTGTGGGCTCCGGCCCTGCGACAGGACCCACCTTAAAAAGTTCAATTACGACGTCATCGGCACGTGATCAACGCTCTCATTGAAACTATTCATTGATCTCATAAAACATCACATAATCCATGGTCTCATTAGGTGCCCCACGCATATGGCCTTGTGCCACATCTAAAAAAAAGCTTTGTAAATTACCACATGATTCATGGATCGGCTTACTGACATCCTTGACAATGACCAACGAAGGTCGAAGATTCTTGTACTCGGGCCGGAACATCAGGGATTTGGGACAATTATTAAACAGTCTTTATCCTGTGACATCTTACTCGTGAACAAGAAAAGCAAATAGAAATAAAATCTACCTCCAAATCTTTGTCTGTCATTAAAAAAAAAATATAACTAGAAAATCTACCGCCTACATACATGCATACACATCTGTATGCGCATACACACACACACACACACGCATATATATATTTATTAGTTGGCGATCGTAGTCGAAAGCGACGAAAAGGCTCCCTTTTCAATAGCTACTACACCGAGGTGTAGGGGAGGGCGCTACTCCTTTCTCTGAATTGCTTCACTTTACCCTTGATACGTCCTTATATTGCTGAGTGTTAAGCAAGGAGGTATTAAGTACCATTTTTAAAGTATTTGATATGACGCGACATGGGATTGAACCCAGGTCTCCCGGACCATTGGTGAACACTCTACCCACTAGTCCAATGTGCCGGTCTATATATATATATATATATATATATATATATATATAAATGTTAGATTTTGTTAAATCTAACAAGACGATAAAATAAGTGGAAAAGTGGATAAATCAAATTCTTACAACGGGTTTAGTAGTAATATTTCGTTCCTTATTTAAGGAAGAACTTCTTCGGATTAAAAGTTTTTTGGGTTAGTCTACATTTTTGCAACTGAGGAAAAACTAAAAAGAAATTGCTCAGAAGAAGTTCTTCCTTGAATAAAGAACGAAATATTACTGTTATATAGTCATCTTCTGATTCATGCAGCAACACAACGACACAACGATAAAGACGCAAGAAGGAAGAGACAGGAAGACTTCTTTAACAAAATATATACCTCTCACTTTATTGCAAGGGTTCGAAAGGGTTGTTCAAGGGTTAGCATGTGAGAGGGTGCTAGAGACCGAACATAAACTTCATATTTTGACCCCACTGTTATGACCGTCATGTTGTATCTTTCTTGTTCTCTTAATGTTCAACCGGAGGCCTGGGGCTCACTCTATCGGGGATTTCCGAGAGCCCCCTCGGTCGGGTGTGGCTTTCCCTACCACATCTGGTCTCTACTGTCTGGAATTCTACTGGCAACTGCTTTGGCACCCAACTCAACTCAATTATATAATAATTCAACGCCCACACGATCGCCCACTGGATTTTTGAAATCGAATGTTTAATCGTCATCAAGCGGAAATAACTGTCATGCAGTTCAGAGGTTACTCTCTTCCGGTGCATCACTGTAGTGGCACAATGGGACCTTCACCTTGTCCCATATCATAAGCCTTAATCCGCCCACGCGATCTCTTTCGATTACTGGCCATTGGAATGTGTCACTTCCTTCCGGTGTATCACCTTGGAATAGCATTTTTGGGCCGGGGCGAGGGTCAAAATATAACATTACTCCTAAACCCGTTGCAATTGTTAAAGGGTTTATATTAAAGGTAATATCCTATTGACTGTATATTAGTACACTATATAATATATTTCTTTGCAAACAAGTCATCATCATCATCATTATCATGTCGTGCCGCCAGCACAGCTATCTCAGACCCTCTCTCGCCACTTCTCCCTATCATTCATCGCCTCCGGCAGGTCTTCAGGGTTACATCCTGTGTCCTCACATAGTTGCTGTATGTAAGTTCGAGCTGATCATCCTGCTTTTGCACGGCCATATGTGGGGGTCCATAGGAGTAGTATATCAGTAAATAATATATTCATCTTCAGGAGAAATTTAGAAGTCACTGAATAAATACAAGATACTTTATTTCTAATATCTTCATGCCCTGCTAATAGCACAAAACCATATCTGTGATTTTTCTCTCCTGTTAAAAAAATTTTAAAAGTGACTGTTCTCATAAGGATTATTTTTTTAAAAGGTGACTCCTGTGATGAGGATTATCTTCTCAAAAAGTAGCTCTTTTAATCAGGAATATTTTTTAAAAAGTGATTCTTATAAAACTTATGTAATATGGGCAAAATTTTGCCATTTGTATGAATTGAAGATTATCCACTCTGAGGCACTGAACATTGAAATAAAAATGTTTTTTATTTATTATTTGTTTATTTTTATTCAAGTATCTATTAAAACCTTTCAAGATAGAATATTATTCTCTCAATAGAATATTATTCTCTCAGTAGAATATTATTCTCTCAATCGAATATTATTCTCTCAATATAATATTATTCTCTCTATAGAATATTATTCTCTCAATAGAATATTTTTCTCTCTATAGAATATCATTCTCTGCATAGAATATCATTCTCTCTATAGAATATTATTCTCTCAATAAAATATTATTCTCTCAAAAGAATATTATTGCAATACATTAATTTTTTCTTTTTTTTTAATCGTGGATGTTTTCTATTTCTGATGATCAAAGTTACATCCATGAAGAGGTGGTCAAGGCAGTAATTTTTCTCAGAGATTTTTGGCTTAAAAATCCAACTTATTCTTACAAGTCGATAAGATAATTTGAATAAGGCAAAAAAAAAGGAAAAGAACTTTTCAAGAAAGAAAAAAAAACAGACAAGAAAATTTTAAAACTCAAGAATAAGAAAACCAAAGTAAAAAAAAGAAAAAGAAAAAGTGTTAAGATAATCTTTACTATAAGAGTTGCTTTTTAAAAAGAAAATCTTTATTAAAAGTTTCATCTGAAAAAAATAATCTTTGTCTATCACTTTTATCAAATATGTCTACAAGAAAATCTGCTACCAATATATATATATATATATATATATATATATATAGTGCAGAAGCAAAATTAGGAATATTCTACGATAATTATAAATAATATTAATTCAAATTTGAAACAACAAACAACAAAATAAGAAGAGAGAGACACAAAACAGTAAATTTACTCAATGTGGCCACCATTTTTTTTAATTAGGGTATCAACACGCCTTCAAAACGATTTCAAATAAATTTCTCAGACATTTTATTCCATTCCTCCTAAAAGTCTTAAGCGAAACAATATTTGGATCGGAATTTGCATTTATTTGTTTTCTAAAACGTCCTATATAGTGTAATTAAGGGGGGGTAAGGTTTGGGCTTAAATCTTGTTTAATTGGTTTGGTTTGGTTTCTTTTCTTTAATGGCATATCAACTCTTTTTAGGTTATTTAATGCCAAAGACATTCTCCTAGAAGAACAGTAGTGGTACTATTTAACCCATAGCTGGGAGGATAAGGGGGTTCATACCTTTCCCAAGGGTATTTGCCCGAAAGTGAACGTAATAGCGCGACTGGAGTACGAACTCGCGTACTACGATTCCGCAGTCCATCGCTTTAACCATTACACCACGAGGACACCCCCTCTTGTTTAATTGATGTCCTCACAGATTTCTCATGGACTTTCAATTCAATAGCGTACTTTCTTATTGAAATTGTAAGGTCCTTCTTCATCGCCATAGCGAGAGCAGTTAAAAAGCCTTCTTTTCATTTTTGGTTCAATACTCCACACCCTCTTTTTCTGTTCATGGCTCAAATACAAGGTGACCCCTACCAAAAAAAAAAAAAAACAACCTTGTTGAATATCACCCACCTTTTTCCACACAATGAACTAGTCCATCTGCCATATATAGCAGTAGCTACTAATACCAGGGCAGACCAGAAGGTAAAATTTTTTGTCTGAGTTCTTTTTCACCACGAAAAAGTAAGTTCTTTATTGTTAAAAAATTGTTAAAATTATTGTTATTGAATATTGTTATCATTGTTAAAGTTTTGTGACCCCCCTCAAACTATTGTTCTTTGTTTGTGAGGAGGGTCAAACGCGACTCGATTTTTTTTTTTTTTTTTTTTTTTTTTTTTTTTTTTTTTTTTTTTTTTTTTTTTTTTTTTTTTTGTTGAACTTTTTTAAAAAAAACGACCGCCATTTTTTCATCGTTCTACATTTATTTTAAATCGTCTCGCCTGAATTTTTTGTAACACCATACGCGTTTCATCTCCCTCTGGTTGTGTTTTCACAACTATGGGGGAGCCCAACAACATGAAATCGCAATCACCGACCGACATATTCAAAACGCAACCCTCCCCAATGCCGGAAGAAGCTCCATTCGACCTCTCTTCATCGGCAAGTACAATACCACCGGCACAAAAACCAAAACAAACAGCTGTCTCTTGGTCTTCACATTGCGTGAATAAAAAATCCCCTTGTGACTACGCAAGAGACAGGGTCGAAAAGTATGAAAAGTATTTCAAGGACGGGGAAATTCTCCCAATACCCGAATTGGTCGAGGCGGTCGAACCGAAGACCCTGTCCTTCGTAGTCACAGACATTAAGACCAAGAGACTAGCGGGGATTAAGAAGGAAACTTTTGAGGACCTTCTCAAAACAGCAAACATCCCAGGGAAGTACTTCTGCCGCAGAAGTTTCGCGACCTGGGATGTCTTATTACCCTCAGAGGAAGTAGCGAAAAGCCTCGCCGGTGGTAACATCACCACACGCTTCTTCCGGCTACAACCGGAATATCGAGGCAAAAGAAGAATACGAGTCACCGTATGCAATGTATCTATGCAATTGAGTGGTGACGTCCTCGCCGCCTATCTAAGTATATACGGCGGCGTGGAACAAGTCACACAAGTAACGTCAACACGGGGAACTGCGTACGGTGACTACGTATTCGTTATATGCCTCGATAGGGGAGGGTTTAACAAAATTCCCCATAAAATACGTTACCGCGATCAAACCATGACAGTCATAGTTGAGGGCAGGAAACCGCTATGTTGGTTTTGCAATAACATCGGCCACTTTTCGAAAAACTGCCCTCAAAAACTAAAAATCACCACCACAACAACGACTACTACTGCTACTACTACTGATACTCCTTCACCTGTCATAGCAGCAATAATACCAACAGAAACCTCAGAAAACAAACAAGAAACCCCTAAAGAAAATGAAGAAGGGTGGACGCAAGTCACCAAAAAAAAGGGAGGGAAAAAAACTCCCCCTAAAAAACCAGCAACAACAGATACAACAACTCTTTTGACTACAACTACGAAACTAACAACCACAAATACGAAACAATCAACTGCAAAACAATCAACAAAAGAAGACAATCAAAACATTGAACCGATGGATATGTCCATGAATTTAAAAAGAAGGAGAGACAGCGAGGACTCACCAACTAAAGAGGGGGAGAAAAAACATCCAAAAAAACCCACACAAACAACCACCATACCTCAGCATAAGGGGGAAAAAACAACAGAAAAATCACCAGTCCAAAATAAACAAAGACCAGCACAATTGATTCCTCTCCCACAAAAAACAAAAACCACCCCTATCATCCCAACAGAAACACCATTACCCCCCTCTCTTTCACCAATTAAAACCCCCAAAATGCTTACTCGATCCTATTCAGCAACCAGACTTACACCCTCTCCCCAAACACCGTCAACATCAGCAGCAACTGTTCAAAAACCAAGAGCACGCTCTACGGAAGCCCGACGTGCCATAAACTCTTTTTACTTCTGCGAAGATATCATGGACAATCCACACATAGACCACACTTTAAAACAATCATTAAAACCATTACGCTCACTCCAAAAAATTGACACTAAAGACATCACAAAACCACATCTATTCAAGGACGCACCAAAATTGACCACATTCGTCCGCTTGGCTGGCAATCGGACCAAGGAACTCTGGAACTTTATTGACGAAGCCAGCCGGGCGGATGTAATGCTGGTCGATACGAAAAATCCAATGCTGAAAAAAATGCTACCCTTCTGTGCGGGCAGGGTCCCGATTTTGGTTCACCCATCATTCTATAGGTCCCTAAAGTTGCGGTACCCTATGGATGTCGGTGGAATTACCAGGGACGACCGAGTAAGTACTGAACTCGGCACCGGATCCCTGCGTCAGGCCGTCGGCATCCTTACTCCCAAGGATTTCCGGCCCGTAGTCGACACTGAGTAAGGTAAGTGGGATTGATGGCTCTAAACCTTGCTACTTTGAATGTGAGGGGATTGAGGGATCCGGGCAAGTGTACGCGCTTGCTTGGTGAACTTAAAACTCTCGGCGTAGATGTTGCTGCAGTGCAGGAAACCCACTTCACTTGCGGTGCCGACTGTCGTGTGCTGGAAAGCGATTTTAACGTTTTCTCAGCATACGGCAGCCGTACCAGCGTTGGGATTTCTTTGCTAGTTGGACGCAGCCTTGATGCTGATGTTGACGTTGTTTTTGCAGGTGACGGGGGCCGACTGGTTGTGGCCGATGTTGCCGTGAAAAGTTTCAAGTTTCGTCTGGTTGCGGTTTATGCGCCCAATATCGTTGTGGAGAGGGTTTCCTTTTTTCGTCGGTTGGCGCCGTTCCTGGACGATACGAAGCGGCTAGTTTTAATGGGTGATTGGAATGCGATCCTTGATCCCAAGATAGATAAGGTCGGGCGGGGAGCTAGGCGTGTGGGAAGGTGTGAAAGCAGCCTTGCCGGCCTCATGACTCGTCATGACCTCGTCGACAGGTTTCGTCTGGATCACCCAGGGCGGGAGATGTGGACGTGGCTAGATAGTTCGCCCTCTGCCAAAGTAGGCTCCTACTTGGACAGAGTGTTAGTGAGACGAGCTGACATTGATTTTGTTAGTTGTCCCACGTTCCACTTGATAGCGTGGACTGACCATAAACTTGTTAGAGTCAGTCTACGGTTAGCAAATAGGCCTAGTCTGGCCGGCTACTGGAAGTTCAATACCTCCTTACTGGAGATACGGGACTTCCGGGACCGGCTGGAATCCCTAATTCAGCGGGCGTTAGTGGGGGCGGTTACCGGGAATAGGTGGTGGGGATCTCTTAAACATAGGATTAGAGATTTCGCTACCAAGTACGGTCAACAGCTCAACCTAGATAAGACCAAGGAAGCGAAATCTATAGACGATAGACTTTCCCGGGCGGTGGCTGGGGGGGACTCCCTAAACGTAGAGCTAGCTAGGGGGGACCTTGAGCGCGAGAGTAGCGAGCGCTACAAGGGATACGTAGTTAGATCTAGGTTAAAGAGAGTTCTCAACGAAGCTGTGAAATCGAACGCGACTGCGCGTGAAGAAGAAGTGCGAAGGTTCCCCGATCGGTATATCGGTTCTGTCAAGGCCCCGGATGGGCGACTGCTGCGATCGGCTCGTGAGATTCGTGACGCCTTTCGGGCGCACTTTCGGGATCGCTTTGCCCGCTGTACTGATCTCCCGCTCCGGGAGTTTCGTAGCTATCTTGCCGACTTTCCCCGCCTTGGGGTGGCTGAAGCGGCTAGCTGCGAGGGTGTGGTTACTGAATGCGAAGTCCGTGACGCGTTGAAGCAGGTCGGCCTGAACAAGTCGCCGGGACTAGATGGTTTGCCCTACGAAGTGTACTTGAGGATGTCGCACATGTTTGTGCCTATTCTGACGGATATGTTCAACCATTGGTTCGCCCAGGGAGCCATCCCTGGTAGCGTTACCAAGGGCGTGATCACATTGCTGAAGAAAGGTGGCAGGCATGTTTGGGAGGGTTTAGACGATTACAGGCCCATAACTCTGCTTAACACAGAGTTAAAGATTTTGGCCCGGGTCTTAGCGAATCGTTTACAGCTTGTCATTAGCGATCTGATCGGCTCTGAGCAGACCTTTGCTGTGAAGGGAAGATCGATCCAGGACAACTTGCACTTGATTCGCGAGGTCCTAGAGGGTATAGAAGACGACACCGAGGCCGCGCTGATCAGTTTAGATCAGTCCAAGGCCTTCGATAGGGTTGACCATCGGTTTTTGGCGACTGTTTTGGAGACTGCCGGATTCAAACCGGAGTTCCGCAGATGGATTAGCATGATGTACCACAACCCTCAGGCAGTGGTGCAGGTGAACGGAAGGCGTTCGACGGTGTTCGCGGTCGAGCGGTCGGTCCGGCAGGGCTGCCCGTTGTCTCCTCTTCTCTATGTCCTAGCTTTGGAGCCCCTGCTCCGTAGGCTTAGGGATAGGACGGCAAATCCGGCCCTGCGCGGTGTCCCTTTTGCTGGCCCTCTTACGGCAAGGGTTTCCGCGTTCGCCGATGATATCACAGTGTTTGTATCCCGCCGTCTGGATATAAAGGCTGTGAAGAAGGCGGTTAGCGAGTACGAGCGGATTGCAGGAGCCAAGGTCAATTTTGACAAAAGCGAAGGTTTGCGGCTCGGTGCTTGGAGGGGTAGCAATACTCTTCCGGGGCCGTTCCGCTGGAGTGACGGACCCGTCCGCATCCTCGGGGTGTGGTTCGGGCCCGGCCTCCAACTGGAGCGAAATTGGTCGGAAATACAAGCCAAGGTGAATGCTCAGGTGGGAATCTGGCTTTCAAGGAGGTTGTCCTTAAAGGGCAGGGCGGAGGCGTGCGCCGTGTACGTCTTCCCCTTGATCCTTTACCGATTGGCTGTACTTCCTCTGCCTAGGGTAAATCGGTTGGCGCTGCAACGATCCCTTTCCAGATTGCTCTGGGGAGGTGCAAGGCCGATGGTCCGTAGGCAGGTCTGTATCCAACGTACACGCAACGGGGGTCTAGGTATGCCTGATCTGGAGAGCCACTGGCTTGCTGAAAGACTTGCATACCTGGGCAGAGCTTTGACGGGGGACGCAGTGTGGAGACTGAAGGCGAGTCGGACTTTTCCTCGCCTAAAGTCAGACCCAAAGGCTGAAGGTCGACGTAGGCCTTTGGGCGAAACACTGTTTGTCCGCGAGTGCCGAACGGCCCTTCGTAACCTTCTTGGGTCCAGTGACCTTTCACGGCCTCGAAAAGAACTATATCGGGAGCTAGTGGTGGGTTCCGCTTCTGATCCTCTCAGCGAGCGGCACGGCTGGACGACGGAGGAGATTCGCTCTCATTGGAATTGGGCGCCAGGATCGAGCTTCTTGAACAACTCCGAGTTCTCGCTCACCTGGCGACTTGTGCGAAATGCGTTACCCCTTGTCGGCTTGAACTACAAGGCGGGCCTGGCAGACATGCCCGATTGCGCTCGCTGCGGCAGTGGCTTGGAAGAAACGGCTGAGCACGCCTTCTACTACTGCGAGCGAGTTCGCCCGTTTTGGGATCACGTCGGCGAGTGGACGGCTCGCATCGAACCCAAACAGCTCGTGCTGCTCGACGTTGGTTACGTCGTGGACAACGTTCTTCCTCCGTATCAGGGTGAGAAGCGTGTGGTGTTTCTCGCGATCCTAGCTGTAGCTAGAATGGTGATTTGGATGACGCGAAACAAGGGATTGTATGACGATGCAAACTTTTCTCATCGTGATCTGATTTTGTATTTTCGGCATCAGCTGAGGGTCAAAATCAGATGCGATAGAAAACGCTTGGATCGCATAACATTCAGCAAAAGGTGGGTGAATGCAGCGAGCCTGGTCGTGCGAAAGGGAGCAACGTTGGAGTCATCCTTCCCTCCTCTGCCGGCTCATGGCGTCTACGGTACGGGTCCTTAGGGACCCCACCCCTGGTAAGTAAAACTGTTCCCTTTTCCTTTGGTACCCAGGTACCTAGTTAGCAGTATGTTTGTGAGTCATTGTCCCCGTCATCTAGTTGTTAGTTCTCAAGATCTTCCCCATCCCCATTATTTTTGTACCTCAATCCGTATCCCAGTCCACGTTTACTGAAGATCTTGAACATTCATATGTATAAAAATCATATCACCTACTTGTATTAACCCATACCGCGCCCGACCCCTAAATTCTTTTCACCCCTGTAGATTAGGATCCCTGCCCCACCTAGGGTAGGTCCGACTTGTTTCCGGTTCTTTCGCCCCGGAAAACAGTCGGCCTCCAATTTTATAGACGGGGGGATGGGAGGGCAACCAAACGGGGGATTTTTCCTTGTTTTTATATATATTTCGGGGTTTTTCTCCCATTCCCATCACATTCATTGTAAATAAATCATAAAATCATTCATGAATCTCGGGATTTTAAGTAGGACTTCTTCATAGAGCAAATGTGGTATTGTGGTGATTGTAGCGCAAAAGGCGATGGATGAATGAATATTTATTGTATTGTTGAATGGGTCGGCGAATGTGGCTAGCTAGGTCTCCTTAGTTTATATAGAAAAGTATGACCGCTCCCTTCCCCTCCCCAAAAACTTCAAGGCCTTGTGCCTTCTGTGTACACTACACAGAAATAAAGCAGACTAGAAGGTGAATTTTTTGTCTGAGTTCTTTTTTCACCACGAAAAAAAGTAAGTTCTTTATTGTTAAAAATTTGTTAAAATTATTGTTATTGAATTTTATTGTTGTTAAAGTTTTGTGACCCCCCTCAAACTATTGTTCTTTGTTTGTGAGGAGGGTCAAACGCGACTCGATTTTTTTGTTGAACTTTTTTAAAAAAACGACCGCCATTTTTATCAACATTCATCGTTCTACATTTATTCGTCTCGCCTGAATTTTTTACAACACCATACGCGTTTCATCTCCCTCTGGTTGTGTTTTCACAACTATGGGGGAGCCCAACAACATGAAATCGCAATCACCGACCGACATATTCAAAACGCAACCCTCCCCAATGCCGGAAGAAGCTCCATTCGACCTCTCTTCATCGGCAAGTACAATACCACCGGCACAAAAACCAAAACAAACAGCTGTCTCTTGGTCTTCACATTGCGTGAATAAAAAATCCCCTTGTGACTACGCAAGAGACAGGGTCGAAAAGTATGAAAAGTATTTCAAGGACGGGGAAATTCTCCCAATACCCGAATTGGTCGAGGCGGTCGAACCGAAGACCCTGTCCTTCGTAGTCACAGACATTAAGACCAAGAGACTAGCGGGGATTAAGAAAGAAACTTTTGAAGACCTTCTGAAAACGGCAAACATCCCAGGAAAATATTTCTGCCGCAGAAGTTTCGCTACATGGGATGTCTTATTACCCTCAGAGGAAGTAGCGAAAAGCCTCGCCGGTGGTAACATCACCACACGCTTCTTCCGGCTACAACCGGAATATCGAGGCAAAAGAAGAATACGAGTCACCGTATGCAATGTATCTATGCAATTGAGTGGTGACGTCCTCGCCGCCTATCTAAGTATATACGGCGGCGTGGAACAAGTCACACAAGTAACGTCAACACGGGGAACTGCGTACGGTGACTACGTATTCGTTATATGCCTCGATAGGGGAGGGTTTAACAAAATTCCCCATAAAATACGATACCGCGATCAAACCATGACAGTCATCGTTGAGGGCAGGAAACCGCTATGTTGGTCCTGCAATAACATCGGCCACTTTTCAAAAAACTGCCCTCAAAAACCAACAATCACCACCACAACAACGACTACTACTACTGCTACTACTACTGATACTCCTTCACCTGTCATAGCAGCAATAATACCAACAGAAACCTCAGAAAACAAACAAGAAACCCCTAAAGAAAATGAGAAAGGGTGGACGCAAGTCACCAGAAAAAAGGGAGGGAAAAAAACTCCCCCAAAAAACCCAGCAACAACAGATACAACAACTCTTTTGACTACAACTACGAAACCAACGACAACAAATACGAAACAATCAACTGCAAAACAATCAACAAAAGAAGACAATCAAAACATTGAACCGATGGATATGTCCATGAATTTAAAAAGAAGGAGAGACAGCGAGGACTCACCAACTAAAGAGGGGGAGAAAAAACATCCAAAAAAACCCACACAAACAACCACCATACCTCAGCATAAGGGGGAAAAAACAACAGAAAAATCGCCAGTCCAAAATAAACAAAGACCAGCACAATTGATTCCTCTCCCACAAAAAACAAAAACCACCCCTATCATCCCAACAGAAACACCATTACCCCCCTCTCTTTCACCAATTAAAACCCCCAAAATGCTTACTCGATCCTATTCAGCGACCAGACTTACACCCTCTCCCCAAACACCGTCAACATCAGCAGCAACTGTTCAAAAACCAAGAGCACGCTCTACGGAAGCCCGACGTGCCATAAACTCCTTTTACTTCTGCGAAGATATCATGGACAATCCACACATAGACCACACTTTAAAACAATCATTAAAACCATTACGCTCACTCCAAAAAATTGACACTAAAGACATCACAAAACCACATCTATTCAAGGACGCACCAAAATTGACCACATTCGTCCGCTTGGCTGGCAATCGTACCAAAGAACTCTGGAACTTTATTGACGAAGCCAGCCGGGCGGATGTAATGCTGGTCGATACGAAAAATCCAATGCTGAAAAAAATGCTACCCTTCTGTGCGGGCAGGGTCCCGATTTTGGTTCACCCATCATTCTATAGGTCCCTAAAGTTGCGGTACCCTATGGATGTCGGTGGAATTACCAGGGACGACCGAGTAAGTACTGAGCTCGGCACCGGATCCCTGCGTCAGGCCGTCGGCATCCTTACTCCCAAGGATTTCCGGCCCGTAGTCGACACTGAGTAAGGTAAGTGGGATTGATGGCTCTAAACCTTGCTACTTTGAATGTGAGGGGATTGAGGGATCCGGGCAAGTGTACGCGCTTGCTTGGTGAACTTAAAACTCTCGGCGTAGATGTTGCTGCAGTGCAGGAAACCCACTTCACTTGCGGTGCCGACTGTCGTGTGCTGGAAAGCGATTTTAACGTTTTCTCAGCATACGGCAGCCGTACCAGCGTTGGGGTTTCTTTGCTAGTTGGACGCAGCCTTGATGCTGATGTTGACGTTGTTTTTGCAGGTGACGGGGGCCGACTGGTTGTGGCCGATGTTGCCGTGAAAAGTTTCAAGTTTCGTCTGGTTGCGGTTTATGCGCCCAATATCGTTGTGGAGAGGGTTTCCTTTTTTCGTCGGTTGGCGCCGTTCCTGGACGATACGAAGCGGCTAGTTTTAATGGGTGATTGGAATGCGATCCTTGATCCCAAGATAGATAAGGTCGGGCGGGGAGCTAGGCGTGTGGGAAGGTGTGAAAGCAGCCTTGCCGGCCTCATGACTCGTCATGACCTCGTCGACAGGTTTCGTCTGGATCACCCAGGGCGGGAGATGTGGACGTGGCTAGATAGTTCGCCCTCTGCCAAAGTAGGCTCCTACTTGGACAGAGTGTTAGTGAGACGAGCTGACATTGATTTTGTTAGTTGTCCCACGTTCCACTTGATAGCGTGGACTGACCATAAACTTGTTAGAGTCAGTCTACGATTAGCAAATAGGCCTAGTCTGGCCGGCTACTGGAAGTTCAATACCTCCTTACTGGAGATACGGGACTTCCGGGACCGGTTGGAATCCCTAATTCAGCGGGCGTTAGTGGGGGCGGTTACCGGCAATAGGTGGTGGGGATCTCTTAAACATAGGATTAGAGATTTCGCTACCAAGTACGGTCAACAGCTCAACCTAGATAGGACCGCGGAAGCGAAATCTATAGACGATAGACTTTCCCGGGCGGTGGCTGGGGGGGACTCCCTAAACGTAGAGCTAGCTAGGGGGGACCTTGAGCGCGAGAGTAGCGAGCGCTACAAGGGATACGTAGTTAGATCTAGGTTAAAGAGAGTTCTCAACGAAGCTGTGAAAACGAACGCGACTGCGCGTGAAGAAGAAGTGCGAAGGTTCCCCGATCGGTATATCGGTTCTGTCAAGGCCCCGGATGGGCGACTGCTGCGATCGGCTCGCGAGATTCGTGACGCCTTTCGGGCGCACTTTCGGGATCGCTTTGCCCGCTGTACTGATCTCCCGCTCCGGGAGTTTCGTAGCTATCTTGCCGACTTTCCCCGCCTTGGGGTGGCTGAAGCGGCTAGCTGCGAGGGTGTGGTTACTGAATGTGAAGTCCGTGACGCGTTGAAGCAGGTCGGCCTGAACAAGTCGCCGGGACTAGATGGTTTGCCCTACGAAGTGTACTTGAGGATGTCGCACATGTTTGTGCCTATTCTGACGGATATGTTCAACCATTGGTTCGCCCAGGGAGCCATCCCTGGTAGCGTTACCAAGGGCGTGATCACATTGCTGAAGAAAGGTGGCAGGCATGTTTGGGAGGGTTTAGACGATTACAGGCCCATAACTCTGCTTAACACAGAGTTAAAGATTTTGGCCCGGGTCTTAGCGAATCGTTTACAGCTTGTCATTAGCGATCTGATCGGCTCTGAGCAGACCTTTGCTGTGAAGGGAAGATCGATCCAGGACAACCTGCACTTGATTCGCGAGGTCCTAGAGGGTATAGAAGACGGCACCGAGGCCGCGCTGATCAGTTTAGATCAGTCCAAGGCCTTCGATAGGGTTGACCATCGGTTTTTGGCGACTGTTTTGGAGACTGCCGGATTCAAACCGGAGTTCCGCAGATGGATTAGCATGATGTACCACAACCCTCAGGCAGTGGTGCAGGTGAACGGAAGGCGTTCGACGGTGTTCGCGGTCGAGCGGTCGGTCCGGCAGGGCTGCCCGTTGTCTCCTCTTCTCTATGTCCTAGCTTTGGAGCCCCTGCTCCGTAGGCTTAGGGATAGGACGGCAAATCCGGCCCTGCGCGGTGTCCCTTTTGCTGGCCCTCTTACGGCAAGGGTTTCCGCGTTCGCCGATGATATCACAGTGTTTGTATCCCGCCGTCTGGATATAAAGGCTGTGAAGAAGGCGGTTAGCGAGTACGAGCGGATTGCAGGAGCCAAGGTCAATTTTGACAAAAGCGAAGGTTTGCGGCTCGGTGCTTGGAGGGGTAGCAATACTCTTCCGGGGCCGTTCCGCTGGAGTGACGGACCCGTCCGCATCCTCGGGGTGTGGTTCGGGCCCGGCCTCCAACTGGAGCGAAATTGGTCGGAAGTACAAGCCAAGGTGAATGCTCAGGTGGGAATCTGGCTTTCAAGGAGGTTGTCCTTAAAGGGCAGGGCGGAGGCGTGCGCCGTGTACGTCTTCCCCTTGATCCTTTACCGATTGGCTGTACTTCCTCTGCCTAAGGTAAATCGGTTGGCGCTGCAACGATCCCTTTCCAGATTGCTCTGGGGAGGTGCAAGGCCGATGGTCCGTAGGCAGGTCTGTATCCAACGTACACGCAACGGGGGTCTAGGTATGCCTGATCTGGAGAGCCACTGGCTTGCTGAAAGACTTGCATACTTGGGCAGAGCTTTGACGGGGGACGCAGTGTGGAGACTGAAGGCGAGTCGGACTTTTCCTCGCCTAAAGTCAGACCCAAAGGCTGAAGGTCGACGTAGGCCTTTGGGCGAAACACTGTTTGTCCGCGAGTGCCGAACGGCCCTTCGTAACCTTCTTGGGTCCAGTGACCTTTCACGGCCTCGAAAAGAACTATATCGGGAGCTAGTGGTGGGTTCCGCTTCTGATCCTCTCAGCGAGCGGCACGGCTGGACGACGGAGGAGATTCGCTCTCATTGGAATTGGGCGCCAGGATCGAGCTTCTTGAACAACTCCGAGTTCTCGCTCACCTGGCGACTTGTGCGAAATGCGTTACCCCTTGTCGGCTTGAACTACAAAGCGGGCCTGGCAGACATGCCCGATTGCGCTCGCTGCGGCAGTGGCTTGGAAGAAACGGCTGAGCACGCCTTCTACTACTGCGAGCGAGTTCGCCCGTTTTGGGATCACGTCGGCGAGTGGACGGCTCGCATCGAACCCAAACAGCTCGTGCTGCTCGACGTTGGTTACGTCGTGGACAACGTTCTTCCTCCGTATCAGGGTGAGAAGCGTGTGGTGTTTCTCGCGATCCTAGCTGTAGCTAGAATGGTGATTTGGACGACGCGAAACAAGGGATTGTATGACGATGCAAACTTTTCTCATCGTGATCTGATTTTGTATTTTCGGCATCAGCTGAGGGTCAAAATCAGATGCGATAGAAAACGCTTGGATCGCATAACATTCAGCAAAAGGTGGGTGAATGCAGCGAGCCTGGTCGTGCGAAAGGGAGCAACGTTGGAGTCATCCTTCCCTCCTCTGCCGGCTCATGGCGTCTACGGTACGGGTCCTTAGGGACCCCACCCCTGGTAAGTAAAACTGTTCCCTTTTCCTTTGGTACCCAGGTACCTAGTTAGCAGCATGTTTGTGAGTCATTGTCCCCGTCATCTAGTTGTTAGTTCTCAAGATCTTCCCCATCCCCATTATTTTTGTACCTCAATCCGTATCCCAGTCCACGTTTACTGAAGATCTTGAACATTCATATGTATAAAAATCATATCACCTACTTGTATTAACCCATACCGCGCCCGACCCCTAAATTCTTTTCACCCCTGTAGATTAGGATCCCTGCCCCACCTAGGGTAGGTCCGACTTGTTTCCGGTTCTTTCGCCCCGGAAAACAGTCGGCCTCCAATTTTATAGACGGGGGGATGGGAGGGCAACCAAACGGGGGATTTTTCCTTGTTTTTATATATATTTCGGGGTTTTTCTCCCATTCCCATCACATTCATTGTAAATAAATCATACTTGTAAATAAAATCATTCACGAATCTCGGGATTTTAAGTAGGACTTCTTCATAGAGCAAATGTGGTATTGTGGTGATTGTAGCGCAAAGGCGATGGATGAATGGATATTTATTGTATTGTTGAATGGGTCGGCGAATGTGGCTAGCTAGGTCTCCTTAGTTTATATAGAAAAGTATGACCGCTCCCTTCCCCTCCCCAAAAACTTCAAGGCCTTGTGCCTACTATGTAATAACATAGAAATAAAGCAGACTAGAAGGTGAAGAACAGCTTCTTATAGGAATAGTATTAGATCGTTGGAGACTGGAGATCGCACTAGATCACCTTACTTGCTACCGTAATAACGGAAGCCAATACTATCGTTGGACTATATCTTTATTTTGTATTCACTAATCCTATGTTCTTGTCTACTAATAGTCTCTCTATTGTATATACTTTTTCCTGGGAATATATCTCTATTTCCTCCCATATCGTGGTTTGTCCTTTATTTAATATTACAAGCGTTCACTAATCCTATGTTCTTGTCTACTAATAATCTCTCTATTGTATATACTTTTTCCTGAGAATATATCTCTATTTCCTCTCATATCGTGGTTTGTCCTTTATTTAATATTACAAGCGTTCACTAACTAGAACGCAACAAACCCATAACCTTTTTTTTATTACTTCTACAAAAATAAAGCAAAATAATTCTAATTCTTTTCCTTGGTAGACCAGGACATGTGGGTGAATACTATGGTCCAAATTTTTCATGCCCAGAATTTACTTCATACTCTAAAAAAAAGAAAAGGCTAGAATTAAATTTATGAATTTCTGTCAAAAATATATGGGTTCTGTTTTTTTTTAGGTGGGGAGTCACCCTGTAGATTTTTTTTGTGACAACGTTGAAAATGACTTTGAACGACGGAAATAAATTAACTCTTAAAACATTGATATTGTAAGTATGGAGTTTTTAACTGTTTAAAATGATTGTAAAGATACAACTTTGTATTGCGTATAAATGGAAAACATAATCAGTAAACTGCTTCCGGAGAGGATCGAACTCGCTACGGTGATACTGGGTTGCTAAATCTCCTCGCTAACCACCGCATTACGGGGATGGGTGGCGCCCACTATTCCACCCCAGCCCCGTAACTAGTCAAGAATTCCAAATTTTTTTCCTCACTTTTGACACCCCAACGCTCTCTCTCGCTCTCTCTCTCTCTCTCTCTCTCTCTCTCTCTCTCTCTCTCTCTCTCTCTCTCGTGAGTAAAAAAGGTGATTTTATGCATTGATAGCCACACGAACGATTGCTAGAAAGAAAGTGGGTCAACTATTTGGCCTGTCTACCCAGAAAAAACATTTTGAATATCAAGTTCAAATGATGATTTTCGGGGTGGGTTGGTTGTGGGAGGAGAAAGGAGCGTCCCGACCTGATTGCCGTGCACTCTGGGTAAATCGCTTCAGTTTGATCGGGTATATCGGGTATATCGGGTAGATTGCGTCTATCACTTGACTGATTTGTTCACCTACCCGTAAAAAAAATGTAATGTAGACGATAGTCGGATGACATCAAGTCTGGCACAGCAACTTAAAAAGGGAAGCGCCGATTAAGGAACAAGCACTATAGCAATAGGTGCTTAAAAAACATTCGAACATTATTCATGTTTGACCCAAGGTATCTAAAAGGGAGCACTTGTAAAAATAAAACTCATTGAAGGTTGTTGATTGAATAAACACTGTCGATCAAGATGAACGAATGCAAGTTTGGCACAGCATCTGATTAAATAGCTCTCAATTTGATTGGTTTGGTTTAGTTTTATGGCATATCAACCATTGTAGGTTATTTAATGCCAAATTCTCTTTATACGTATATATTGAATATATTAGATTTGGTTTGGTTTGGTTTTATGACATATCAACCATTGTAGGTTATTTAATGCCAAATTCTCCTTATACGTATATATTGAATATATTAGATTTGGTTTGGTTTGGTTTTATGGCATATCAACCATTGTAGGTTATTTAATGCCAAATCCATTTTATACATATAAACAGTTCTATTTCAAACAATTCGGTTTAGCATAAGTAAAAAGTTTAGTACTATTTAACCCATAGATAGAACTCTCTCAGGTGCTACCACATCGGGCCAGAGTGGACCTGGGAGCGATGGTAATGAAGGGGTACTCCGCATTCCCCAAATCTCCGGCATCACTGGAGCTTCAACATCAGGTTGTCATATATACAGGACACTCATTGGGGAAGTCTTACCCCTCAGCCGAGATCCAGTCGGTCTATTCTACAGCCGCAGCTGACTGAGCCACAGGACACTCATTGGGGAAGTTTTACCCCTCAGCCGAGATCCAGTCGGTCTATTCTACAGTCCCAGCCGACTGAGCAACACTTAGCTAGAGTCAAACCTACTTTTAAGACTAAAAGGAGACTGATCGATAAATAATGTGTGCAGTCCTCAAAAACAAGTTTAAAATTCGGTTTCTTTATTTAATGGCATATCACCCTTCGTGGGTAATTTAATGCCAAAGCCATCCTTATAGAATAAGAGGGTTCACGCTTTTCTTGAGGGTACTGGTCCGAAAGTGAACATAACAGCATGACTTGAGTTCGAAATTGCTGACTATGATGTCGCAGTCCAGCACGTTAGCCACTGAACCACGGAGAATCGCGTTCATCGTTCATTTACATTTATGTAAAGTTGATTCTCAAATGGGTTTTTTTTGGACGAAGTTATATATCAAATATTCTTATCTGATACAAATAATTTGCCCGTAGTTCTTTGGTTTCAAGTATTCCAATCTAATACAAATAGTTATAGTTTCAAGTAATTATTTGTATTTGATGGCTTTGGTTTGGTTTGGTTTGGTTTGGTTTGTTTCTTTGTTGAATGGCATATCAACCTTTGTGGGTTATTTAATGCCAAAGCTATCCATGTAGAAGAACAGTTGAGATACTATTTAAGGCCCCTTTATTCAATGGCATATCAACCTTTGTGGGTTATTTAATGCCAAAGCTATCCATGTAGAAGAACAGTATCGATACTATTTAAGGTTTCTTTATTCAATGGCATATCAACCTTTTGTGGGTTATTTAAAGCCAAAGCTATCCATGTAGCAGTAGTTGTACTATTTAAGGTTTCTTTATTCAATGGCATATCAAACTTTTGTGGGTTATTTAAAGCCAAAGCTATCCATGTAGAAGAACAGTAGTTGTACTATTTAAGGTTTCTTTATTCAATGGCATATCAAACTTTTGTGGGTTATTTAAAGCCAAAGCTATCCATGTAGAAGAACAGTAGTTGTACTATTTAAGGTTTCTTTATTCAATGGCATATCAAACTTTTGTGGGTTATTTAATGCCAAAGCTATCCATGTAGAAGGACTGTTGTGGTATTATTGAACTCATGACTGGGAGGCTAATGAGATATTATGCCTTTTCCCAGGGGTATTAGTTCGAAAGTGAATGCTTGGTTTGGTTTGACTCTTTGTTTCAATAGTATATGAACTCTTGGTGGTGATTTAAAGCTAAATATTGTTTGTATATATATCATATTTACCAACCCCTCCGCTCGGGCAGGATATGACACAAGGTCAATTTTTTAAGCGGAGTTTAACAGGTTTGAATTCAGAGTTTTCCTTCTCCTAGACTAGTTGTCTCACCAAGGCTAAAGAACCTAGTCTGCCCTACTATTTACCCATAGCTGGAGGGAGAATATTTGGATTCATCCCTTTCCCAAGGGTATTAGTGCTATATATATATAGAGAGAGAGAGAGAGACAGTCAGAGAGAGAGAGAGAGAGAGAGAGGTATTAGTGCTATATATATATAGAGAGAGAGACAGACGGACAGACAGAGAGAGAATACCAAAAAGAGCCAGAAACTACTTATCTAGAATTCAACAAGCGGATCTTCAGGATAATTCTGACAAAAAAAAGTTTGGCCTGAACGACATTTTATAATTAAAGTGGGCCACCAGAAAGAATAAAAAATAGTATATGAACTCTTGGTGGTTATTTAAAGCCAAATATTGTTTATATATATATATATATAGAGAGAGAGAGAGACAGACAGACAGACAGAGAATACCAAAAAGAGCCAGAAACTACTTATCTAGAATTCAACAAGCGGGTCTTCAGGATAATTCTGACAAAAAAAAAGTTTGGCCTGAACGACATTTTATAATTAAAGTGGGCCACCAGAAAGAACAAAAAATAGTATATGAACTCTTGGTGGTTATTTAAAGCCAAATATTGTTTATATATATATATAGAGAGAGAGAGAGAGACAGACAGACAGACAGAGAATACCAAAAAGAGCCAGAAACTACTTATCTAGAATTCAACAAGCGGATCTTCAGGATAATTCTGACAAAAAAAAGTTTGGCCTGAACGACATTTTATAATTAAAGTGGGCCACCAGAAAGAATAAAAAATAGTATATGAACTCTTGGTGGTTATTTAAAGCCAAATATTGTTTATATATATATATATATATAGAGAGAGAGAGAGACAGACAGACAGACAGAGAATACCAAAAAGAGCCAGAAACTACTTATCTAGAATTCAACAAGCGGATCTTCAGGATAATTCTGACAAAAAAAAGTTTGGCCTGAACGACATTTTATAATTAAAGTGGGCCACCAGAAAGAATGAAAAATAGTATATGAACTCTTGGTGGTTATTTAAAGCCAAATATTGTTTATATATATATATATATATAGAGAGAGAGACAGACAGACAGACAGACAGACAGAGAATACCAAAAAGAACCAGAAACTACTTATCTAGAATTCAACAAGCGGGTCTTCAGGATAATTCTGACAAAAAAAAGTTTGGCCTGAACAACATTTTATAATTAAAGTGGGGCACCAGAAAGAATAAAAAGTAAGTATTAAGAAACGCATTCTATCTGCCAAGAAACCAGGCTTTTTTTTTAAAAATCCTGCAAGCATTTAAGATTACATATTTCTGATTGAGCAATTCATTCAGGTTATTGTAAGAAGCTATTGCTAATTTTTCTTCCATGCATAGGAAGTAATATCTCTCATCAGCCTTGTATTTCCGACATATTTTTTATGACTCAAAAAAGAAAACGGACATCTATATCTTTTACTACATCCTATTTTAATTTAGGATCTATCCGTAGCTTTTCGATTTCCCATACATAGTTAGATAAACCTGTCCTAAGCCTGTATTCGGGGTTTTTGCTTTTTATATTTTCTTTCCGTAATATGGAAATGCTTTCAGTTTAAAAGGGAAAAATATATACATATGTACATCATTTTCTCTTGTAAACAAAAGGATAAAAAGACACACACACACACACACACACACACACACATGTAATATAATGGCCGAGGGATTTCGTTTTATGCCTTTGGTTTTAGTTAGGCTGAGAACCCTTCGGCTCAGCACACGGGTTAGTTAGGTGCAAACTTAAGTGGAGGTGTTAACGCGCACGCGGGGAGGATGTGTAGTTCATAGATGTCAAAATAAAAATCCGATAGAAAAGTTGACCAGTGGATGTGAATGACGTCATGCACCGCGCGGACGATTTGGGGGATTTTGAAAAAGTCAGTTAGTTGAGTTGAGTCCTGCCTCGGGAGAAGACGGTTGACTTTCGTTTGCTCACCGAGGCCTTGGGCAGGTGCGCACATGTTGGGGGTGGGGGCGGATGGAAAAGCCAGAAGAGAAAGAATGTATATCTCTCTCCTTATGTCGAAGAACCTTTAAACTCAAAGGTAATAAAAAGTTTCGTACCTGAACTAAGAAGTCGTAAGTGTTTTTCGTGTTTCGAGATGCCTATGTTCTATATATATATATATATATATATGAACAGTCTATATACGTTTTATACATACTCATATATCATGGGTATGGTACCCACACACACACACACACACACACATATATATATAGTTGGTTAGTTGTTTTGTTTTACGTCGTATCAACCTGTTACGGGTCATTTAACGCTGAATCAAATTTCAGACAATTGGGTTTAGCATAAGTATAATTTTTGTTTACAAACAGTTAAATGTCCGATCAGTTCTATTTCAAACAATTCAGTTTAACATAGAACACACTTTAGTTCTATTTGACCCATATATAGGACACTATCAGGTGCTACCAATCCGGGCTAAGGTGGACCTGTGAGCGATTGCAACTAAGGTGTGCTCTGCATAACCCAAAGCTCCAGCACATATATATATATATATATATATATATGTGTGTGTGTGTGTGTGTGTGTGTGTGTGTATAAACGTGATTTGGTAATAAATAATCCACAAGGGCTGATAAGCCATAAAACCCAATCAACCGATTAGTTGATTAAGATCCTTTCAGATCGCGTTGAAGAAAGAAAGAAAGAAAGAAAGAAAGAAAGAAAGAAAGAAAGAATAGAAAAAAGAACAAAAATATAAAAGAAACTAAAATAGAAAGAAAGAAAGAAAGAAAGAAAGAAAGAAAGAAAGAAAGAAAGAATAAAAGAAACAAAAACAAAAATAAATAAATAAATAAATAAATGAATAAATAAAGAAAGAAAGAAAGAAAGAAAGAAAGAAGTTGCAAGGAAAGAGAAATTGAAAGAGAGGAAGAACCCGGTATGACACAGAGAATGAGAAAGACTAAAATAAAGTGATATCGTTTGCTCAGGTTCATGCCGTACAACGCGCTTTTCTTTGGCCATCATAACAGGCAAGGTGTGGGAGGAGGGGTTCACCAAGGAAACGTTTCAAGGACTGCTTGAAAAAAAATCCTTGGGTGCCTGTTACACCTGGTATAACAGATGATCCACACAACCAGAGAACTGTGACGCCTACCGTCTCACAACTAACCATATTGTCTTCTCCGCTGGGCCATCCTCAAGGACAAAAGGCTCAACAGGTAAAACTGTAGCACTATGTCATCAAGCCCCGACTAATTTTTCTTTTTATATTATTTTCATTCTTAATTTAATGTCATGAATTTGTTACCGTAGGTCTTGAACCAAATTGACGTTATCCTTCTAGCGAAACACGTCAATTTAATTTTTCGTATTACCTTCCTTTTCTCATATACAGTAAGTTGAGCGACCATAGTCGAGAACAACCCGAAGCTCCTTTTTTAATAGCTACTAGACTGAGGTGTAGGGGAGGGTGCAACTTTTTCCCCTGTATTGCTTCACTTTACCCTTGATCTTTACCTTATAATGCTTAGTGTTAAGCAAGGAGGCATCAAGTACCATTTCTTGAGTCTTGAGTATGACTTGATCTGCGATTGAATCCCGGTATCCCGGGCCATTGGCGAACACTTTACCCTCTAGATGAAAATACGCCAATTACCTCTCTGCAGAGGGATTAGACCCACACCCATCAACCGAGTATGACAGTAAACTGCATTAAAAGGTGAGGCTTCAATCCAATAGGGAATTTGGAGTACCCCTTCGTTGCTATTACTTCCATGTTCATCCTGACCCGGATTGGAAGCACCAGTTAGGGTCACACTTATGGCGCCAATAGAACTGTTCAATCATTTCTAATTGATTATTATCATTGGTTAATACAAAGCATACAACTTTATGCAAATTAATAATGTTATATAGGAGTACTTATCTAATAAAATTACCAATGTTAAATAGCAATACTTGAAACCATTTAACTGTGTGCAAACAAATGATTGATATTAAATAGAATTATTCGTGTTTGATTGGAATGCTTGAAACCATTTAAATGTGTGCAAACAAATGGTTGATATTAAATAGAATTATTAGTGTTCGATAGCAATACTTGTAACCATTTAACTGTGTGCAAACAAAGACTTAATATTGAATAGAATCTTTAGTGTTGGATTGTAATACTTGTAACCATTTAACTGTGTGCAAACAAATGACTTATATCAAAATTAATTATTCGTGTTAGATTGGAATACAAATAATAATAGAATTATTAGTGTTCGATAGCAATACTTGTAACCATTTAACTGTGTGCAAACAAAAACTTAATATTGAATAGAATTATTAGTGTTCGATAGCAATACTTGAAACCATTTAACTGTGTACAAACAAATGATTTATATTTGATAGAATTACTCGTGTTAGATTGGAATAATTTAAACCTTTTAAATGTATATAAACAAATGATTAATAATAAAAAGAAATATTAGTGTTAGATAGCAATACTTGAAACCATTTAACTGTGAGCAAACAAATGATTAATATCAAACAGGATTGTTAGTGTTAGATAGGAATACTTGAAACCATTTAACTGAGTGTAAACAAATGACCTATTTTAGAAAGAATTATTCGTGTTAGATTGGAATACTTGAAACCATTTAGTTGGGAGCAAACAAATGATTAATATTAAATAGAATTATTAGTGTTAGATTGGAATACTTGAAACCTCTTAACTGTGTGCAAAACAAAGGATTAATATCAAATAGAATTATTAGTATTAGATAACAATACTTGAAACCATTTAACTGTGTGTAAACAATTGATTAATATTAAATAGAATTATTAATTATTGACATTAGACGGAAATACTCAAACCATTTTAAGTGTGTGTAAACACATGACCACAAATAATTGGTTTAAAATAATTAACTTCAAAGAATAATAGTTAATTATAATAGTTAACAACAAACTATTTTAATAGTTTATTACCAACTATTTTAAACGAGTTATTTGAGCTCATCTAGGGAATCCGACAGCTGAACAGTACCTCTTCATTTCATGGGACTCTTCTTCCTTAAACTATATTTCACATGCAACTCCCGATTGGAGGCTGTTGGATACTGGCATTACCTTTGGGAGAAGAGTTGAACATTCAGCTTGAATAATACAGACGGTTTCAATGAAAACCTGATATAGTAACTTAGAATTGCTACTTCACTATCAGCTGAGCATGGATTTCAGGTTTATTACGGAGGTTATCGAGTGCATAGTTTTCATGGTCAATTAAGACGACTGAGTCCATTACGCTACCGGAAGGAACTCTCTTGAGTTGTATGCAATTAGAGTCGCAAATGGACTCCATTTCCGGTCACTGTCTCATCCACATTTTTCGGCCGTTTTTTGAAAGCGTTGCAGAAGATGGAAGGATGAAATATGGTAGAGGGAAAAATTATTATTATTATTATTATTATTATTATTATTATTAAAAAAAAGAAAGAGAGAAAACAAGAAAGATGAATGAGATGCAGAGAATGGAGGGAAGGAGAACAAGGCAATAAAGGAGAGTAAGGTGATCAACAAGAGAAAGAAAGGAGAGAAGCGATGTCAAGAAGGAATCAATTAAAAAAACATTATAAAATATTGACGTGACATCTATTAACAATTCTGCTCTCTCTCTCTCTCTCTCTCTCTCTCTCTCTCTCTCTCTCTCTCTCTCTTTCTCTCACTCTCTCTCTCTATCTATCTATCTATCTATCTCTATCCCTCTCTATCTCCACCCCTGTCTCTCTCTCTCTATCTCCCTTATCTCTATCCCTCTCTATCTCCACCCCCTCTCTCTCTCTCGATCTCCACCCCCTCTCTATCTCCCCTATCTCTATCCCTCTCTATCTCCACCCCCTCTCTCTCTCCACACCTCTCCCTCTCTCTCCCCTCTCTATCCTTCTCTATCTCCATCCCCTCTCTCTCTCTCTCCCCTATCTCTATCCCTCTCTATCTTCACACCTCTCCCTCTCCCTCTCTCTCACCTATCTCTATCCCTCTCTATCTCCACCCCTATCTATCAATCTATCTATCTATCTATCTCTATCTCCCCCCTCTCTATCCCGCTCTATCTCCACCCCCTCTCTCTCTTTCTCAAATAGACCATTCTGCCAACGCTCTCTCCGCTCGTTAGATATTTGATGGACCGTAGAAAATTTATTGGTAGATTAAACTGTTGCTCTCTTTATTATGATACGAAGAAGCATCTGATGGTGAGGTTTCATTTCTGAAAACGGGAGAAGTCTAAAGTCACATCTTCAATGCCATTACTCCCAGATCCACTCTGACTTGGACTACTAGTGCCTGTTAAAGTGCCATCAATAGGTCAAGTACATATGTTTGAGATATTGTTTAACTTAACTTTTAACTACATTAATACATTTTGTATCATTACCAAGACATCTCTTTTAATGAGGGGGGGTTCTTCTCAACGGGAGGTAAAATCACTGTATTCTTAGCCCCACTGAGAGGGGGGGTGTATATAGCTTCAAGTAACTGTTCTTAATACTAACAATGATGTTTTCAAGAATTCCAATTTAACGCTTATAATTTTCAGAGGCTGAGATCAACCCAGTTGGCAGGGATTGTACAATACGCTGACTGCATCTTTACAGAGGCGTAAGACCCCGCCCCCAACAAGTGTCCTACTAAACAATCTGATGGTGAGACTTCAGTAATGCTTGAGCTTTGGGGAATGCGAATTAACCCTTCATTGCCATCACTCCCAGGTCCACTCTGGCCTGGAATGGTAGCAACTAATAGGGTCATTTCTATGGGTCAAATAGAACTGTTTGATATTTAAATTGTGGACAAACAAATGACTGATGCTCAATTGAAAAGTTTAATTGAATTGTTAGGGATGCATAACAATACTTAGAAACATTTAACTGTGTGCAAACAAATGAGCAATGTTCAATTGAATAATTAGTTAGTTAGTTGGGGGGGTTATTTTACGGTGTATCAACCCTTTTAGTCATTTTGATATTAGTTTCAAACAATCCAGTTAAGTATAAGTACAGTTTTATTTACTTAAAGTTTGAATTTCAAAAGCAGTTCTATTTCTAACAATTCAATTTATCATTAGTACACTGTTTAAATGTCAAAAACACTTCTATTTCAAATAATTCAGTTTCGCAAAAGTACTTAGTTTTTGTTTACATAAATGTTAAATGTAAAAACAGTTCTATTTCAAACAATTCAGTTTAGCGTCGTCACAGTTTAGTTATATTTCACCCATTGATAGGACCCTATCACGTGCTACCAATCCGGGCCAGAGTGGACCTGAGAGCGATAGCAATGAATGGTGCTCTACATTCCTAAAGTCCCACCAGCATCACTGCATCCTCACCATCTGATTGTTTTGTGTCATAATCAGGACACTCGTTTGCGGAGTCTTACGCCTCTGTAGATATGCAGTTGGTGCATTCTACTGCCCAGATAAATTGGGCTTTGAAAAATTAGTGTTAAATAGCAATAATTGTAAGAACTTCACTGCGTGAAAATAAAAGATTAATATTGAATAGAATTATAAGAATTAGATGGCAATAACTAAGACCATTAAATTGCGCAGAATCAATAGCAATACTCGTATGCAAACAAATTAGTTTTAACTCATTTAAAAATGAAACTATCGACAAACTAATCTCTGTATATCTATTTCAATGCGTGCAAACAAATGACTAATGTTAAATAGTGACTATTATATAGCAATACTTGAAAATATTTAACTGCGTGCAAACAAATGAGCTTAGACTCGTGTTAAAATGTTATCAACAAAATGTGTTTACAAATCATATATTTTTAATATGGTTGATATGCCATAAAACCCAACCAAACCAAATCATATATATATTTGATATACATGTATAAACAGGATTTTGCATTAAATAACCAACAATGCTTGATATGCCATAAAACCCAACCAAACCAAATCATATATATTTAATATATATGTATAAAGAGGATTTTGCATTAAATAACCAACAATGGTTGATATGCCATAAAGCCCAACCAAACCAAATCATATATATTTAATATATATGCATAAAGAGGATTTGGCATTAAATAACCAACAATGGTTGATATGCCATAAAACCCAACCAAAGCAATTCATATTCTATTTGATATATATTTATAAAGAGGATTTGGCATTAAATAACCTACAATGGTTGATATGCCATAAAACCCAACCAAAACAATTCATATCTAATATATACGTATGAACAGGATTTGGCATTAAATAACCTAAAGAAGGTTGATATGCCATAAAACTAAACCAAACCAAAACTTAGATCGTTTTGAATGACTATTCTTATTTAATGATTATTTTCACATAGTTATGTACTTTCAAGTATTCCTATCAAATACAAATAATTTTCAAACAGAACAATTTGACCCATAGATGCGACTCCAACAAATACTACCAAACGTTCGACTGGGTCAATTGTGGTAGTAATGGCAACGAATAGGTGAGTCCACATCTCCTAAATAAAATAAAAAAAAAAAAAAGCTGCGCCGCTAAATGTAGTTTATGTTGATAAATTTAACATACGTCAATAAAGAAAATAAACTTTCTTAGACTCACAAATGGTTCGTCAATGTCTCAAGTCAATTTCCAATGTTCAGCATTTACAGTCACCAAACAAAATTTTTAATTCAAAATGACCGCCACAAATATGGCATTTTATAGTTATTTGAGGATTTATTTTTCCCTGTATGCAACCGGAGTATTGTTATAGATATCAGATCGTTCACTGTTTCTGGCATAATCAATATACCAGTATTCACAAGATAATCTAACACTACTACTACTACTCACCCACACACAGGTTTTTCGCATAGCAACTTTGCACTCAGAGACAAATAGTACTGAAATGATTGCAGCCCAGTCAGTTTTGACAGTTGAATACACCGACTGCATCTCTGCAGAGGGGTAAGACTCCCCCAACGAGTGTTCTGTGGCCCGGCCAGTTTGCTCTGTTGAATACACCAACTGCATCTCAGCAGAGGGGTAAGACAACACCCCCACTCAACGAGTATCCTGGATATATGACACAAAACTATTTGATGGTGGAGGGTTCAGCCTTGGAGCTTTGGGGAATACAGAGTACCCCTTCATTACCATTGCTCCGAGGTCTACTATGGCCTGGAGTCGTAGCACCTGATAGGGGTCCTATCTATGGATCAAATAGAACTGCCTCACATTTAAACTGAGAGAAAAAATGGCTTAATTACTTTCTAGATAACTTAATAGATGATAGTATAATTTATCTCAGTCTGTATTTATCTACTTGTAAATAAGTTTGACATATCCATTGGTCAATTACAGACAATAAACTTTGTAAAGCTCACAAATAGTTCGTCAATGTCTCACCTCAATTTCCAGTGACAGTCACAGGATTTTAGGCGAAACTCCAAATTCAGAACAGGGCAAGAGTTAAAGTGCGAGACTGCGGCCACGAAGAAAACAATTTCAAACACCAGTCGCCCGATTACGCTCATTTTCAAGCAAATACCCTCGAGAAAGGAATGAACACTCTTAACTCTCTCCGGCTATGGGTTAAATAAAATCACTGCCGTTGTTCTACACAGATGGGTTTAGTATTAAATAACCCACGAAGGTTGATATCCTTCTAAACGAAGAAACCAACTTTCAAATTCAAAATGGCTGACATCGATGAGACATCTTATTGCAATTAGAACATTTATTTTTCCCAGAATGCAACACCAAGTTGCTATATATCCTAAAAAGAAGGCTGCTTGTGGCTTTTTTCGTCAAGATAATTCAAACATTTTGATATACTCAGAATAACATTTGGTGTGAGGTTCATCTTTTGGGGGGAGGGGGATAGGGGATGCAGTCGTCATATTCTATACCCTCACCGACAGGTCAGGCTCTTTAAGAAGAATGTATGAAGGCGCTAATAGTGAAACGGTTATCACCGTAGGAAATGGACCCAGACGACAGGAGTTCAAATCTGGACGAGGCTGTTTGTGTACCATAGCCAGATACGGCTATCTGTGAAATGCGACTTATAATGTTCATATATATATGAAACGTATATAGACTGTTCATATATATATATATTAATATATATAGAACATAGGATCTCGAAATTCGAAAAACACGTAACGACTTCTTGTGTTCAAGTACGAAAATTTTTATTACCTTTGAGTTTAGAGGTTCTTCGACATAAAGAAGAGAGATACACATTCTTTCTATTCTGGCTTTTTCATCTGCCCACCCCCCATCTCGTGCGACACCTGCCCAAGGCCTCTCCGCGAGCAAGCGAAAGTCAACCCTTTCCCCGTTCGGTGTCCAGTTCTCAACTCGACTAACTTTCTTAAGAATTCCCAAAATCCTCCGCGCGATCCGGTGCGTGACGTCATTCGCACTCCCTAGCCCCGTTTTCTATCTCGGGCTATTGTGACATCTCTGAGTGACACGTCCACTCTGAGCGCGCGCGTGAACACATGTGTTAATGTCTGCACCTAAGTAACCTATGCACTGCGTCGAAACATTCTCAGCCTAACTATGTGTAAATAGTAGGGCAGACTGAATCTGGTATCGCAAACAGTCCTGGAAACTGGAACACTCTGAATTCAAACCAGTTAAACAATGGTCTTTTTTTATGGGCCCCATATATTTTCCCACATTAACAAATAGGCTTTCAATTCGGATTGAAGAAAACCCCAAAACAATATAATTGCGCAAAAAAATATATTCAAAAACCGGCTCATTGACCGAGTGGATAGAGTGTTAGCTAATTGGTCCAGGAGACATGAGTTCAATCCCAGGTCGCGTTCATACCAAAGACTTAAAAATGGTACTTGATACCTCCTTGCTTAACACTCAGCAATATAAGGTACGTATCAAGGGTAAAGTGGAAGTAAACCAGGAAAAGGAGTAGCGCGCCCTCCCCTACACCACGGTGTAGTAGCTATTGAAAAGGTGAGCCTTCGGGTCGCCCTCGACTACAATCGCCTACTTTACTTACTTATATTTAAAAAAATACAAGTTGGAGGTTGCAAATTTAATGGCTTATGTGCTGAGGTCCAACTCGGAACAAAGAGGGATTAGAATAAATACCTTCATAGTCTTACCGTCACTATTATAAGTTATGTAAATCGAAAGATGTCAAAAAATGGGCGCCAATCCACGGACCCTCGACCAACAAGGGGCAGATAATTAATCATAACATTTTCCTCTGCTTTAAAAAAAAATGAGATATTGCACAAGCGAAAGAGGTGAGTAAAATCTTTATGAACAAGGTGAAAGTAATATAAATCCTTATTGAAAAGACAAGTTGTATTTGCTATGATTTTAATTTCATGTTATTTTTTTGTTATAAGTTTGGATTTGTTTTGTTACTTTCAGTTAGGAAATTAAATTCTAGACAGTTTCAGAGAGACACACGTGAATATGACTCTTAATTGACAGATTTGGAAAAAATTAATTTTTGGTTTATACACATTCTGTTATGTAAAAGTCGAGGGGTTAAGAGGTATGGGAATGGCAAAAAGATATTCAACACAAGTTGAAAGAAATGAAAGAGAAAGAAAGAAGAAAGAGATTAAGAAAAGAAGAAAGAAGAAGAAGAAGAAAGAAGGGGCTATAGGGTCTAGAAAGAAAGAAAGAAAGAAAGAAAGCTATGTGCCTAGAAAGAAAGAAAGAAGAAGAAAGAAAGAAAGAAAGGGGGGCTATGGGTCTAGAAAGAAAAAAAAGAAAGAAAGAAAGAAAGAAAGAAAAGCTATGTGCCTAGAAAGAAAGAAGAAAGAAAGAAAGAAAGAAAGAAAGAAGGCCTAGGTGCCCTAGAAAGAAAGAAAGAAAGAAAAGAAAGAAAGAAAGAAAGAAAGAAAGAAAGAAAGGGTTGGTAGGAAGAAAGGAGGTTTAGGTGCCTAGAAAGAAAGAAAGAAAGAAAGTTTGCTATGTGCAAAGAAGAAGAAAGAAAGAAAGAAAGAAAGAAAACAGGGCTAGGTACCTGAGAAATGAAAGAAAGATAAGAAGAAAGAAAGAAAGAAAGAAAAAAAAGAGACTATGTGTCAAAATGAAAAAAGAGGAAAGAAATTAAGGAAGAAACTAGAGGGGGACGCCAAAAGAGTGAGTTATGTGAAAGAAAAGAGAGGAAAGAAAGGAAAGAATAAGAAAGAAAGAAAGCTATGTGCCTAGAAAGAAAGAAAGAAAGAATGAAAGAAAGAAAGAAAGAAAGAAAGAAAGGGGGGCTATGG
>OY757947.1:13151078-13168578 GCA_963585895.1 Sepioteuthis lessoniana
TTAAAAACCTGCAAATTTAGACACTTTTTCATTAGCCTAAAGCGTAGCATGTTCACCACTGGTGCGGGACACCAGGGTTCAATTTCAGGTCACGTCATACCAAAGACTTTTTAAAAATGGTGCATTATCGTAGATATGGTAATCCCATAGCGTGAAGATAATCCAACAAAGTCTGGTGGTATACTGAGTAACCGCTCGGGCGCTCTGGGCTAATGATAATGATGCTTCGGCTCCGAAACCATGACTGAACCCAGAGTCATCATCTCCTGAAGGCTTTGTTGGATTGGTTTGGTTTGGTTTTCTGGCATATCAATCTTTGTAGGTTATTTAACGCCAAATCCATTTTTATGTAAATAATCAGTTCTATTTAAACAATTCGGTTTAGCATGAGTACACAGTTTAATTGTCAAAAACATTTCTATTTCAAACTATTCAGTTTTATATAAGAATTCAATTTAGTGTAAGTACAGTTTCAGTGTCAAAAATAGTTCAATTTAAAACAATTCAGTTTAGATAAAGCACGCAGTTTTAAATGTAAGTACAGTTTAATTGTTAAAAACATTTTTATTTCGAGCTATTCAGTTTAGTCAAGCAATTCTACTTCAGCTAATTCAGTTTTGTAAAAGTACAGATTTTATTTACACACAGTTATATGTCAGAACAGTTCTATGTTAAACAATTTAGTTTAGTGGAAATACAGTTTCAATGTCAAAAAACTGTTGCAGTTATATGTAACAATTCAGTTAAGTGTAAATACAATTTTAATGTCGAAAAAACAGTTCTATTTCAAACAATTCAGTTAAGCACAAGCACGCAGTTTAAATGTAAGTACGGTTAAATTGTCAATAACATTTCTATTTCAAGCTATTCAGTTTACTCAAACAATTCAGTTTAGCATAAGTATGCTGTTAGTTCTATTTAACCCATAGATAGGGCCCTATCAGGTGGTACCACTCTGGGCCAGAGTGGACCTGGGAGCAATGGCAATGAAGGGGTACTCCGCATTCCCCAAAGCTCCAGGACTGCTGGAACCTCACCATCAGATTGTTTAGTGTCATATCCAAGACACTCGTTAAGGGGTGGGGATCTTACCCCTCTGCAGAGAAGCAGTCGGTGTATTCTACAGCCCCAGCCGACTGGGTAAGGCTTTGTTGGAAGCAATGCCGCTGTACAAATAACTCATTGTATGAATATATATATATATATATATATATGTGTGTGTATATATCAGTGTATTCATATCAACTTGTCGGACGTGCTCATGATGTAATCATGATTACCGTATATAAAGGATATGACGAAACGAAATCAAATCCTGGACGTGGCTGTTTGCATTTCACATAGTACTAATGTTCATGGGAAAAGTAAGAAACCAAATATTCTCCCTCAACCTATGGTTAAACAGTAGGTTAGACTGTGTTCTTTAAATCTTGTATAGAAACCTCTGAATTCAAATCTGTTAACTTCTGCTTGAAAAAATTGACCTTGTGTCGTATTGAATCTTTTGGTTAAAACTTAATCTCCAACACTTTTTTAAAATAAGTAGTAACATAGCAAAATACGAGTACGTAAAATATACCGATACGTTGAACGTTCACATGCATATGAATCCCGAAACACTGACGACTTTCTTTGTTCAGGTACGAAACTTTTATTACCTTCTTGACTTTTAGGTTTTCAACACGAGGAGAGAGAGACACAATTTTTACTATGCTGACTGTTCCATCTGACCCCACCACGCGCGGCGCATCACGTAGACCCAACTGGACTGGCCTCGCCAAAGTCCAAAAATCAACTCGCTTCGCCCAGGTCCGACTCTAAACTCACTGGTTTTTTTTTTTCAAAAATCACCCAAAATCCTCAGCCCATCGCTTCCAGGCATGATGTCATTAATATCCCCAGTCACATTTTCTATCCGTGGTTTTTATTATGACATCTGTGATTGTTACATCCTCCCCGTGGGAGCGTGAACACCTACGCTCAATGTGTGCCCCTACCCGGGCACTAAGCCGAATAGTTCTAAGCCTAACCAAACCGAATGATAAGATATAACCAACGAAAAATGATAATATAAAAAAAATCCTTCTGCAATTATATAACAGGTGGACTTAACGTATTTTTTCAAGTAAAGTACTCTCTCTCTCTCTCTCTCTCTCTCTCTCTCTCTCTCTCTCTCTCTCTCTCTCTCTGGTTTCATATTTAGTGGAACAACAACATCCATGTCACCTCATCGGTTGAGGCAGTTGAATATACCGACTGCATCTCTGCAAAAGTGTCTCACCCACCCCGACAAACGAGCGACCTGGATATGACTCTAAAATATCCGATGGTGAGACTCCAATCATAAAGATTTGCGGAATGTGGTGTACCCCTTCATTGCCATTACTCCCAATTACACTCTAAACCATAGTGGTAGTTCCATATAGGGTCATAACTAGAGGTAAAATAGAACTGTCTGACCATTTAACTGTGTGCAAACAAATGACTGATTTGAAATTGAAAAGTAAATGATACATAGCAATACTTCGAACCATTTGCAAACATATGAATTAATGTTGCATAGAATTATTGGTGTTGAAAAATAATACTTGATTGCCTAGTCGGCTAGGGCTGTAAAATGCACCGACTACACCCCTGCAGGAGTGTAAGACCCTACTCCAAACGAGTGTCAAGCTTATGACACAAAACAATCTGATCGTGAGACTTCAGTAATGCTGGAGCTTTGGGGAATGCGGAGTAATCCTTCAGTGCCATCGCTCCCAGGTTCACTCTGGCCCGAAAAGGTATCACCTGATAGGGTCCTATCTATGTGTCAAATAGAAATATACTGTGTACTTATGCAAAACTAAATTGTCTGAAATAGAACTATTTGACTAACCTGAATAGCTAGAAATAGAAATGTTTTTGACAATTAAACTGTCTACTTGGAAACAGAACTGATTATTTGTATAAATATGAATTTCGCATTAAATAACCTACAAAGGTTGATATGCCATAAAACCCAAACAAACAAACAAACAAATAATATAACAATACATGAAACCCTTCAACAGCGAGCTTATTTTGAATCATAACAGAGTAAGATTTGGAAGTACCTAATATTGTTGCCGAGTCGTCTGGGGCTGTAGAAAACACTCACTGCATCTCTGCAGACGGGTAAGACCGCCCCCAACAAGTGTCGTGGATATGATACTAAACAATCTAATGGTTAGATTCCATTGATGCTGGGGCTCTGGGGAATGCGGAGCACCCTTTCATTGCCATTGCTCCCAGGTCCACTCTGGTAGCACCTGATAGAGCCCTATGTATAGGTTAAATAGAACTAAACTGCATTCTTGTGCTAAACGGAATTGTTTGAATTAGAACTGTATTACCAACCTGAATACCTTGAAATAGAAATGTTTTTGACAATTAAACTGTGTACTTACATTTAAATTGCGTACTTATGCTAAACAGAATTATTTGAAATGGAACTGTTTTTGCCATTGAAAACCCATTCACACGAAACTGAATTGTTTAATATAGAACTGTTTTGATATTTAACTGTGTGTAAACAAAATCTGTACTTATAGTAAACTGAATTGGCTGAATTAGAACTGTTTGTATAAACTGAATAGCTTGAAATAGAAATGTTTTAGACAATTAAACTGTGTACTCGTGCTAAACTGAATTGTTTGAAATAGAACTGATTTTGTGCATAAAAACGGATTTGGCATTAAATAACCTACAAAGGTTGATGTACCATAAAACCCAAACAACAAGAGAAGATGCCCGTGGTGTAATGGTTATCGTCGTAGGAAATGGACACGGCGACACGAGTTCAAATCCAGGACAAGACTGATTGCATTTCACATAGCACTAATACCCTTGTGAAAGGTATGAATCCAATTATTCTCCCTCCAGCTAAGGGTAAACAGTAGGGCAGACTAGGTTCTTCAGCCTTGGTTAGGCAACTAGTCTAGGAGAAGGAAAACACTGAATTCAAACCTGTTAAACTTCGCTTAAAAATTGACCTCGTGTCATATCCTACCCAAGCGGAGGGGTTTGGTAAATTTGCATAAAACCTAAACAACCGTACGAAACTATTTAATATTCTGCAAATGAACAAATAGTTTGGAATAGTTGTTATTAGTTTTAGTTGACAATTCTTGAAACCATTTAACTGTGCGAGAAAAACAGCCATACTTAATTCTGTGTGAACATATTAGCTTTAAGTTTTTTTTAAATAAAAGTATCGACTCAATATTCACTAAGAAATAACACACACACACACACACACATATATATCGTGAAAGTGTTCGTTGTTACTAATTCAATTTGTGGGTTGAAGGCGAACCAAATGCGATATAATTTTAATAGTGTCGATTAATTCATTTTCTTTCATTATCTGCCTGAACATTGTTGTTTGTAAAAACTTCATGAAACCAAAGGTCGCAGACAAACTTCCATGGCATTGAATATATAAATCTAATATATATCTGATTATTATACATGGATATATATACATATATATATATATAACCATAAATCTAGGAATATACACGAATATATACATGGTCCGGGAGACCTGGGTAGAATCCCAGGTCGCGCCATACCAAAGACTTTAAAAATGGTACTTGACACCTCCTTGCTTAACATTCAGCAATATAAGGTACGTATCAAGGGTAAAGTGGAGCAATCCAGGGAATGGAGTAGCGCCCTCCCCTACACTTCGGTGTAGTAGCTACTGAAAAGGGAGCCTTCTGGTCGCCCTCGACTAAAGGGAGACAACTTACTTACGACTTACATACATATACACACATAAATACATACATACAAGTGTATATACTCAGTTGTATGCACACAAAACTGAATATATGTGTTACAACCAAACGGGCAACATTGCCACACTAGACGGAGCCTCTCTGAAACTAATAGACAAATTCACCTACCTAGGAAGTAGCGTCTCATCAACCGAAAAAGACATCGACACACGACTGACGAAGGCATGGACAGCTATCGATAGGCTCTCGATCATATGGAAGTCGGACCTAACCGATAAAATGAAACGCAGTTTCTTCCAGGCAGCGGTTGTGTCGATACTGCTATATGGATGCACCACATGGACGCTAACTAAGCGGCTGGAGAGGAAACTAGACGGAAATTACACAAGAATGTTGAGAGCAATATTGAACAAGTCCTGGCGACAACACCCCACAAGACACCAACTATACGGACACTTACCCCCCATCACGAAAACTATACAAGTTAGACGAACCAGACACGCGGGACACTGCTGGAGAAGCAAGGACGAGCTCATAAGCGATGTACTCCAATGGACCCCCACATATGGATGTGCAAAAGCAGGACGACCAGCACGAACTTACATACAGCAACTATGTGAGGACACTGGATGTAACCCTGAAGACCTGCCGGAGGTGATGAATGATAGGGAGAAGTGGCGAGAGAGGGTCAGGGATATCCGTGCTGGCGGCGCAACATGATGATGATGATGATGATGATATATATATATACAATTATATATATATCTATATCTCTGTATATATACATACATGTTTATACATACACAGATATATGAATACATAAGTGTCTATACCCATGTATGTCTCTCTCTCTCTCTCTCTCTCTCTATATATATATATATATATATATATATACATATATATATATATATTCTTTAAGAAAAACAACAAAACCGGTCACATAGGATTATAAATTTATTTCCATCCTGTTACGCATTTTTGAAATTTTCAAAAACACGAAAAAAAAAATTAACTACTTCTTCAGATCTTTTAGATAAAAAAAACTAGAATAGACACAGAAAAAGGTGGGAGGGGACAGAAGAGGGGTGAAAAGTTATCTCCTCATTTAGCCCACTTCCGTTTTTAATTTTAATTTCGGTTTGAAATGTAGTAAATTTATTTTTAAAGAATTTTTTAAAAAGTTTTTCTATTTTTTAATTACATTTTGACCTAAATTACAGATTTTATAGTAAATTAGATTTCAACTTTAATCAGTAACCTTACGTAATGATACAGTAATTGATATATTAAACTAAACAAAGATTTAATTTATTTTAAATATTTTAAAATTTCAAAACTATTTCGAAACCATTAATCAGTTACACTTTTTATGAGTAGTACGTATGTATCTTATGCTTTTTCACAATTTTCTATCTAACATTTTATTTTATTTATTTATTTACATTAATTCTCAATTTAACTCTATGCTTTTTTTTAGAAACATTTTTTTTTGTTAATTATCTATAGTTTAAATTTAGCCCTATGTCTACACCTAGCTATTAATTCACTTCTCTTATTTAATAGTTTTTTTTGGCTCTGGTAAATGCAAAATGTGCATTTTTTCCTCAAGACACAGATTGCACCTACTCTCGAAAGACTTTTGGGTATTAGATCTTTTTAATATGGACCATTCTACATCTATAAATAAAGAGAGGTAGAGCATATATCTCTCCAAGACCAAGCGTCCTTGACTTTATCTATCATATATATATATATATATATATATATATATATATATATATATATATATATATATATATTAGATGTATATATATTTAATTCATGGAATATAGACTGCGACCCCGGGGTTTCATGGATTTTTTTTGCAAAACAGCAATCATCAGGCAGTAAAGAAAATGAAATTAAATATATATATCTAATATATATATATATATTTATTTATTATTATTACTATTATTATTATTAATAATAATGTTATATAATAGCTCTATCTAAGATATTGAGCACTCTCCATATTATACTGCTCTTGGTTCGACACATACCCACAAAGTGATTTAGTAACAACCAACACTGTTATAATATATATATATATATATATATATATATATATATATATATATATATATATATATATATATATATATATATAACCATTAAACTATATACAAACAAAGTCTATTCAACTGTACGATAAAAAAGTTCTGGCTTGTTTAAAAATGTTATCCATATTTTTTTTTTCGTTTATAAATTATAAATATCTTATTTTCGCATGAACAGGATTTGGCAGTGAATAACCTACAAGGGTTGATATATCATAAAACCCAAGCAACCAGTTATCAACTTTTATGGGTTAAAAATGACAATGTCATCCTTGTTGCAGAACAAAAGCAATACTATTCAACCCAAAGGTGGTAGTGGGGGGGGATGAAGGGGTCGCACCTTTCCCAAGGGTATTAGTTCAAAAGTGAACGTAATGACACAAATAGAAATTGAACTCACTTACTATGGTGTCGCAAAACAGCGAGTTCACCACTACAACCTAGGGACTCAACCTTTCTCTCAATGTATATATATATATATATATATATATATATACGTGGTGTTTTCAACAAGTCTCCAGACTTTTTGGTGGACAGGCATTTAAAATTGTTGTAGACTCTTGAAAATTCACTATCTTATTGCTATACATCTTATGAGATGACTCACTAATTTTTATGATTTCACATTCAAATGAACGTATATATTCCTCGTATATATATATATATATATATATGTGTGTGTATGTGTATGTGTGTATGAGTGTGTGTGCGTGCGTGTGTGTGTGTATATATATATATATATATATAGAGAGAGAGAGAGAGAGAGAAAGAGAGCGAGAGATTAGTTTTTTTTTTCTTTGTTGGCTTTAATGGCATATCAACCTCTGCTGGTTATTTAATGCCCAATCCTTTTTATACGTATATTTTAAGTATATCTGATTTCTAAACATTTTAAAACGGTCCTGAGCTCATTTTCTGTACACAGTTAAATGGTTTTAAGTATTTCTAACACGAATATTTCTATTTACTATTAATCATTTGTTTGAACACAGTTAAATCCTTTCAAGTATTGATATGTAACAGTAACAATCAGTCATTTTTTATACGGTTAAATGATCAAACAGTTCTATTTCGAACAATTCGGTTTGACCTAAGTTATTTGTTTACACACAGCTAAATGATCAAACCCTTCTATTTCAAACAATTCAATTTAGCATAAGTCATTTGTTTGCACTCAGTTTAAATGTCAAACGGTTCGATTTGACCCAGAGATAGGAGTTTATCTGGTGCTACTAGTCCGGGCCAGATTGGTCCTGGAAGTAAGGACAACGAGGAGCTACACTACATTCTCCAAAGACCCACCGTCAGATTTGTTCTGTGTCATATCCTGGACACTCGTGGAGGGTGGGGGCTTAACCTTCTGCAGATATGCAGTCGGTGTATTCTATAGCCCCAGCCGACTGGGCAATGGGTAGATGGGTCCCTAACAGGTACTACCACTCCAGGTCAGAGTGGACCTGGGAGTAATGGAAATGAAGGAGTACACTACATTCTCCAAAGCTCCAGAATTACAGGAACCTCACTATCAGATTGTTCAGTGTCATATCCAGGACACTTGTTTGTGTGTGTGGGGGGATCTTCCGTTTCTGCCAAAATGCAGTCGGTGTATTCTACAGCCAACTGGGCAATGGGTAGATAGGTCCCTAACAGGTACTACCATTCCAAGCCAATTTATCATTAATTTTTTTTCTCAGTAGCAAGAAATGTTACATAACCATACATGAATATGTGAAATGTACATAGAATGTTCATAACTCATATGTATAACATAGGAATCCTGAAACACAAAAAACTTTACAACTTCTTACTTCAGGTACGAAACATTTTATTACCTTTGAGTTAAAAGGTTTTTCGACATAAGGAGAGAGATACACAATCTTTCTATGCTGACTTTTCCATCTGCCCCCCACCACGTTCGGCACCCGCCGCAAACTACTGGTCTGATCTCGGCGAGCCCCGAAAGTCAACCGTCTTCTTCGGACACTAAAACTCAACTCACTAACTTTTTTTGCAAATCCTCCGCGCACGCTTCCGGTGCATGACGTCATTCACATCCTCCGGTTATATTTTCTATTTGGGATTTTTATTTTGACATCTCTGAATGACACATCCTCCCCGTGCGCGCGAACACCTGCGCTCATGTTGCACCCAACTAACCCATATGCCAATCGAAAGGTTCTCAGCCTAACTAAACCGAAAGGCAAGATATATAAAACGAAATTCCTCGGCCATTATATTACAGAAATATCTAGTAGCCAATGCAGAAAATTAGAATAGAAGTAACAATAAAGTCAAAAGTAAAATTGGAGACGGTAGTCGAGGGCTACCAGAAGGCTCCCTTTTCAATAGCTACTACGCTGAGGTATAGAGAAGGGCGCTACTCTTTTTCCTTGATTGCTCCACTTTACCCTTGATACGTACCTTTTATTGCTAAGCAGAAAGCAAGAAAGTATCAAGTACCACATTTTGGAATGACTCGACCAGAGATTGAATCCCGGCCTCCCAGGCCATTGGCGAGCACTCTACCACTAGGCCAGTCAAGATTATATACACTGGGTTCAAATGGGCATTTTGTATATATATATATATATATATACACACACCCATATATATGCAGACACGCACACACACACACATATATATATATATATATATACAAACACACATACACAAGCGCGTGCACACACATACACATACACACACACGAGGATCATTAAGTAAATTTCCATATTTTTTCATATAGGCACTTTTATTGATAGTAAACACTTGAAACTCTAGTCCCCTTCGAAGTAATCTCCTCCGTCTGCAATGCACTTGTTCTACCGTTCCAACAACTTCTGCAAGGCCCCATGGAAGTCCTCTGACCCGATTTGAAGACTGTTGGCCTCTTCCGACCGAATTTCTTCCTGAACCCCCTTAAAATCTCAACATAGTAACCTTAACACTAATCCTTTGGCCGGTCAACTGTGGTGTATTGACTTCCTTACACCTCCCACGCCTCTCATTATCCCTCACAGACTCCCTGCCTTCCTTGAATCTCTTATGCCACTCAAAAACTGATGCTCGATTCACACAAGATGCTCCAAAAGCAGTCTGAAGCATCCCATACGTTTCTGTGGCATCATTTTTTCCAAGTTTAAAACAGAATTTTATTGCGTATCGTTCTTCTAAAGTATCCTCACGTTCAGATTGCATTTTTGAATAGGCTTTAGTAGGGTGTATTCCAATTGCTGCTATAACTGCTGATTTGAACCTGAGATCATAAAAATTGGTCAGTCATCTCATAAGATGGATAGCAATAGCATAGTGAATTTTCAAGATTCCAAGACAATTTTAAATGCCTGTGCAAAAAAGTCTGAAACGTATTGAATGCACCACGTGTATATATATATATATATATATATATACGTGGTGCATTCAATACCATGTGTCTATTCAACTTTTTTTTATCCAAAATGATCTGAAGAAGTCCTGTTACTTTTTTCGTGTTTTTGAAAACCTCAAAAATGCGTAACAGGATTGAAATAAATTTATAATCCTATGTGACCGGTTTCGTTGTTTTTCTTAAAGAAAAAAAAAAAAAAAAAAGTATATATATATATATATATATATATACTCCAACCATTCTTATTTTCATAATTTTTTCTAATTGATTTTTTATATTTTATTTTTTATTTTATTTTCCTTTTTTTTGGTTGACATGCCGCAAAAACCAACCAACTTTTTCAGCTCATAGGTATTTTTCAGCAAATATTTTTCCGTTGACTTCAAAAATTTTCTTATATGTATTTAGTCCAGCCCTTCGTTATGAGCAGGGTGTGACACAAGGTCAATTTTTTAAAGCTGTGTTTAACAAGTTTGAACTCAAAATTATCCTTCTCCTTGACCGGTTGCCTTACCAAGCCTAGTTTTGCTCAATTATTTACTCATAGCTAGAGGGAGAATGGACGCATACTTTTCCCCAGGGTATTAGCACCATGATAAATGCTAACAGCTTCATCTAGAAATTGAACTCAGATCACCGTGTCCATTTTCTACGACAACCATTACATAATTTGAGAGAGAATTGTTGGATTTATACCTTTCCCACGAGCAGTAGGGCGATGTGAAATGTAAAAAGCCTTATCCAGGATTTGAACTCCACTCACCGTGTCCATTTCATACGACGTCAACCATCAAAACATGAACACCTCCTTCCGATAATTTCATATATATATTTACCCAACCCCTCCACTCGGGCAGTATATGACACAAGGTCAATTTTCAAGCAGAGTCAAACAGGTTTGAATTCAGCGTTTTCCTTCTCCTAGACTAGTTGTCTCACAAAGGCTGAAGAACCTAGTCTGCCCTACTATTTACCCATAGCTGGAGGGAGAATAATTGGATTCACACCTTTCCCAAGGATATTAGTGCTATGAGAAATGCAATCAGTCTAGTCCAGGATTTGGACTCGTGTCGCCGTGTCCATTTCCTACGACGATAACCATTACACCACAGGCACCTCAACACTTTCATATATGTGGCGAAACTTCTCTCCATGGATCAAACAAGTATTTCCTTTGAACGCATTATGCTTCGCTAATTTCATTGTTTTAGTCAAAGACAAGAAATATATTCCTACTTTATGCTAACCGCACAGTCTTCAACCAGTACAGTGCAAAAGTCTTCGGCGCCTCTACTAATTACCAACTTATAAGGTGTCCTGGATATGACACTAAACTATCTTCGGTGAGGCTCTTGTCCTGTCGCTCTAGGGAATGTAGAGAACCCCTTCATTGCTATTACTCCTAGGTCTACTCTGACCCACAGTGGTAGCACTTGATAGGTTCCTATCTATGGGTCAAACAGAACCGTTTGACATTTAAACTGTGTGCAAACAAATGACTTACATTAAATCAAATTGTTAGAAATAGAACTGTTGTTGTATTTTGGCATTTGACCCGGCCAAAAATGCCATTCCAAGGTGATGCACCGGAAGGAAGTGACACATTCTAATGGCAGTTATGAGAGGAAATCGCGTGGGCAGAAATTGGCTGATGAAATGGGACGAGGTAAAAAATTCCCATGGTACACTCATTGACTGACGCACCGGAAGAGAGTGACCTGTGAACTGCATGACAGTTATTTCCGCTTGATGACATTCGATTTCAAACATTCGATTTCAAAGATCGAGCGGGCGATCGAGTGGGAGTTGAACAATTATATAACTCAGTCACGACGGAAGTCAGACAGTCCCAGTTCCAGTTGCAGTAGAGTTGGAGTGGGAGTTATAGACGAGATGTGGTAGTAAAACCACACCTGGCCGAAGGGGCCCTCGGGAACCCCGATGGAGTTTGGGGACCAGAGAAGTTGCTGATAAGATGCAGTAAAGAAAGCTATCACCCAGCAGAGTAGGCCCAGGGCCTCTGGTTGAGCATCTGGAGAACGAGAAAGACACAACGTTGACGGCCATAAGAGTGGGGGTCAAAATATTACAGTTTCTGTTCGGTCTCCAGATCCCTCTCACACGCAAACCTTGAATAACCTTTTCGAACCCTTACAAATAAAGTGGGAGGTATATTTTTGTTAAAAAAGTTATCCTGCGTGCATCTGTTTATCTATGGTGTCGTTGGGATTCTTTCTGCATGAATTTGCATATGACAATACAACACTGTTTGGCCATTTAACAGTGTGTAAGCAAATGACTAATGTTTAATTGGATTGTAATACATAGCAATACTTGGAGCCATTTAACTATGTGCAAATAAAACTATTGTTGTGGAATACTTGAAAGCATGTACCAGTATACAAAACAGAATTATTGGTATTACATAGCAATAAGTAAGTTGGATTGATTAGTTTCTTTGTTTAATGGCATATCAACCTTTGTAGGTTACTTAATGCCAAAGCCATTCTCATAGAAGAACAGTAGTGGTACTATTTAAAAACCCATAGCTGGGAGGATAAGGGTGGTTCATACCTTTCCCAAGGGTATTTGTCCGAAAGTGAACGTAATAGCGCGACTGGAGTACGAACTCGCTTACTACGATTCCGCAATCCATCGCTTTAACCATTACACCACGAGGACACCCCCAATAAGTAAGTAAGAAAGGTTGGTGACGGTGGTCGAGAGTGACTAGAAGGCTCCCTATTCAATAGCTACTACACACTACTATAAGGGAGGGCACTACTCTTTTCTCTGGATTGCTCCACTTTACCCTTGATAAGTACCTTATATTGCTGAATGTTAAGCAAGGAGGTATCAAGTACCGTTTTAAAAGTCTTTGGTATGACGTGACCTAGGATTGAACCCAGGTCTCCCGGGAGCTAATATTGCACATTGTTAAATGACTCCATTGGTGAACATTTTACCCACTAGGGCAATGAGTTGGTTGGTATTATTTGACTGTGTGCAAATGAATGAATCGTTCTATATTAAACAAATCAGTTTAGTGTAAGTACATTTTCAATGTCAAAAAACAGTTCCATTTCAAATAATTCAGTTAAGCATGAGCACGAGTTTTAAATGTAAAGACGATTTAATAGTCAAAAACATTTCTATTTCAAGCTATTCAGTTTAGTCAAACATTTCAGTTTAGCATAAGCATGCTCTTAGTTCTATTTAACCCATAGTTAGGGCCCTATCAGGTGCTATCACTCCGGGCCAGAGTGGACCTAGGAGCAATGGCAATTAAGGGGTGCTCCGCATTTCCCAAAGCCCCAGCACTGCTGGAACCTCACCATCAGATTGGTTAGTGTCATTATCTGGACACTCATTTGGGGGAAGGATCTTACCCCTCTACAGAGGTGCAGTCAGTGTATTCTACAGCCCCAACCAACTAGACAAGAATGATTAGTGTTCAATAGCAATACTTGTAACCACTTTATAGTGTGCGAACCAAGTATCAATAATAAATAAAAATAATTTAGTTGGATCACAATAATCAAACCATCTATGTTGAAACAGTAGAAATTCTTGTGTGCAAAGAAATTAATTATAACTCATTTAAAAATGAGACAATCTTTAAACTTGTTGTAGAGGGGTTAGCACCCCCCCTTCAACACTCTACCAGATGGCCTGGCTCATAGCTTTAATTGGCCTATGGTTAAAGACTTCAAAAAGTTTATTAATAAGTTGGTCGAGGCTGCGCGGATGTCGGGGAAGCCTAGCATTTGTATCACGCGGCCGAGACTGACTTACTCCTCGAGCCTCAGAGGGCCGTAACCACAGGCTCTAACCCTCCTTGAAAGTGATTTGGTCTTTGCCTGCCGCCTGAGGCGCTCCTTTTTTTATTTTTAGGGTGAATGCCGATAGGGACTGAGGCATTTTTAGGAATGCCAAGCGTGTCTGGGCTACGTTCCCGTCCCCGGACTCACTTTAAAAAAAGCTGTTGTTCCGTGCTCGCCTGTTTGGTGGGGCACGTGACAAATAAGTTGATTCATAAGTTGGATTTAAGCTTGTTAATATTCGGACTTCGTTTGCCTATACAGCATTTGATCCTCCTCTATTCTTTGTAAATTGTCTTGTTAATCACTTATTGTACTGTGTACATATTTCGGTCGACTATCGTGAATTTAAAACCTACATATGGTATTTAAGACGCAGGGGAATTTTAAGATATTTCCAGTAAAAAAAAAGTGTGCCATATATGCCGACAAATACGGTAGTTACTTGAAACGATAATTGTTTACTAAGGATAATTATTTGTTACTTGAAACCGGATAACTGTGCAGTTTATTTGTATGGATAGGAAGAGTCGATATCATATAACTTTGCAAAAGAAAAAAAGCTCGTAAAAACCAACTACACAAATATGTAAATGTACAATGAATGTGATTAACAATATGAAAGTTACTCTAAAGTCTATGCCAAAAAAGAGTTGACAGGTAGCTAATTTCGTCCGACAATCGCGAATTTTAAACCTACATATGGCATTTAAACACTGGAGAATTTTAAAAGATATTTTGGGAAAAAGTGTGCGCCTTAGATGCTGTCAAATGCAGTATCTTTGAGTACACAAATGACTGATGTTAAATTAGATTGTTTGAGTTTCATATCAATACTTGAAACCATTTAACTATGTGCAAAAAAAAATGAGCTCAGACACGTTTAAAAATGCTATCAGCGAAATATTTTTACAAATCATATTCATTTAAGTATTCATAAAGAGGATTTGACATTAAATAACCTATAAGGGTTGATATGCGATCATCATCATCATCTCGTCGTGCCATCAGCGCGTATATCCCTGACCCTCTCGCGCCACCCCTCCCTATCTTTCAGCGCTTCCGGCAGGTTCTCAGGGCTACACCCAGTAAACTCAAAGAGTTGCTGTATGTATGTTCGAGCTTGTCGCCCTGCTTTTGCTCGGCCACGTGAAGGGGTCCATTAGAATACATCACTAATGAACTCGTCCCCTACTTCTCCAGCAGTGTCCTGCATGTCTGGTTCGTCTAACTTTGATGTTAAATTCTCTTTATACACATATATATATAGTTTTCGTGATGGGTGGTAGGTGTCCATATAGCTGCTGCTTTGTGGGGTGTTGCCTCCAGAAACCAAACAAACCCATCTAATGAAATATTGGTTCTGTTGAATACATTCTTACAGGGTGGAACGATAAAATTGTCGCCCTAGAAAAGACGACATGATTCCATTTCCGTTTAATGAAAACCGGTTTTCCTTTTTTGTTGCAGACCATCAACTAGTTGGCCTGTTGTGTACAAATCCCAAGAGCGATAGGAGCCTTCTATCATGTCTGAAAGTGACACAATGTTCAACGAGCGAGATCGGAGATGCACCGCTGTACAACTCATGCACTCTACCGATCCAACTTATGACAACAAGACCATTGCCAGCACCCTCAAAATGCATCGCTGGATTGCCACAAATAACAGGGACGTGCCCAGGGTAATGAAAACAAAGTTTCCGGTTACGGTTATGGCCTTTGATGTGGTTTCAAGTGAGGGCCACATCATGCCACCTCACATCTTCGAAGTCGGCTTGAAAGTGTAACTGGATGTGCTGAAGAGTGTGGTGATCCCCTGGTGCAATCAGATGGCCGGTGGCAGATCCTGGTAGTGGCAGCAGGACTCGGCGCCAAAGAGACCCAGGCTTGGCTTCAGAAAAAGTGCTTCGACTTAGTACCCTCCTCTCACTTCCCCCTCCTCCCCCGACCTTAACCCGCTGGACTACTTCGTTTGATCATACGTTGAGAACATCACGAACATGACCTCCCACAACATCAAAGGCAGCCTGATCGCCGCCATCCACCGAGTATTCGCCGAGCTCCCGCCGGCGCTTGTTGAAAAAGGCATGCTCCCAGTTCCGGATCCGTATCGAGATGGTGATTGAGGCTGAAGGCGGCTACAATGAATAAATGTCAGCTCTACTACATAATCAAGTTACCTGAATTGATTTTTTCAATTAAAGTTTTCAAATAAAGCTGAGTGTTGTTTTCTCTAGGACGACAATTTTATCGTTCCACCCTGTAATTTAAACATGGTGGTAGTCTCGCATATTCTCTTCTCATTCAAAATTCCCACCCAGTCTGCTGTGGTTAAAGACTACTCCGACTACATCTTTGTACAAGGATAAGTCTCCAATCCCGCTCAACGAGTGTCTTAGATATGAGACTAAACAATCTGATGATACTATTTACCAACCCCTCCGCTCGGGCAGGATATGACACAAAGTTAATTTTTAAGCGGAGTTTAACAGGTTTGAAGTCGGAGTTTTCCTTCTCCTAGACTAGTTGCCTAACCAAGGCTGAAGAACCTAGTCTGTCCTACTATTTACCCATAGCTGGAGGGAGAATAATTGGATTCATACCTTTCCCAAGGGTATTAGTGCTATGTGAAATGCAATCAGTCTCGTCCAGGATTTGAACTCATGTCGCCGTGTCCAATTCCTACGACGATAACGACTACACCACAATCTGATGATAAGGCTCCATTCTTGGAGCTTTGTGGTATGGGGAGTACCTTTTCATTGCCATTACTCCCAGGTCTACTCTGAACCGGAGTGTTAGCACCTGACAGAGTTCTTTCTAAGGGTCGAATAGAACTGTTTGAAATGTATACTGTTTGCAAACAAAAGACTTATTTTTGATTGAATTGTTTGAAAGAGAACTGTTTGATCATTTAACTGTATAAGTTGATAGTAAAGTTGGTGACATTAGTCGAAGATGACCTGAAGACTCCCTTTTCAATAGCTACAACATCGATGTGTAGGGGAGGGCGCTACTCCATTCCCTGGATTGCTCCACTTTACACTTGACCCTCACCTTTTAGTGCTGAGTGCTAAGCAAAGCGGCATCAAGTACCATTTTTTGATGACTCGACCTGGTATTGAACCCCACTCAACTCATTTAGACCAATGGCCCGGTTTCACTGTGTATCATCATCATCATGTCGTGCCGCTAGCACGGATATCCCTGACCCTCACTCGCCACTTCTCCTTACCATACATTGCTTCTGGCAGGTCTTCAGGGATACATCCCGTATCCTCACATAGCTGCTGTATGTATGTTCGAGCTGGTCGTACTACTTTTGCTCGGCCATATGCGGGGGTCCATAGGAGTACATCACTTATGAACTGCGTAAAACCATTTAAATGTGAAGAAAAAATGAGATCAGGTTCGTTTAAAAATGTTATCA
>OY757947.1:13173578-13193578 GCA_963585895.1 Sepioteuthis lessoniana
GACCCTGATGTCACTGAGAAGAAAGCAATACCTCTTCGACACGTTGGCCTGCAAAATGGCGTCCATGGCCGCTTTTTCCCTTTCATAACATACGCTTCAACAACACGCTATTACAAGAAAGACCAATCAAGTGCAGTTTTCATTTATTTATTTGTGTGTTTATTTATTCATTTGTGTTGTTGACGAAGAAGGCAATATTCAAAGAATCCAGAAGGCGCGAAAAAAGAAAGACCCAACAGAAAATGAAATTAAACAACTCTAACAATAAATGGCGGGAAACGGGAATTTAGGGCGGGAAAGTAGAAAATGTAAGGGAGATAAACTGGAAAAGTGCATTCAGAAGAAAATAAAAAAGTATTTTTTATTCTTTTCTTTTTTTCCTTTCTTTTTTTGTTTTTATTTTTTTAATTTTTTTCTGACTTTTTTTTTTTTTAAATAACGTCAAGTAGAATCCAGTATAAGGATCACTCGGGTTTTTAACGAAATAAAAAAAAAAAAAGCCTACATAGAACCTATCTAGTGTTTTTATTTCATTCTTGTTTTATCATTCACTGGATTATTTTGTTAATCTTTCTTTTTCTTTCAGAGATTTTTCACATAAAAAAATAATCTTTTAAATATACAGAATCTGTCAGAATGATCTTTCGGGTTTGGAACGTAATTAAAATCATCATCATCATCATGTCGTGCCGCCAGCACGGATATCCCTGACCTTCTCTCGCCATTTCTCCCTATCGTTCATCGCCTCTGCAGGTCTTCAGGGCTACATCCCGTATCCTCACATAGCTGCGGTATGTATGTTCTAGCTGGTCGTCCCGCTTTTGTTCGGCCTTATGTAGGGGTCCATAGGAGTACATCACCTATGAGCTCGTCCCTGCTTCTCTAGCAGTGTCCTGTATGTCTGGTTCATCTAACTTGGATAGTTTTCCTGATGGGAGGCAGTGTGGCCGTATACTTGGTGCTTTGTGGGGTGTTGCCACCAGGACTTATTCAATATTGCTCGCAACATTCTTGTGTAATTGCCGCCTAGCTTCTTCTCTAGCCGTTTTGTTAGAGTCCATGTAGTGCATCCATACAGCAGTATTTACACGACCGCTGCCTGGAAGAAACTGCGTTTCATTTTATCGGTCAGGTCTGACTTCCATATGATCGATAGCTTATCGATAGCTGTCTATGCTTTTGTTATCCGCGTGTCGATGTCTTTTTCGGTTGATGAGACACTGCTTCCTAGGTAGGTGAATTTGTCTACCAGGTTTCAGAGAGGTTCCGTCTAGCGTGGAAATGTTGCCTGCTTGATTAAAGCATATATATTCAGTTTTGTGTGCATTGACATGGAGGGCCAATGCCTGCGGCGGCTCGTTCCAAAACTATGCAGTAGTGTTTTGGCTTGGTTGGGTGTATTTGCCAGTATCGCTATGTCATCGGCGTAGTCGACGTAATTAAAATTGGTAACATAGATACTATTCAAAATTTAATTCTACAACGAGAAAGGACAATATCTGCCATTTTCTTTTCTAATTGTCATTACTGCATCTCTACGGAGGGGTAAGACTCACCCCAACGATTTTCCTGGATACGATACTATCTGATGGCAAGGTTTCTAGTCATTTTGGAGCTTTGGGGAATGTAGAGCATCTTTTCATTGCCGTCGCTCCAAGGTCATCTCTTCCGCGGAGTGGTATCACTGGATAGTATCCTATCTATGGGTTAGATAGAACTAAGCAGTCTACTTATGCTAAATTGAACAGTTTGAAATAGAACTGCTTTTGGCATTAATACTGTGTATCTATGCTAAACTGAATTGTTAGAAATAGAACGGTTTTTGATATTTAAACGGTGTACTTGTGTTAAACTGAATTGTTTGAAACAGAACTGTTTTATGTACAAAAATGGATTTGGCATTAAATGCCCTATGATGGTTGATATGCCATGAAGCCAAACCAAAACAAACCGGAAGAATCTCCTGAGTTTGGAACTAAAATGGCAACACAGATTCTATTCAGAATTAAATTTACTTGAAGAAAGAACAATATTTGCGATTTTATTTTCTTATTGTCATGATTTTGTTTTAAAGATTATATCATCCAAAATGCTTGACCTCAGAATAATCTCTCGGGTTTGGGATGTAAATAAAAAGGCAACATAGATCCTATACAAAAATTAATTCTACTAGATGAAAAAAAATATCAGCCATTTTGTTTTCTTATTGTCATCACTGTGTTTTAAAGATTATATCATCCAAAATGCTTGCCCTCAGAATGATCTCTTGGGTTTGGGATGTAAATAAAAAAGGGAAAATAGATCCTATACAAAAATTAATTTTACCTGTGGCTGTGATGGTACTACTGTATGGATGCATTACTTAGACTCTAACGAAACAAATGGAGATAAATCTACATGGAAATTGCTCAAAAATGCTACGTGCTGCTTTGAATAAATCCTGGAAGCAACACATCAAAAGACAGCAGCTGTAGGGTCACTTGCCTCTCATCAAACGAATTGTCTAAGTAAAACGAACAATACATGCAGGACATTGCGACGTTATTTAAATGGGCTCCTTTATTTGGCCACTCCAGTGTCAGCTGAAAAGTAAAAAAAATCCATGCATCAAATCTGTGAAAACACATAGGACTAGGAGCCCAGGCGGGGACTGTAGAATACATCGATTGCATCTCTGCTGAGAGGAAAGACCCCCTCCTTAACGAATGTCCAGGATATGACACTAACCGATATAGCTCATACGGCTGGGCCTGTAAAATACACCGATAGCATCTCTGCTGAGAGGAAAAAACCCCTCCTTAACGAATGTCCAGGATATGACACTAAACGATATAGCTCATACGGTTGGGCCTGTAGAATACACCAATAGCATCTCTGCTGAGAGGAAAAAAAACCTCCTTAAGGAATGTCCAGGATATGACACTAAACAATATAGCTCATACGGCTGGGGCTGTAGAATACACCAATTGCGTCTCTACTGAGAGGAAGGACCCCCTCGTTAACGAATGTCCAAGATATGACACTAAACGATCTAACCTAGTCGGCTGGCACAGTAGAATACACCGATTGTATCTCTGCAGATACCAAACAGCCTCCCACCCCCAAAGAGTCTTCTGGATTTGTCACAAAGAAGTCTGATGGTCAGGTTCCAGTAATGCTAGAGCTTTGGAGAATGCAGAGTACACCTTCATTGCCATCGCTCCCAGTTCCAATTTGGCCCGGAGTGGTAGCACCTGATAGGCTCCTATCTATGAGTTAAATGCGTGAAAACAAATGGCTTTTGCTAAATTGAATAGTTAGAAATAGAAGTATTTGATCATTTAACCGTGTGTAAACAAATGTTTGAGGTTAATTGAATTGTTAGTGATACATAGACATTCTTGGAACTATTTAACTTTGTTGACTTATGTCTACCGATTTAATATAGTATAAACCAGATGTGGCATTAAATAACCTACAATGGTTGATATGCCATTAAAACCCAAGCCAATCAAATCCTATATATTAAATATATATATATCAATTAAGAGGATTTGGCATTAAATAACCTATAATAGTGGATATGCCATAGAACCCAACCAAATCAAATCATATATATTTAATATACATGTATAAAGAGGATTTGGCATTAAATAACCTACAATGGTTGATATGCCATAAAATCCAACCAAGCTAAAATATATATATTTAATATATATGTATAAAGAGGATTTGGCATTAAATAACCTATAATAGTGGATATGCCATGAAACCCAACCCAACCAAACCAAATCATATATATTTAATATATATGTATAAAGAGGGTTTGGCATTAAATAACCTACAATGGTTGATATGCCATAAAACCCAACCAAACCAAATCATATATATTTATATATTTAATATATATGTATAAAGAGGAATTGGCATTAAATAACCTACAATGGTTGATATGCCATAAAATCCAACCAAACTAAATCATATATATTTAATATATATGTATAAAGAGGATTTGGCATTAAATAACATACAATGGTTGATATGCCATAAAATCCAACCAAACTAAATCATATATATTTAATATATATGTATAAAGAGGATTTGGCATTAAATAACCTACAATGGTTGATATGCCATAAAACCCAACCAAACCAAATCATATATATTTATATTTAATATATATGTATAAAGAGGATTTGGCATTAAATAACCTACAATGGTTGATATGCCATAAAATCCAACCAAACTAAATCATATATATTTAATATATATGTATAAAGAGGATTTGGAATTAAATAACCTACAATAGTTGATATGCCATAAAACCAAACAAAGGACATGATGATGATGATGATGATATTTGACATAAAAAAACAGATCTCGTAGGGATCGAACCCTTGACTCAGGGTTCAGGATTTATTTAGTTTGACTTTCTCATGATAGTTTGATTGACTGATTTTAACGGCATGTAAGTTGATTTATTCCCAGAAATTAAACAATCGCATTCATTGAACGTTAGTTTTTACATTTTTGTGTATTTTTTTTCTTTTTTAACTCCTTTAGAGTTTTTTACATCAGTATTAGCTGATAATTTTTCACTGGAGTTTGAGTGACAGCAAGTCTCCTCAAGTGTGCTGGATTCTTCTCAGTATTCTGGCCGTTCTCAGTAATGCTGTCATTTGGATAGTCTCTTCTCGTCCACCAACTTCCAAGTCCTCCAGGCCTTTTAATAATCCTTTAGTTATTTTGCCAAAAGCACCAATCACAATTGGTAAAATCGTCACTTTCTATTCCACTTTTGAGAGTTTTTTCACTAGCGTTAGCTAATGGTCTATCACTGGAATCTGAGTGACAGCAAGTCTCCTCAAGTCTCCAGGACTCTTCTCAGTATTCTGGCCGGTCTTAATAATGCAATAGTTTGGATGGTCTCCCCAACATCCTCTTATTTCCAAGTCCTCCATTCCTTGTATCAGTCCTTTGGTGACTGTAACAAAGGCAACAATTACAATTGGTATAATCGTCACTTTCATGTTCCCTATTTTTTTCCGTTCTCTAGCAAGGTCTAGGTACTTATTTTCTTTTCGCTTTCCTTAAAAATTACTCGGGAGGGCAAAGTTCACAATTCGGCTGGTTTTCCCCCCCCATTGTTTTGGTAACTATCACTAGGTCTGGTCGTCTGTGTTATCATTATTATTATTGCATTATGTCCTCTCAATGATGGATTATTTTTAAACAGATTTATTTGACTCATAGATAGACTTTTAGCAGCTACTACCACTCCAGGTCAGAGTTGAACTGGGCGTAATGGCAATGAAGGGGTATTCCACACTCACCAGATCTTCAGAACCATCAGATGCAGTTTAGATACAATCATACCCAAGACACCCTTTTATTCAAGGGTGGGGGTCTTACCCTCCTGCAGGGGATGCAATCAGCGTATTCTGAACCTCGCAATGTAAGCGTCAAACGTTACTTCCGGTTCCTCTGGGGTCATCCATCTACTTTTGTGCAAGTAGGTCGTTGCTTAACTTTGTTTTAAACGTGCCCGGAGTATATCAGATACAAGCTCGCCATAACATGTTTGTAATTATATTTCTTCTTGACGAAACATCAAGTCATGTTGAAAACATGGATTCTGTTCTCTCTCTCTCTCTCTCTCTCTCTCTCTCTCTCTCTCTCTCTCTCTCTATCTATCTATCTATCTTCACCTCTGTCGGTCAGTCTCTCTCCCTCTGTCTCTCTCTGTTTCTCCCCCTCTCGGTCCGTCTCTCTCTCTCAGTTTCTTTCTCTCTGGCTCTCACTCTGTCTGTCTGTCTCTCTCCCCCTCTGTCTCTCTCTGTGTCTCTCCCTCTGTCTGTCTGTCTGTCTGTCTCTCTCCCTCTGTCTCTCTCTGTTTCTCCCCCTCTCGGTCCGTCTCTCTCTCTCTCTCTCTCTCTCAGTCTCTTTCTCTCTGTCTCTCTCTCTGTCTCTCTCGGTTTCTCCCCCTCTCTTTCCTCCCCCTCTGTCTCTCCCTCTGTCTGTTTGACTCTCTCTCCCTCTGTCTCTCTCTCTGTCTCTGTCTCTCTCTCTGTCTATCTGTCTCTCTCCCTCTGTCTCTGTCTCTGTCTCTCTCTGTTTCTCCCCCTCTCTTTCCTCCCCCTTTGTCTCTCTCTCTTTGTCTCTCCCTCTGTCTGTTTGTCTCTCTCTCCCTCTGTCTCTCTCTCTGTCTCTCTCTCTCTCTCTGTCTATCAGTCTGTCTCCCTCTGTCTCTCTCTCTGTCTCTCCGTCTTTCTGTCTCTCTGTCCCTCTCTCTCTGTCTCTCTCTCTCTGTCTCTCTGTCTCTCCCTCTATCTGTCTGTCTGTCTGTCTCCCTCCCTCTGTCTCTCCCTCTGTCTGTCTGTCTCTCTCTCTCTCTCTCTCTCTCCCCCCCCTCTCTCTCTCTCTCTCCCTCCCTCTGTCTGTCTGTCTCTCTCTGTGTCTCTCCCTCTGTTTGTCTGTCTGTCTCTCTCTCTGTCTCTCTCTCTCTGTCTCTCCCTCTGTGTGTCTCTTTCTGTGTCTCTCCTTCTCTCTCTCTCTCTCTCTTTGTCTCTCCCTCTGTCTCTCTGTCTCTCTTTGTCTCTCCCTCTGTCTGTGTGTCAGTCTCTCTCTCTCTCTCTCTCTCTCTCTCTCTCTCTCTCTCTCTCTCTGTCAGAATTCGTACAGAGCTGGTCAATCAAGTCTAGTGTGTTCAAGTGTAGGATTTTTCAGAAGAACATAGCTAATTCGACTTACTTGAACGGCTTGTGAGATGAGAACCAAATAGCCGTAGACCTCGTATTTTCTACGCTGTCGCTGCCAGGACTTGTTCAAAACAGCACGCAACCTTCTTGAATAATTCAAATCTAACTTTTTCTCCAAGCGTCAAATTTTCATTATTTCTAGGGGGATATTGTTTGGTTTGGTTAGCTTTGGTTTTATGGCATATCAACCATTTTTGGTTATTTAAAGCCAAATGAAAGAACGAAATAAATAATTCTTAAAAACATATAAACCGCTTAGTGGACCTATTCATTTTGAAATATTTTTTCTCACTTTGTGCCAAGAAAAAAGAAAGAAAATTTTATACACACACACACACACACACACGCATATATATATATATATATATATATATATATATATATATGTATTCAGTAAATCCAGAGTAGGGAACAATTCCGTCAGGACAATTAAATTATTCAAAATTCGAATATGTAGATATTTCTGGTAAAGAGCTCAATGTAAATGATATCACATGGCTCCTGTGACGACCCCCATTCTGGCAGTATTCATTATCTCCATGTTGGATCTGAAGAAGTCCTGTTAAATTTTTGGTGGAGTTATTGATTCATATCAATGCTCTTAACAGGATAGGAATAAATTTATAATCCTAATGTGACCGAATTTTGGTTTCTCTTGAAGGAATATATATATATATATATATTGAACAAGTCCTGGCGGCAACACCCCACAAGACACCAACTATACGGTGCCCGTGGTGTAGTCGTTATCGCCGTAGGAAATGAACACGGCGATACGAGTTCAAATCCTGGACGAGACTGATTGCATTTCACATAGCACTAATACCCTTGGGAAAGGTATGAATCCAATTATTCTCCCTCCAGCTATGGATAAATAGTAGGACAGACTAGTTTCTTCAGCCTTGGTTAGGCAACTAGTCTAGGAGAAGGAAAACTCCGACTTCAAACCTGTTAAACTCCGCTTAAAAATTAACTTTGTGTCATATCCTGCCCGAGCGGAGGGGTTGGTAAATAGTACCAACTATACGGCCACCTGCCTCCTGTCACGAAAACTATCCAAGTAGGACGAACCAGACATGCAGGACACTGCTGGAGAAACAGGGACGAGCTCATAAGTGATGTTCTCCTATGGACCCCACATATGGCCGGGTAAAGGCAGGACGACCAGCTCGAACATACATTCAGCAGCTCTGTGAGGATACGGGATGAAGCCCTGAAGACTTACCATAGGCGATGAACGATAGGGAGAAGTGGCGTGAGAGGGTCTGGGATATCCGTGCTAGCGGCACGACATGATGATGATATATATATATATATATATATATATATATATATATATATATATATAATTTATTAATCATCTATTAATATCTTTATTTTTATCCAAAATAAATTTTATTCACATAGATATGTGAATGTTTTGTTTTTCATTGATCAAATTATTTTGTCTGTTTATTTATTACTCTTGTAATTTATTTAATTTTCATTTATTTAATTACTTTTATTTGAATTCATTTTAACATTGTCATTTGAAATTCTATTTTTGTTTTTTATTTAAAGGCTTTCATGAAATAAATATTTATTTACTTGCCTATTTTCATTTTTATGTCTTTATTTTATTTTCAATTTTGATTAAATCAATTATTTTCATTCTTGATTTTATTTTAATTCATTTAAAATTATTTTTAATTTGTTGATTATTCATTCATTTATAGGCTTTCATTTTAATTCATTTCATATTTATCCTTGATTATCTAATTAGTTTTATTCATCTTGCAATCTGTTTGTTAGCTAATCGCATCAAAATTTCATTAATTTTATTAAAATTTCACGGTATGAAAATTTCCTTTTATTGAAATTTTATTTCATTAAAATTTCAAGGTATGAAAATTTCCTTTTATTAAAATTTCATTTTATCAAGATTTCATGGTATTAAAATTTCATGATATGAAAATGTCCTTTTATTAAAATTTCATTTTAAGATTTCCTTTTATTAAAATTTCATTTTATTTAAATTTTATTTTATCAAAATTTCATTTTGTTAAAATTTCATTTTATGAAAATTTTATTGTATGAAAATTTCCTTTAATTAAAATTTTATTTTAAAATTTCATTGTATTAAAATTTCATTTTATTAAAATTTCACGGTAGCGAAATTCCGTTTTGTCAAAATTTCATTTTATCAAAATTTCCTTTTATTAAAATTTCATTTTATTAAAATTTCATGGTATTAAAATTTCATGATATGAAAATTTTGTTTTATTAAAATTTCATTTTAAAATTTCGTTTTATTAAAATTTCTTTTTATTTAAATTTTATTTATCAAAATTTCGTTTTGTTAAAATTTCATTTTATTGACATTTCATTGTATGAAAATTTCCTTAAATTAAATTAAATAAAATTAAATTTTAAAATTTCATTGTATTAAAATTTCATAATATTAAAATGTCCTTGTATCAAAATTTCATTTTATTAAAATTTCACGGTAGCGAAATTCCGTTTTGTCAAAATTTCATTTTATCAAAATTTTCTATTATTAAGGTTTCATTTTATTAAAATTTCAAGGTATGAAAGTTTCCTTTTATTAAAATTTCCTTGTATTTCATTGTAGGAAATTTTCCTTAAATAAAAATTATATTTTTTTATTTCCTTGTATTAAAATTTAATAGTATTAAAATCTCCTTGTATCAAAATTTCATTTTATTAAAATTTCACCGTAGCGAAATTCCATTTTGTCAAAATTTCATTTTATCATAATTTCCTTGTATTAAATTTTCATTTTATTAAAATTACATTGTATTAAATTTTCATTTTATTAAAATTACATTGTATGAAAGTTCCCTTTTATTGAATTTAATTTTAAAATTTCCTTTTATCAAAATTTTATTTTATTAAAATTTCATGGTATGAAAATTTCATGGTAAGAAAATTTTATTTTAAAATTTCATTGTATTAAATTTTATTTTTAAAATTTCGTTGTATCAAAATTTCATTTTATTAAAATTTCACGGTAGCGTAATTCCATTTTGTCAAAATTTCATTTTACTGAAAGTTCATTTTATTAAAATTTCATGGTTGGAAATTTTCCTTTAATAAAGAAAATATTTTTTTAATTTCCTTGTATTAAAATTTCCTCGTATCATGATTTCCTTTTATTAAAATTCACCGTAACGAAATTCCATTTTCATTTTATTAAAATTTCACGGTAACGAAATTCCATTTTGTCAAAATTTCATTTCATTAAAATTTCTTTTTAGTGAAATTACATTTTATTAAAATTTCATTTTACTAAAATTTCATGATATGAAAATTTCCAACCATAAAATTTCATTTCATTAAATTTTTTGTTTGGAAATTTTCCTTTAATAAAAAAAATATTTTTTAATTTCCTTGTATTAAAATTTCCTCGTAACATGATTTCATTTTATTAAAATTCACAGAAACGAAATTCCATTTTGTCAAAATTTCATTTTATCAAAAGATTTTTTATCAATTTCATTTTATTAAAATTTCACGGTAGTGATATTCCATTTTGTCAAAATTTCATTTTATTAAAATTTCCTTTTAGTGAAATTTCATTTTATTAAAATTTCATGTTATGAAAATTTCCTTTGAAAATTTCCTTGTATTAAAATTTCATTGAAATTGAAATATCATTTATGTTAAAATATAGTATATACATATATATATATATATATGTGTGTGTGTGTGTGTGTGTGTGTGTGTGTGTGTGTGTGTCCCGGGTGACTGAAAAGACTCAAAGTTATAATTTAACTTATAATTTTATTATTTTGTAAAAATTATCGTTAAGGAATAGATTCTAGGAATCTTGAAATACTGAGTAACTTTTCACTCACCCTATATATATATATATATATATATATATAACAAAGAGAGAGCGAGAGAGGAGGAGGCTGATGTGTGTGTAAATATGATGATAAATAATATTTATGACTTTCTGTGTGTATGTGTATAGGGTTGGGAGGGGGTTGTTGCGCATAAGTGCGTGTGTATATAAACAAAATCAGGGATGACCCGTAGTGTCATTAGGGATCGATTGTTATCGAGCTTCGATCGCGTGATCGAATAGACAGGCTTTCTATTCTATATTGATTTCTCTCTCTCTCTCTCTCTCTCTCTCTCTCTCTCTCTCTCTCTCTCTACCTTCTTCTTCTTCTTCTTCTTCTTCTTCTTCTTCTTCTTCCCTTTCTACCTCTTTGATGTATCACCGTAGCGTGCTGATATCGAAACACCAGCTTTCAGTGTTTAAAACGCAGCTGAAGGTCACATCTGGGACGATGAATTTTCTTATGGAAGATTGTCTGGCGCCAAAAACATATGAATGAATGAATGAATGAAAGTAACTGGGTTTGTTATATCTTTTTAACAACCGGAAGGAAGTAGCAAGGAAATTTGGCAAAAAATCTTTAGGTTTTATCTCCTTTACGAGGTTAACCGGAAGGGCTCACAGCGCCGGAAGTGTATTCGTCTAGACAAGTCCAAATTCTGAAAAAAAAAACTTGGATTCTTCTCCCATTCTGCAAGGTATAACTTCAAGAGGAAGAAAGACTTGCCTCTCGAGCCTTTGTTGTCAACCAGTCTAGAAGAACGACAAATGTAAATTCTAATATCCACTGCTTTAAAGTCACACTCATAGGAAAGTCTCCGGGAGTTAGGTTCAAGGACAGAGGAGTCCTCATAGTGTAATGGTTAGCGTGCTTGACTGCGGACTGGAGGTAAGTGAGTTCGAACTCCAGCTACTCAATTATGTTCACTTTTGGATAAATACTCCTAGGAAAGGCATGAACTCTCTTACTTCCATCCCAGACATGGATTAAATATTAATCCTTGAGTTCTTTTACAAGCATGGCTTTAACAAAACCAAGTTCCTAGAAGATATCCGAAGAGTCACCTACGGTCTTTGACCGATTTCTAAGAATTCCCAAGATTGATTGATAGATTGATTCTAACGGAATGTCTGGGGTTATTTTATGCTCAAAGGTTAAGGGTTTGGGTTTTGTTGGGTTTTATGGCACACGAGGATCATTAAATAAGTTTCCAGACTTTTTTCGTATGGGCACTTTTATTGATAGTACACACATGAAACTCTAGTCCACTTCGAAGTAATCTCCTCCGGCTGCAATGCACTTGTTCTACCGTTCCAACAAACTCCTGGAAGGCCCCATGGAAGTCCTCGTGTGTCAATGACCTTCGTCACAGCCTCTTTCATCTCCTCAATTGTCTCATAACGACAGCCTCTAAGCTAAGGGAATAAGCAAAAGTCACAGGGAGCAAGGTCGGGACTATAGGGACGGTGAGCAACTGCCTTGATGCCTATCTTGGTCAAATAGTCCGTGACAAGGATGGAGTTGTGGACTGGTGCATTGTCCTGGTGGAAATGCCACTGACCCGATTTGAAGAGTTCTGGCCTCTTCCGATGGAATCTCTTGCTGAACTCCCTTAAAACCTCAACATAGTAACTCTAACCCTAACCCTTTGGCCAATCAACTCTGGTGTATTGATTTCCTTACTCCTCCCACACTTCTCATCATCCCACACAGACTCCCTACCTTCCTTGAATCTCTTATGCCACTCAAAAACTGATGCTCGATTCATGCAAGATGGTCAAAAAGCAGTCTGAAGCATTCCATACGTTTCTGTGGCAGCATTTTTTCCAAGTTTAAAACAGAATTTTATTGCATATCGTTCTTCTAAAGTGTCCTCACGTCCAGATTGCATTTTAGAAATTCACTAGCTGTGAGAATCAGGCTTTAGTAGGGTGTATTCCAATTGCTGCTATAGCTGTTCATTTGAAGCTGAAATCATAACAATTGGTCAGTCGTCTCATAAGATGTATAGCAATAACATAGTGAATTTTCAAGAGTCTACGACAATTTTAAATGCCTGTACAAAAAAAGTCTGGAAACGTATTGAATGTACCACGTACTTTTCCCCATGCTGGAAACTTACCTGGCTTTTTAGCTGGGCCGTCTGGCACCCGTGCTGGATGGGGTGTCAGATTCGAGGCAGTATGACCCCCTCAGCTTTGGATGGTTCACTTTCGGGGGCGAGCTACGTTGATTTGCACAGTATAGCACTAGATCATTTTGATCTAATTTAAGTTATGTACTGGCACACGTACCGGACTCACGTAAGTCTGTCCACGTTCAGTAGGTTCATCTAGCTCACACTGCACTAAGTGAGTTAACGTCCGGCAGGGGTCAAGCTTCAGTTCATGCATGACAAGTTTTTGAATGGCATATGAGATTCAAGGAAGGTAGGGAGTCTGAGAGGGATGATGAGAGGTGTGGGAGGAGTAAGGAAGTCAATACACCAGAGTTGATTGGCCAAAGGGTTAGGGTTACTATGTTGAGGTTTAAAAGGAGTTCAGGAAGAGATTCCATCGGAAGAGTCCAACACTTTTCAAATCGGGTCATTGGCATTTCCACCAGGACAATGCACCAGTTCACAACGCCATCCTGGTCACAGACTATTTGAGCAAGATGGGCATCAAGACATGAGCAGGATATGGGCATCCGCATGAGCAGGATATGACACAAGGTCAATTTTTTAAGCGGAGTTTAACGGGTTTGAATTCAGAGTTTTCCTTCTCCTAGACTAGTTGCCTCACCTAGCCTGAAGAACCTAGTCTGCCCTACTATTTACCGATAGCTGGAGGGAGAATAATTGGATTCATACCATTCCCAAGTGAATAAGCGCTATGTAAAATGCAAACAGGATTTGAACTCGAATCACCGTGTCAATTTCCAATGACGATATCCCTTACACCACGGGGACTACTGAATAAGGTATGACACAGGGTCAAGTTTTAAGTGGAGTACAGTGGGCTTCAATTCATTGCTTTCTTCGACTAGATTGGCTGCTATACTTTAGTCCGTTTTGACAAACAGAAGAGAATTCAAAAAGCAACAAAAGAAGAAGAAGAAGAAGAAGAAGAAGAAGAAGAAGAAGAAGAAGAAGAAGAAGAAGAAGAAGAAGAAGAAGAAGAAGAATTCAGTTTCGGTTTCCAGGTTTTAGTTTTTATTTAGAATTTCGTGCATTTTCTTTTATGAGCTTCATTAAATTTTGCCAGAAGCTGACCTACTATTCACCTATAGCGAGGCAAAGAAGAAATTTCATATTTTTATATTGGGCATTATCGCAAACTGAAATGCAAACAGTCTCGTCTAGGTTTTGACCTCAGGCCAAGAATTCCATTTCCGACCAGAATAAACGTTATGCTAAGCACACCTCTCTGGAGATAAGCATACATTACTTTCTGTGTACTATCAACAGATACGAGGATTTTTCTATTGTTGAGTCCAATGGTTACATAGGCATCATTAAGAAATTACTCTGGTACCATGTAAACTATTCGTACCTGTCAGGTGATGCTGGGAAAGGAGATATGTACAGCCCATTAAACCAACTTACCTTGGAGATGCTACAAAGGGCTATTCTATCCCGACGTCTCACAAGGACCATAAGAGTATTAGAATTCTTTCCAGCTCTTAGGACCATGTAACCTATACGTACGTACCTGTCTCAAGATATGTGCAGCCAATTAAACCACCGTGCTCTTGGTCTGAGCCTGTTACCTGAACAATCTCCGAGATTATATAAGCAGCCAGGCAGTGAATTTTTTTCTGTATCATGTAAGTTGGAAAGGAGGTAGGATCACCCAAAATCTCCTAATTACACTAGAGACGCTATAAAAAAACACTTGATAGATTCATTTCAACCGTCTAGTCAGTGGGTTTTACCAAACGGCTATATCATCCACTACAGAGAAAAAAGACCCCAATACCGCTAAAAAAAGAGGGGTGCTCTGGTAAAGATATTAAATTGCATTCGGTGGTGAGGCTCTAGTTCTGGAGTGTGAAATATTGTATTTGTCGCTGCCTCCCGCCAGACAGGACTTGACACTAGGTCAAAAGCCCGAAGGCCGATTAAAGTGGGAATAAAGGAGAGGGGAAGGTCGGGAACGAGCCGAGACTCGAACGCTGCAAGTCATTGACCCACTAAGTGAAAATGTAGCTCTAATGAGTCAAGCAGTATCACGGACCTAGATCTAGATCCGGGCACGTATGCCAGAATGTAGCTTGAACTAGACCGTGAGGTGCATAGGGGTGCATAGGGGACAAAAAAGCAGCTCGCCCTCCCGAGGGTGACTCAACCGAAGTTGGGGGCTTTTCAGCCTCGAATCTGCCATTAGTTTCGATACCCCATCCGACATGAATGCCAGACGGCCCAGCCAAAAGGCCAGGGAAGTGTTCTTTCATTGCCATAATTTCCAGGTTTAATCTGACTTGTATAAATAATATAAGGGCAACTCACTTTTCCTGCATTCTCCTTAATTGGCTGAAAAAGATTGTCAATAAAGGGACAGTTATATTTTTGTCAGTTTTGATAAACAGAAGCGAATTGTATTATTATTTTCTATCTCACGTATTTGTTTTACAGTTTCTTTAATCTAAATTTTGAATTTTACCAAAGACCGATTTAAAAATTGCCCGCGTTCGTTTTGTTGTTTTTAACGAAAAGTAAACGATAAAAATGAAATAGAGAATGTACTAACGTTCATTTATCAGCAAAACGAATACATTTTTCTAACTAACCTTTCACTTCCATTTATTTCATTCAGATCGCGTCTTTCACAGGGAGACGCTGAATTTACTATAACTGAAAATATAGATTGGTTGGGTTTTAAGGCATATCAACCATTGTAGGTTATTTAATGCCAATATTTTATTTGTACATTAATTTGTGTTCGCGTTTATTGGGGGGAGAGTTTAATTCGTTCTTAAGTTCTTTTGGGTGTTAGATTCATATACTGGTTTTAAGGGCATGTCAACTCATCTAGGGTTATTTAATGTCTTAGAAGAAGAAAGGAAAGAGAAACTAAAGAAGAAGATAGGAAGCAGAAAACCAAATGAAGAAGAAAGCAGAAAGCAATTGAAGAAGAAGAAGAAGAAGAAGAAGAAGAAGAAGAAGAAGAAGAAGAAGAAGAAGAAGAAGAAGAAGAAGAAGAAGAAAGGAAGCAAAAAGCAACAGAAGAAGAAGAAGAAGAAGAAGAAGAAGAAGAAGAAGAAGAAGAAGAAGAAGAAGAAGAAGAAGAAGAAGAAGAAAGGAAGCAAAAAGCAACAGAAGAAGAAGAAGAAGAAGAAGAAGAAGAAGAAGAAGAAGAAGAAGAAGAAGAAGAAGAAGAAGAAGAAGAAGAAGAAGAAGGTAAACGCACTTAAAAATGGGCAGTATTTTGGCAGGAACAGATTTACTCACTTGCCGGACTTGTTACAATGAAGTAACTGAGTTCGATCTCCAGTCGCGCAATTCCTTTCACTTTCTAACTATAACTCCCAAGAAAGTTTTTAACTGCTTCCCCTAATCCACACAACACTGGATTAAATGATACCACTACTGTTCTTCTACAATTAGGGCTTTAGCATTAAATAACCCAAGAAGGTTAATATGCCATTAAATAAAGACACCTGACCAGAATGATTCTTCTATTTGTTACATTTTCGACAAAAAATCCACAAAGATTATAGAAATGTTTTTGACAATTAAATTGTGTATTCATGCTAAACTGAATTATTTATACTCTCATAGACTGACGCACCGGAAGAGAGTGACATCTGAACTGCATGACAGTTATTTCCGCTTGATGACGATCAATCATGCCATTCCAAAGATCGAGTAGGCGATTGAGTGGACGTATATTCAGTCAAGACAGAAGTCAGAGTTGGAGTTAGAGATCGGACGGAGTTATAGACGAGATGTGGTAAGGAAAGCCACACCAGGCCGAAGGGGGTTCAGAGAAGATGCTGATAAGATGCAGTAAAGAAAGCCATCATCCACCAGAGTGGGCCTCCGGGCCTCCGGTTGAGCATCAGGAGAACGAGAAAGACACAACGTTGACGGCCATAAGAGTGGGGGTCAAAATATTGCAGTTTCTGTTCGGTCTCCAGCTCCCTCTCACACGCAAACCTTGAGTAACCCTTTTCGAACCCTTACAATAAAGTGAGAGGTACATATATTTATACAGAAGTCTTCCTGCGTCTTTATTATTGTGTCGTTATGATACGGCATATGAGAATATAACATTTGTAAAAAAATGGATTTGACGTTAAATAACCTGAAAAGGTTGATATGCCATAAAATCAACCAACCAACCAAAATCATTCAAAACTGTGCAAACAAAATTTCGCAATTTTGTCTCATTACGGAGAGTTTCACGTACTTTCTATAAAATAGAAAACACAATTGTCTACTTAATAGAAAAACCGTGGAACTACAAGTAATAAAGCAAAACTAAGATGGTAAGACTGAAATTCCTTTTAGGATATATATATATATGTTTGTCTGTGTGCGTTTGTGTGTATGTGGGTACATGTATTTGTATAGACATGAAAACACACACACACATGTGTGTTTATATATATATATATATATATATATATATATATATATATATAAGGTGAAAGAGAGGAAGAGACAGATAGGAGGAAGGAGATAAACCTTTCTATGATATATATATATTTTCGCATATATACGAAAAAATTTTAACATATGTGCAATTTTAACATATACATATATATATATACATATATATATATATATATATATATATATATATGTGTGTGTGTGTATTTGTGTGTGTGTGTATGTATGTATATACGCTTATGTACATACTTACAAGTGTGCAATTTTAAGATTATATATATATACACGCTTATGTACACCATTATAAGAATGTTAAATTTTAACATTATATATATATATATATATATATATATATATATATATATATATATATATATATATATGCCAGCTCCTGTGCATTTGAGAAGATATTTAAAACCTTTTTAAAGTGGTAATGAACCCCTCTCATTTTATTTTTTTTTTACCAAAAATTATAAGTGCTTCTTAGAAGCCATATATGCTTATTCGATTACTGAGAAAGAAAGAAAGAAAGAAAGAAAGAAAGAAAGAAAGAATCGACAATTGAGAGAGAGAGAGAGAGAGAGAGGGGGAATAAAGGAGAGAGAGAGAGAGAGAGAGAGAGAGAGAGAGAGAGAGTCCCCCATGACGTCCCTGTCAATCGAAATAGGATTCTACTCGGCGACCATTTCTGATGAAGCACTTAGCTATTTCATAAACGCCACCTCATTATCCGCGGTCCCTCCGTAATTGGGGCGTAGCTGTAATTCCAGATACAGCGAGTGGATATTTCACACAGCTTTCATCAGCCAGTCTATTGATCTACCTTGTTTGTTGGTTGAAAATTTAACGATTTTCTCATAAAATCAGAGCCCAATAAAATTTTTATAGTAAAAATCATTTCCTATACATTTTTATTGTAAAAATCATTTCAAATGCATTTTATTGTAAAATTCATTTCAAATGCATTTTTATAGTAAAAATCATTTCCTATAGTAAAAATTATTGGCCAATGCATTTTTATAGTAAAAATCATTTTAAATGTGTTGCTTTTGCTCACAGTCCTATTGAGTGCCCATAATTTTTAAACAGATCTATTTGACCCATAGACTGAACCCTAATTGGAACTACCAATCGAGGTCAAAGTGGATCTGGGAGTAATGGCAATGAAAAGTTACTCCACATTCACCAAAACTATAGCCTCACCATCAAACGCTGTTCAGTTTCATAGCAAAGACAGAATGAGTACTCTTTCTTTTCTTTTGTTTAATGGCATATCAACCTTCGTGAGTTATATAATGCCAAAGCCATCCTGATACTATTTAACCTATAGATGAAAGATTAAAGTGGTTCATGCCTTTCCCAAGAGTATAAGTCCGAAGGTGAATGTAATGGAGCAAGTGGATTTGGAACTCGTTTACAGCGAAGTCGTAGTCCAGCTATTTAGCCACAACATCACGGGGACCCCACCACCACTTACCGTGACCCTTCATAGTGTTTACTGCACCCACCAAATTTGAAACCCACTGAACCCCACCATCTCGATATATTGACCTCTACTGATATGCTCCAAATATTCTCCTCGAAACAAACTGGTCTGGAAATGTTCGGCTGTTGCTATTCTCGATTAACCAAGTCAGCTAGGCGGGCGGTGTGGGTGGCTTTAGAATACACCGACTGTATCTCTGCAGAGGAGTAAGACCCTCCCCTAAGAAGTGTGCTGGATATGACATTAAACAATCTGATGGTGAGCCTTCAGATTTGGAGATTTGGTGAATACGGAGTACCACTTCATTGCCATTGCTCTCAGGTCTATTCTGACCTGAAGCAGTAGCACCTGATAGGGTTCCATCAATGAGTCGAATATAACAAACTGTGTGCAAACAAATGAATAATTGACTAAATTGTTTATGTTATTTAGCAATATAAGAAATAATTTAACTGGGTACAAAGAAGACATTAGGCTCGTTTGGGAATGTTTACAAATATATATATTTAATATATACGTATAAAGAGGATTTAGCATTAAATAACCTAGAATAGTTGATATGCCATAAAACCCAACCAAACCAAACCAAATCATATATATTTGATATATATGTATAAAGAGGATTTGGCATTAAATAACTTACAATGGTTGATATGCCATAAAACCCAACCAAAAGAAATCATATGTATTTAATATATATTTATAAAGATGATTTAGTATTAAATAACCCCCAATGGTTGATATGCCATAAAACCCAACCCAACCAAATCATATATATTTAATATATCTATATATAAAGAGGATTTGGCATTAAATAACCTACAATGGTTGATATGCCATAAAACCCAACCCAACCAAATCATATATATTTAATATATATATATATATATATAAAGAGGATTTGGCATTAAATAACCTACAATGGTTGATATGCCATAAAACCCAACCCAACCAAATCATATATATTTAATATATATGTATAAAGAAGATTTGGCATTAAATAACCCACAAAGGTTTGATATGCCATAAAACCAAACCCAACCATACCAAGCTATTCTAGATGTTGCCCTTCTCCCTGTGCTTTTTTAATTTTTTTTTTCATGAGAGAAACGATAAGATGAAAGGGGCGTTGTTTAGGTCAATCAGCTGGGGACGAATGGTCAAGTTATTTCTTTTGTTGTCCGCCTTTTGTCCATTGGCGTCAATCGTGTGTCGAAACGGACAAACTAACAGCTCGTTCGTAAATGTGACTTGCTTCTCTATAGAGATAAACGGACATTGGAAGAGTTATTGAGGCGAGAGGAGGGGAATTGAAGGTATAAGCAAATGGCCTT
>OY757947.1:13201078-13206078 GCA_963585895.1 Sepioteuthis lessoniana
CTTTTTGTTTTTTTTGTTTTTCTTCTTTTTATTTTTATTTTATTTTCTCTTTTTTTTTGTAATTTTTTCGTCTTTTTCATTTTATATATATTTTTTTTTTCGTTTTTCTTCTTTTTAATTTTTTTCATTTTTCTTCTGCTTTCATTCTTTTTTTTTTTTTTTTGCTTTCTTCTTTTTCTTTTCGTTTTTCTCCTTAATTATTTTTCTTTTTTGTTTTTGATATTTTTTTCCCTTTTCTTCTTTAACTTTTTATATTTTTCCACTTTTTCTTTCTTTTTTTTTTCGTTTTTCTTTTTTCTTTTTCTGCTTTTTCTTTTCTCGTTTTACTTCTTTTTTGTTTTTCTTCCTTTTTTTAGTGAATGGCTTTTATTGGATGTTCATATTTACATTTTTTGTGTAGTTGGTTCATAATTTTTTTTTTTTTTTTGCACACGATCCTATCGGATACACGTAATTTTTAAACAAATCTATATGACCCATAGATTGGACCCTAATGGGTAGTACCAGACCATCTCATAGTGGATCTAAGAGTAAGACAATATAGGGGTACTCCACACTCCCCATATCTCCAGAATAGGAACCTCACCGTCAGATGCAATTTAGCGCCATACAAAGCACATTAGTTCAATTTGACCCATTGACCGAACTCTAACGGATACTACGAATCCGTGTTTGGGTGGAACTAAGAGTAACGGCAATGTAAGGGGATTCCACACGGAACTAGATCTCCGGAACAGGAGACTCACCCTCAGAAAGAGTTTAGTATCATAACTCGAGAGTCCCTTTTTTAGTGTTGTCTTAATCCTCTGCAGGGGATACTGTAAGTATTGCCATTGCTCCCTGATCCACACTAACCCGGAGTGGTAGAACCAGTTTGGGTCATATGTATGTGTTAAATAGATCTATTTGAAAACTATTAATATTAGATTGGAAAACGTGAAAACATATAACGGTATGGTTTAGTTGGGTAATACGGCATATCAACCATTGTAGGTTATTTAATGCCAAATCCTCTTTATACATTTATATTAGATATATATTATTTAGTTTGGTTGGGTTTTATGGCATATCAACCATTGTAGGTTATTTAATGCCAAATCCTCTATATACATTTGTATTAAATATATATGATTTGGTTTGGTTTGATTTTATGGCATATCAACCATTGTAGGTTATTTAATACCAAATCCTCTTTATACATATATATTAAATATATATGTTTTGGTTTGGTTGGGTTTTATGGCATATCAACCATTGTAGGTTATTTAATGCCAAATCCTCTTTATACATGTATATTGAATATATATGATTTGGTTTGGTTGAGTTTTATGGCATATCATACATTGGATTTTTTTTTATTACAAATCCTCTTTATATATACATATATATATATATATAATTTGGTTGGGTTGGGTTTTATGACATATCAACCATTGTAAGTTATTTAATGCCAAATCCTCTTTGTATATATACATATTAGATTTATATGATTTGGTTTGGTTAGGTTTTATGGCTTATCAACCATTGTAGGTTATTTAATGCCAAATCCTCTTAATACATATATATTAGATATATATGATTTGGTTTGGTTGGGTTTTATAGCATATCAACCATTGTAGGTTATTTGATGCCAAATTCTCTTTATACAAATAAATTAAATATATATGATTTGGTTTGGTTAGGTTTTATGGCATATCAACCATTGTAGGTTATTTAATGCCAAATCCTCTTAATACATGTATATTGAATATATATGATTTGGTTTGGTTGGGTTTTATAGCCTATCAACCATTGTAGGTTATTTAATGCTAAATCCTCTTTATACATATATATTAAATACATGATTTGTTAACATATTTTGCAGATAACATCTTTAAACGAATTTCGGCTCATTCTTCTTTGCACGCAGTTAAACGGTTTCAAGAATTTTCATCTAATGCAAATAATTGGATTTAATATTACTCTTTGTTTGTACACAGACGGATATACATATGATTTGAAAGTGATGGATTATATAATTTCATTTTTAAATAAGTTAGAAACAATTTAATTGCACACTAATATTGCTATTGTTTCTACACAGTTAAACGATTTCAATTATTGTGATCTAATTCTATTCAATTTTAATCATTTGTTTGCACACAGTAAAGTGGTTACAAGTATTGCTATTCAACACTAATTATTCTTACCCAGTCAGTTGGGGCTGTATAATACACTGACTGCACCTCTGCAGAGGGTTAAGATCTCTGCCAATGAGTGTCCAGGATATGATACTAAACAATCCGATGGTGAGGTTTTGATAATGCTGAGGCTTTGGGGAATACGGTGCACCCCCTTAATTGCCATTGCTCCCAAGTCCACTCTGACCCGGAATAGTAGCACCTGATAGGGCCTAATCTCTAAGTTGAATAGAACTAACGGCATACTTACGCTAAACTGAATTGTTTGACTAAAGTGAACAGCTTGAAATAGAAATGTTTTTGACAATTAAATCGTACTTACATTTAAACTGCGTGCTTATACTAAACTGAATTATTTAAAATGGAACTATTTTTTGACATTGAAACTGTATTTACACTAAACTGATTTGTTTAAAATAGAAGTGTATTGACATTTAACCGAGTGTACTTACGCTAAACTGAATTTGTTGAATTAGAATTAAGTAAATTAAATAGCTTGAAATAGAAACGTTTTTGACAATTAAACTGTGTACCTCTGCTAAACTGAATTGTTTTAAATAGAACTGATTATTTACATAAAAATGGATTTGGCGTTAAATAACCTACAAAGGTTGATATGCCATGAAAACCAAACAAACAAACTAATTATTCTTTTCAATATAATTCGTTTATTTGCACACAGTTAAATGGTTCTAAGTATTGCTATGTATCACTGACAATTCAATTTGTCAGTCATTTGTTTACAGACAGTTAAATGATCAAACAGTTTTATTTCTAACACTTCAATTCAGCATAAGTTATTTGTTTTCACACAGTTTAAACGCCTAACAGTTTTATTTGACCCATAGATAGGATCTTTTCAGGTGCTACCAATCCGGCTCAGAGTGGACCCGGGAACAATGGCAAGGAGGATTACACCATATTCCCCGAATATCTATCTGAAGCCTCACTATTAGATGATTTTATATCATATCCAGGACACTCGTTCGAGGAGTTTTTCTCCTGTACAAAGATGCAGTCAGTGTATTCTACAGCCCCAGCCGACTGGGCTGACAAATTATTTGTATTAGATAAGAATACTTGAAACCCTATACTTGCATGTTCACTGGCAACGATGATAATTAAATAAGAATCGTTACAGAAAATTATATAATAAAAGGATGTGACACAAGGTCAGTTTTTTCGCGGAGCAAAACTATTTTGAATTCTGCATTATACTCCATGTAGACTGGTTGACTTATCAAGGGTGTGTCCTCGTGGTGTAATGGGTAAAGCGATGGACTACGGAATCGTAGTAAGTGAGTTTGTACTCCAGTCGTGCTATTACGTTCATTTTCGGGCAAATACCTTTGAAAAAGATATGAACCCCCTTATCCTCCCAACTATGGGTTAAATAGTACCACTACAGTTCTTCTCGGAGAATGGCGTTGGCATTAAATAACCTACAGAGGTTGATATGCCATTAAACAAAGAAACCAAACCTTATCAAGGCTAAAGAACCCAGTCTGTTCTATTCACCGATTGCTAGAGAGGGAAAGGATGGGTTCATGCTTTTCCTATGGCTACAACTGTTACGTTCTTCCAAATTCAAATATAGGGAGAACCCAGTGAGAATCAACCTGAATAGTAATTGTCGATTAGACTTGCTCAAAAACTATTACACAATGCAATGCGCCGACTAGACTATACTAATGTTTACATAATTAAGGAATGATTTTTTTATATTAATCACTTTTCGTTAATTATATTTTATCATTCAGTTTGGTTGGGCTTTGAACTATTCGGGTTAAGAGTTCAAGTGCATAGTCATTTGGTACAGTTTTACGTTAGTGCCCAAAGGATATGACAATCACCATTGTCATAATAAACCCACAGACAAGAAATGGGGCAGCAGTATGCATGACGTCATGCCCGGAAGAGATGGTCCTGAGAATTTGAGTATTTTGAAGAAGAGTCAGTTGAGGAGTTGGGATTGGACCATGGGGGCAGAGAGTTGAGTTTTCTACCGTTGCGGCAGGGGTTAAGTTTTTCGGGTCCCGACCGGCGAAGATGAATTGAGATCTTAAACATCACAAGATGTGCCGCGCGTTGGGGATGATCAGTATAGATGGTCTGCGTAGAAGGAATTGCGTCTCTCTCCATGAAGTGTCACCGTGAACCGAAGTCAAGAAATTAATAAACCGTTCGTGTCTGAATCTACAGGGTCTGCCTCTTTTCGCCTGTGTTTGCATTTGTTTTTGCATATGAATCTGTAATGTTGTGATTGATATATATATATATATATATATATGGCTATACAACACTAAGTTTTGCTTAGTTGTGGCATATTGGCACCCAGTAATTATATAACTGAAAAATAACCATTGCACTAAGCGAGCCTCCAAGAAAGCACAGCTTAAATATGGCACAAGGTCACAAGTAGAGGGCACCCAATAAGGATTGAATTTTCGAAGCAAGAGATCTGCGAGACGAGCTTGTTAACCGTAATCTCATATCAGAGAGAGACGAATGTTCTTTTGAAAATATATAAAATCCAAATAAGACCTCATACAGAATGTAAATTGGGCCGTAATACTAAGATTGGACGCCATACAAAGAAGAGTAACAAAAATAAGAAAATGATTACAGGTACAGTGAGAGATTAGAGAAATTTGGAAAAAATTACTTTACTTGATACCGGACATTGGCATAATGGTTAGAGTGTTCACCAATGGCCAGGGAGACCGGGGTTCAATCCCAGGTCGAGTCATACCAAAGACTCAAAAAATGATACTTGATGCTACACTCAGCATTATAAGGTAAGGATCAAGGATAAAGTGA
>OY757947.1:13211078-13281078 GCA_963585895.1 Sepioteuthis lessoniana
CTATCTATCTATCTATCTTACTTATTTTCAGTCTATCTATCTATCTTGCTAGCTAGCCAGTTAGCTCTCTCTCTCTCTCTCTCTCTATATATATATATATATATATATATATATATATATATGTGTGTGTGTGTGTGTGTGTGTGTGTGTGTGTGTGTGTGTGTGTGTTACTTTCTATCTATCTATCTATCTATCTATCTATCTATTTTTCATCATATTCTTTATTCCGTAATTGTTACATAAATCTTACAGCTATAAAACAATGGTAAAAAGTAAATCTTTAATTTGTTTTAGTATATATATATATATATATATATATATATATATATATATATATATATATATATATATATATATACTAAAATAAATTATAGATTTACTTTATATATATATTATATATATATATGTATAATATATATATATATATGTGTGTGTGTCTGTGTGTGTGTGTGTGTGTGTGTGTGTCCCATACAAACGAGAGACGTGTATGACAAATTCAAAATCCAGATGAAGATGATAAATTTTCAAACGACCCTAGTACACACACCCACACACACACACACACACATATATATATATATATATATATATATATATATATATATATATGTATATATATAATATCAAACAGATCGATTTGACCCAATAGATGGGACCTTCACAGGTACTACCCTACCGAGCGACCAAGAAGGAATGCCCACAAAGAAGTGACTCAAAAATGTCACACTTACCCACCCCCATCAGGCGCTGTTTAGTGTCACAACCAAGCCAGGCTATTGTTGAGGTGTCCTATCACTCCAGAGGATTCAGTAAGCGTGTGTAGGACACTCTGTCAGGAACCATCTCAGGATAGTAATTATAATTTTGAGACCCGTACTTGCTATGTCTTACCGAATACCAAAGTGTCTTACGTTTTGTTTTGGTTTGGTTTTATGGCATATCAACCAAAGTAGGTTATTTAATGCCAAATCCAATTTTATACGCAAAAACAGTTCTCTTTCAAACAATTCATTTTAGCTTAAGTACAGTTTTTTTATTAACACACAGTTAAACGCAAAAATAGTTCTATATCAAACAATTCAGTTTAGCGTATATACACAATTTAATTCTATTTGACCTATAGATTGGACCCTACCAGGTGCTACCACTCTGGGCCAGGGTGGACCTGGGAATGATGGCAAAAAGGGTACTCCGAGCAAACTAAATCATATAAATTAAATGTGTATGCATAAAGAGGACTTGGCATTAAATAACCAACAATGGTTGATATGCCATAAAACCAAACCAAACAAAATCATATATATTTAATATATATGTATAAAGAGAATTTGGCATTAAATAACCTACAATGGTTGATATGCCATAAAACTCAACCAAACCAAAAAACATATATTTAATATATATGTATAAAGAGGATTTGGCATTAAATAACCCACAATGGTCGATATGCCATAAAACCCAACCAAACCGAATCATATATATTTAATAAATATGTATAAGGAGGATTGGGCATTAAATAACCAACAATGGTTGATATGCCATAAAAACCAACCAAACCAAATCATATATATTTAATATATATCTATAAAGAGGATTTGGCATTAAATAATCTACAATGGTTGATATGCCATAAAACCAAACCAAACCAAACCAAATTATATATTTTTATATATGGATATAAAGAAGATTCGGCTTTAAATAACCCACAAGTGTTGATATGTCATAAAACCTAAGCAACCAACCTACTAAACTTGATTGGTATTTTCCTGTAAGCTTGTGTCCTGTTAAACAATAAAAATCATTTTACTAACAAATATCTTTATTTGCACTTCACTAAACGTATCTTGCCTTGATCGTTGAGGTTCTTGCAATCTCAGCGAAATTTCTTCAACTATTTCCTTCCTTACAACAGCAACCTAACCTTTAGTATAACAAATCTTTTCTGTTGCTTCCACGGCGTCATGACTCAGTTCGAACTTATAAAGCGTAAGTTCCCGAATTAGACTGCGTTGCACGTTCATCTGTGTGACTTGAAAATCACACACAGAGTGAAGTAATGCACAACGTGTCAACGCACCGACTACCACTTTACCACCAAACTCTGTCCGCATGCTATACACATCGCAAATTAGCACGTATTACCAAAACTTTCGACTCGCCCGTGTAATAATGAACGAACAGTTCGGTTTCTTTGTTTAAAGGCATATAACCCTTAATAGGTTATTCAAAGCTATCATTGTAGCAAAACAAATTAAGGGGGTGTCCTCGTGGTGTAATGGTTAAAGCGATGGACTGCGGAATCGTAGTACGCGAGTTCGTATTCCAGTCGCGCTATTACGTTCACTTTCGGACAAATACCCTTGGGAAAGGTATGAACCCCCTTATCCTCCCAGCGATGGGTTAAATAGTACCACTACTGTTCTTCTCGGAGAACGGCTTTGGCATTAAATAGCCTAAAAAGAGTTGATATGCCATTAAACAAAGAAACCAAACCGAAACCTAAAACAAATTAATACTATTTCACCCATATCTGGTGGGGAGATATAGGGGGTCATACTTTTATTTAGGGTATTTGTTTGAAAGTAAACGTAATAGTTCAATTAGGGTTTGAACACTCATATTACGAAGTCAAGAGTCCCATAAGTTAACCATTTCGCTATGGCGATTCCTTCTTAGACCTTGGTGTCCGGAACTCGACTAAACTCGACTTCAGCTATTATGTCAAAAGTACTATCCTTAAACGTTTTTTGCATTCGTAATACAATCAAAATAGATATTATTAGGTATCATTTATTGCCAAACTCTACTGAATTGAATTTATGTAAACAAAAAAAAAATTGTAATATTATATAAAGGACATTCTACAGAAAGGCATCAGATGTGACATATACAAAGATAAATAACTGAGGAAGTCCATTAAATAGAATAAACGCACAAGGAAGGCCATTTAACCCGACCAACACATCTAAAAGGTCATTAACGCACAAAGAAACCCATTAACCTCGATAGACTCCCGAAGAAGGTCATTAACGCAAAAGGAAGGCCATTAAACCTGATATTCATCTGATGAAGGCCATTAGATTTGACAAACACACAAGGAGGGCCATTAAACCCGACCAACACATCTGAAAGGTCATTAACGCACAAGGAAACCCATTAACCTCGATAGAATCCTGAGGAAGGCCATTAACGCACGAGGAATGCCATTAAACCTGATATACACATTAGGATGGCCATTAGATTTGTCAAACACTTAAAGAGAGCCATTAAACCCGACTAACATATCAGAAAGGTCATTAACCCACCATGAAACCCATTAACTTCGATAGACTCCTGAGGAAGACCATTAACGCTCAAGGAAACCCATTAACCTCAATTGACTCCCGAGGAAGGTCATTAACGCACATGGAAGGCCATTAAACCTCATATACATATGAAGAAGGCCATTAGATTTGACAAACAAACAAGGAGGGTGATTAAACCTGACTGTTACCTGGGGAAGGCCATTAAACATGACAAAGACACAAGAAAGACCATTAAATCCGATAATCCCCAGAGAAAGGCTATTGAATTTGACAAAACACATAAAGGAAGGCCATTAAACTCGACCAATACATGTGAAAGGTCATTAGCACTCAAAGAAGTCTATTAAACCTGGCAGACACTGGAGGATTACCATTAAATGAGAGACGTACTAGTAGGCAATTTAATCCTACAGAGACCTGAGGAAGACCATAAAATGTGACACGCACATAAGAAAGGACACTAAACGGATTTGCCTCTATGGCTTGGAGAACAGCCACGGAATTTAGGATTTTAAACCTAAATGGTCTTGTCTGATTGCCGAGGGTCTTGCAATCCGAGCAAAATTTCTTCAACCATCTGCTTTCTGAACTGTGATCAACTGCACATTGCTGGGGCTGTAGAATATACGTAACACACAATGAAGGCCATTAAACCCGATAGACACATAAGGAATGCCATTAAATTTGACAAATGCACAAGAGAGGCCATTAAACCCGACCAACGCCTTTGAAAGACCACTAACGCACATGGAAGGCCATTAAATCCGACAGACACCTAAGGAAGGCCATTAAATGACAGACCCACAAGGAAAGCCATTTAACCAGATATACACCTGAGGGAGGCCATCAAATTTGACAGACATGTGAGGAAGGACATTAAGACCGATAGACATCTAAGGAAAGCCATTAACTGTGATAGACACCAAAAGCCAGATTTGGTTGGTTGGTTGGGTTTTATAGCATACCAACCTTTGTAGGTTATGTAATGGCAAATTCATTTTTATACAAATAATCAATTTTATTTCAAACAATTCAGTTTAAAATGAGTACCCAGTTTAATTGTCAAAAATAATTCTATTTCAAGCTACTCAGTTTAGTCAAACAGTTCTAATTCAAACAATTCAGTTAGGTATAGGTATTGTTTTTGTCCACACAGTTAAATGTCAAAACAATTCTATTTCAAGTAATTTAGCAAAAGTACGCAATTTAAATGTAAGAAAATAGTTTAATTATCAAAAGCATTTTTATTTCAAGCTATTCAGTTAAGTCAAACGATTCAAATTCAATCAATTCAGTTTAGCATAAGAATGCAGTTTAGTTCGATTCAACCAATAGGTAGGACCCTATCAGATGCATAATTCCAGGCCAGAGTGAAGCTGAGAGTAATGGCAATGGATGGGTGCTGCGCATTCCCCATTACTCCAGCATCACTGGAGCCTCACCATCAGATTGTTTAGTGTCATATATCAGGATAGTCGCTGGGGCAGGGTCTTACCCCTCTGCAGAGGTGCAGTCGGTATATTCTACAGCCCCAGCAGACTGGGCAAGTTTCAAATATAGTAAATGATTGAAAATTGACCCTTGCAATTAGAACCACTTTGGGGCAGAGTGAACCTGAGATTAATGGCAATGAAGGGGTGCTCCGCATTCTCCATTACTCCAGCATCACTAGAGCCTCACCATCAGATTGTTTAGTGTCATATATCAGGATACTCGGTGGGGCAGGGTCTTACCCCTCTGCAGAGGTGCAGTCGGTGTATTCTACAGTACCCGCCCGACCCCTAGCCAACTGGGCAAAAGAAGAAGTCAAAACATTTTGATAATAATAAAGATTCGAAAACAAACTCAAAATAATTTTTTGCCATTATTGTACTTGGCAAAATCAATATTCTACATGTCTATTTGTTTTCTTCGTTCTTTGATTAATAAACAGTGCAAATTAAAGATGAAGCAACAAAGTGTCTGACCAAAAATTCGATTCAATTTTCTAAGTTCTGCTTTTGACATGATTGGTTGGTTGGTTACTTTGTTTTACAGCCTATATACACTTTTGGGGTCATTTAACGCCGAATTATGTTTCAAACTCTGACTGATAAAATGAAACGCAGTTTCTTCCAGGCAGCGGTTGTATCGATACTACTATATGGATGCACTACTTGGACGCTAACTAAACGACTGAAAAAGAAACTAGACGGCAATTACACTAGAATGTTGAGAGCAATATTGAACAAGTCCTGGCGTCAACACACCACAAGACACCAACTATACGGCCAATTGCCTCCCATCACGAAAACTATACAAGTTAGACGAACCAGACATCCAGGACACTGCTGGAGAAGCAAGGACGAACTCATCAGTGATGTATTCCTATGGACGCCCGCATATGGCCAAGCAAAAGCAGGACGACCAGCTCGAACTTACATACAGCAGTTATGTGAGGATACGGGATGTAACCCTGAAGACCTGCCAAAAGCAATGGATGATAAGGAGAAGTGGCGAGAGAGGGTCAGGGATATCCGTGTTGGCAGCACGACTTGATGATGATGATTTTTCACAAACGGTTAAATGTTAAAACAGTTCTATATCAAACAATTCGGTTTCTCATAATTGCACGTTTTAAATGTCAAAAACAGTCCGATTTCAAGCAATTCAGTTTAGAAAAATTTTCACAGACAGTTCTATTTTCAACAATTCAGTTTAGCATAAGTACACAGTATCAATGTCAAAAATAGTTCTATTTCGAACAATTCAGTTTAGCAGAAGTACACAGTATAGTCATTTTTTACCCATAGATAGGACCCTACCATTCCGGGTCAGAGTGGACCTGGAAGCGATTGCAATGAAGGTGTACTTTGCATTGTCCAAAGCTCCATCATGACTGGTACCTCACTATCAGATTGCTTAGTGTCATATACAGGAAATTCGTTTTAAGGATTGCTTAGTGTCATATACAGGAAATTCGTTTTAAGGAGGTGCCCGTGGTGTAATGGTTATCGTTGTAGGGAATGGACACGGCGACACGCGTTCAAATCCTGGACGAGACTGATTGCATTTCACATCGCACTAATACCCTTGGGAAAGGTATGAATCCAATTATTCTCACTCCAGCTATGGGTAGATAGTAGGGCAGACTAGTTCTTTAGCCTTTGTGAGGCAACTAGTTTAGGAGAAGGAAAACTCTGAATTCAAACCTGTTAAACTTCGCTTAAAAATTGACCTTGTGTCATATCCGACCCGAGTGGAGGGGTTGGTAAATATATACAGGACATTCGTTGGGGGGATCTGACCCCTATGCGGAGATGCAGTCGGTGTATTCTACAGCCTCTGCAGACTGGGCAAACATTTGACACGAAATTTATCGAATAAAATCTGATACATTACACTGGCCTGCGTTAAAAAGATTTTTTTCCCAAAGGTCAAAGGTTAATCAAGTGAAATATGATCACAATTCTATGCTGAATTCAAAAATACCATTCATTGTGTTTGGCCTAAATACTTCACAGTTTGTACACAATATAAACACAATATTCAAAATGGACTCGTTGCCCAGTCGGCTGGGGCTGTAGAATACACCGACTGCTTCTCTGCAGAGGGGTAAGACCCCCCCCCAACGAGTGTCCTGGGTATGATACTAAACAATCTGATGGTGAGGTTCCAGCAGTGCTGGAGATTTGGGGAATGCGGAGTACCCCTTCATTGCCATTGCTCACAGGTCCACTCTGGCCCGGAGTGGTAGCACCTGATAGGGCCCTATCTATGGGTTAAATAGAACTAACAGCATACTTATGCTAAAATGAATTGTTTGAGTAAACTGAATAGCTTGAAATAGAAATGTTTTTGACAATTAAACCGTACTTACATTTAAACTACGTGATTATGCTCAACTGAATTATTTGAAATAGAACTGTTTTTGACATTAAAACTGTATTAACACTTAACTGAATTGATACATATAACTGCTTGAATAGTTTGAAATAGAAATGTTTTTGACAAACTGTGAACTTATGCTTAACTGAATTGTTTTAAATAGAACAGATTATTCACATAAAAATGTGTACTCGACTAGTCACAGCTGATCCTATTTACCAACCCCTCCGCTCGGGCAGGATATGACACAAGATCAATTTTAAAGCAGGGTTTAACAGGTTTGAATTCAGAGTTTTCCTTCTCCTAGACTAGTTGCCTCACCAAGGCTGAAGAACCTAGTCTGCCCTACTATTTTCCCATAGCTGGAGGGAGAATAATTGGATTCATACCTTTCCCAAGGGTATTAGAGCTATGTGAAATGCAATCAGCCTCGTCCAGGATTTGAACTCGTGTCGCCGTGTCCATTTCCTACGACCCTTACAACACGGCCACCTCCAGCTGATTGAGGGTGCCTAATGTTTACTAAAGAATAAATTGTTGTATGTGTAGCGAGTGCTACTCAACGGATGTTTTGTATAAAATATATTGTTTGTATATATACCAAGGATTTGCCTCTAGGGGTCAGATCTTAAATATAGAATAAATTGTTGTATGTGTAGCGAGTGCTACTCAACGGATTTGCCTCTATGGGTCAGTGCAGAGCCACGGAATTTACGATTTTAAACCTACCTTCATTCATCATCATCATGTCATGCCGCTAGCAGGGATATCCCTTACCCTCGCCACTTCTCCCTATCGTCCATCGCCTTTGGCAGGTCTTCAGGGCTACATCTCGTATCCTCACATAGCTGCTGTATGTATGTTCGAGCTGGTCGTCCTGCTTTTGCTCGGCCATATGTGGGGGTCCATAGGAGTACATCACTTATCAGCTCGTCTCTGCTTCTCCAGCAGTGTCCTGCGTGTCTGGTTCGTCTAACTTGGATAGTTTTCGTGATGGGAGGCAGGTGGCCATATAGTTGGTGCCTTGTAGGGTGTTTCTGCCAGGACTTATTCAATATTGCTCGTAACATTCTTGTGTAATTGCCGTCTTGTTTCTTCTCCAGCCGTTTTGTTAGCATCCAAGTGGTGCATCCATACAGCAGTATCGACACGACCGCTGCCTGTAAGAAACTGTGTTTCATTTTATTGATCAGGTTTGATTTCCATACGATCGATAGCTTATCGATAGCTGTCCATACCTTCGTTGGCCGCGTGTCGATGTCTTTTTCGGTTGATGAGACATTGCTTCCTAGGTAGGTGAATTTGTCTACCAGTTTCAGAGAGGTTCCCCCTAGTGTGGAAATGTCACCTGCTTGATTAAAACACATATATTCAGTTTTGTGTGCATTGACATGGAAGCCAATGCCTGCGGCGGTTCGTTCTAAACTATGCAGTAGTGTTTCGGTTTGGTTGGGTGTATTTGCCAGTATCGCTATGTCATCGGCGTAGTCGGCGTCGGTAATTGTTTTTGCGGGGTACCTTCTGCTTCTTTTCTTTGTCAGCTCGAAGCCGTTTTCTCTGATTTTATCGATCGATGTTTTAAGCACGTAGTCTAGACAGATGATAAAGAGGTATGGGGCTAGCGTGTCCCCTTACCTTGTCTGATTGTCGAGGTTTTTGCAAACCCAGCAAAATTTCTTCGACTCTTTGCTTACTGAACTCTGATTAACTCAACCTTTGACTTGCGTGGCCTTTTCGGTTGGAGCTGTAAAATACACTATCTACATCTCTACAGAGAGATGAACCGGATGGTGAGGCTCCAGTAATGCATGAGCTTATGGGAATATAAAGTACCTCTTCATTGCCCTCGTTCCCAGGTCTACTCAGGTCCGGAGTGGTAGCACCTGAAAGGGTTAAATGGAACTAAACAGTGTACTTATGCTAAATTAAATTGATTGAAATAGAACTGTTTTTACATTGAACTGTGAGTAAACAAAAAACTATACTTATCCTAAAAAATTGTTTGATATAGAACTGTTTTTACATTTAAACTGCATATATATGCTAAACTGAACTGTTTGAAATAGAACTGCTTTATGCTTAAAAATAGATTTGGCGTTAAATAACCTAAAATAGTTGATATGTCATAAAACCCAACCAAATCAAACTATAACAAAAGTCTTATCAAAATGATTTAATTCGGCATTAAATGACTCGAAAGGGGTTGATATGCCGTAAAAACCCAACCAACCAACCATTTAACTGGCGCATGGCTCCGTTCAAACTTGTAAAGCATAAGTCCCCGAATTAGACTACGTAGCACATCCACATGTGCAGCTTTCAAATCCCATATGGAGAAGAAGCAATGCGCAATGTGGCAGCGCACCAAGTACCACAATACTACCAAGTAGCCTCCCACGTCTTGAACTGCATCAGTCACATGATATACACGCTACAATTTTTATCAGATCCATAACACGCACTGCAGTTTCTGCCGCACATTGCGTCATAGAGAGAGAGAGAGAGAGAGAGAGGCTTGCTGTTGAGGGTCAATTAATGGCAACATATATTTCCATGTGTTATGCGCCTGCGCAGACAGTCTTTTAAAAATCCTCTTCTCTCTTTATTTCACTGGACCAATTATCTAATCGACTCAGCTTGAGGGGGAAAAAAAGAACGTTTTCTCGGCAGCCTAACGGCTTGCTGGACCTCCCAACAGGGATTTCGAGTAACAAACATTTCTTCAGAGAGACAAAAGACACATGTGCATTCGTTACTCTAATTAAAAATCAATAATTTAAACGGTATTTGGAGTAACTGAAAAAAAAAAGTCCCAAAAGTACAAGGGCTGTTCCAAAAGTAATGTCTATTTATTACGAAAACAATTACAAAGAGTACAATAATACTTTTGAATAGAGCAAGTTTTCAGCTAAAACACTATCTTTCCATAAAAAGGGGGTCTCTCGCGACGTAGTGGCAATGGCGTTGAACTGCCACATCGTAATTAACGAGTTCGAACTCCAGTCGCGCAATGACTTTCACTTTCGGACTAATACCCGCAGGAAAGGCATGAACCCTCTTATTCCCTAAATTATGAGTTAATTTACATCACTGCTGTTCTTTTGCAAGGATGGTCTTGGCATTAAATAACCCACAAAAGCTTGATATGCAATTGAACAAAGAAACCTTAAAAAGTATCACTTCTGTTCTTTAAAGGGATGGCTTTGGCATTAAATAACCCATAAGGGTTGATACGCCATTGAACAAAGAAAGCATACTTTGCCTGCAGAGGATTAAGACCTGCCCCTAAAGGGGTGTTGCAGAGCTCTATAAAGTGTGAACTACTTCATCATTGTCATTTATCCAAGGTCTAATCTGACCCGGGGTGGTTGTTCCTGTTAGGTATAGTTTGCTTTGGTTTTATTGCAGATCAACCATTGTTGGTTATTTAATGCCAAATCTCTTTATATATATATATATATATATATATATATATATATATATATATATAAAATTAAAATATATATATATATATATATATATATATATATATATATATATATAGAATACTTAGTCCAGTTAAACCGGAGTTAGGAGTAATTCCATCAGGACAATTGATCTGATGAAGTCCTGTTAAATTTTTTTTCGTGTTTTTGAAAATTTCAAAAATGCGTAACAGGATTGAAATAAATTTATAATCCTTTGTGATTGGTTTCGTTGTTTTTTCTTAATGAATATATATATATATATATATATATATATATATATATATATATATGATTTCTAAACACATTTTGCAGATAACGTTTTCAAACGAGCCTGAACTTTTTTTTTTTTTTTGCTCACAGTTAAATGGTTTCACTTATATTTATCTCTGACGAATAATTCCATTTACTAATAATCCTTCGTTTGCACATAGCAAAATGTTTTCAAGTATTGCTATTTAACACTAATAATTCAATTTAACATCGGTCATTTGTTTACACGCAGTAAAATGAAAAAACAGTTCTATTTCAAGCAATTCAATTTAGCATAAGTCAACAAATTAAATAGTTCTAAGTATTGCTATGTACTACTTACAATTCAATTAAACATCAGTCATTTGTTTACATACAGTTAAATGATTAAACAGTTCTATTTCAAGCAATTCAATTTAGCATGTCATTTGATTGCACTCAGTTTAAATGACAACATACTCAGTTTAAATGTCTTACCCCTCAGTCGGTCTATTCTACAGCCCGGCCGACTGGACAAATGGGTGTGAGGGTAATTCAAGTTATCGGCACAATTCTCTGTGTGTGTGTGTGTGTGAGAGAGAGAGAGAGAGAGAGAGAGAGAGAGAGAGAGAGAGAGGGCGATACGATTCTTTGATAATTACAAGCAGTATACGTTCTTTTACAACAAACAGATCTCAAGCAAACTTTTCTTTAAGAATTAGGATAGAGATATAGATAAATAGAAAGATGGTTTAGTGCCATTGAAGAGGGATGAAGTTGGTGTATTCAACAGCCCCAGTTGATCGGGGCATGTTAGAATCCAATCTATGAGTCAAATAGATCGGGATATTTTAAGTATTAGACTTGAAACCATATAATTGTAGGCAAATTATTTATATTAAGAATAGTTACTTGAAGCTAGAATTGTTTACTAAGGATTATTATTATTAGTTACTTGAAATCATATAACTGTAAATTATTTGTATTAAGAATAGTTACTTGAAGCTAGAATTGTTTACTAAGGATTATTATTATTAGTTACTTGAAATCATATAACTGTAAATTATTTGTATTAAGAATAGTTACTTGAAGCTAGAATTGTTTACTAAGGATTATTATTAGTTACTTGAAATCATAGAACTGTAAATTATTTGTATTAAGTGTGTGTGTGTGTATATATTTGATTGACCATAATAGACATTTTTTTGTCTACATATTTTTTGTTAATCCTTTCGAATTGCCGTATTGATCTTATGATATTCAACAGGAATTTGTTGATAAACCTTCCATAATTAGTTATTTCCCCGGCCTTAGCTGGGCCGTCTGGTATTCGTGCCGGATGTGGTATCGAAATCAATGGCAGAGGGGGTATCTAAATCAATGGCAGATGGGGTATCGAAATCAATGGCCCCGGACATAAGCAGGCATACGAGCCTGGACCCAGATTTGGGTCCAAGACCAACTAGGTTCATCAGGTCCATATCACACTAAGTGGGTCGATGAGTAATACAGCTAACAGGGTTCGAGCCTTGGCTCGTGCTTGACCTTCCCCTCCCCTAAATCTCCACAAGGTCATTGACCTTGTATCGAGTCCTGTCTGGTGGGAGGCAGTAACAAATATCATAATTAGTTATTTCCCAAGTATTTCAGCCCAACTTTGGGCCATCATCAGGGGAGGATGTATTACAAAAGTGATGTAACTTCTGTGTGTACATTAGTATTTTGTAAGAATGAGCAAATGTTCTTCTTACAGAGTGTAATTTTTCTCTTCTCGAGATCACGTCTGTATTCCAAAGTGCTCTTATATTTATCCGATTTACCCTATTTACCCAACCCCTCCGCCCGAGCAGGATATGACACAAGGTCAATTTTTAAGTAGAGTTTAACAGGTTTGAATTCAGAGTTTTCCTTCTCCTAGACTAGTTGCCTCACCAAGGCTGAAGAACCTAGTCTATCCTACTATCTACCCATAGCTGGAGGGAGAATAATTGGATTCATACCTTTCCCAAGGGCATTAGTGCTATGTGAAATGCAATCAGTCTCGTCCAGGATTTGAACTCGTGTCGTCGTGTCCATTTCCTACGACGATAACCATTACACCACGGGCACCTCCAAAGTGCTGTTATATTTATGAGGAGCAGGATAATGGAGTTTAAAATATGTATATTTGGGCAGCATTTCTTCTTTGATACATATTTGATTGAACATAATAGATAATTTTTTGTACACATATTTTTTATGATCGATACGGCAATTCGAAAGGATTAACAAAAAATATATAGAAAAAATATGTCTATTGTCATCATCATCATCATGTCGTGCCGCTAGCACGGATATCCCTGACCCTCTCTCGCCACTTCTCCCTATCATTCATCGCTTTTGGCAGGTCTTCAAGGCTACATCTGTGGGGATTTAGGAATTAACAATAAAACTCCCAACCGGATGTTGACTCGTCAGCTGCCACATACAAAATGTATAAACGCGTCGCCACGCATAAGGCTCCACGCATCCATCCGGTCAAAAATCAGAAAAAAAGAAAAATAATAAAAAGTAAAGTAGCCAATGGGAAGCGGTCGCGCCAAAATTAGAAGGATTTTGGAGTGGCGAATTTGGAGCCGGTGGAGAGAGATAAATACTCAGGTTTTCTGTGAACCGGGTCTTGTCAGGGAGTGTCCCTCGAACCAACAACATCATTTTGCTGTCTGGTGTTTTGGGTACCACACTACGTCTTGGGACGTAGCGTTGGTTTGTCCATTCACCAAGTAAATAAAGGAAAGTATGGAAGAAATGTTTTCGTCTCTTATCTGTTTCTATCTTTTCTTTTTGTATATTTCTTTTGGGACTTTTCTTTGGGCAAGGCATTGCGCCAGCCAGACAACGTGGGGTAAAATGATATAACCAAAATATGGAGTCAGATATCTTACGGCAACACAGAGTTGCCCTTAGCCCTTGACCTTCAAAAACCCTTTTAAAACCCACTCATCCCGTATCCTCACATAGCTGCTGTATGTATGTTCGAGCTGGTCGTCCTTCTTTTGCTTGGCCATATACGGGAGTCCATAGGAGTACATCACTTATGAGGTCGTCCTTGCTTCTCCAGCAGTGTCTATTGTATTCAATCAATTATGCATCAATAAAGAAATGCTGCCAATATATATATATATATACTTTCTTTAAGAAAAACAACAAAACCGGTCACATAGGATTATAAATTTATTTCCATCCTGTTACGCATTTTTGACATTTCCAAAAACACGAAAAGAAATTAACAGGACTTCTTCAGATCTTTTAGATAAAAAAAACTAGAATAGACAAAGAAAAGTGGGAGGAGATAGAAGAGGGATGAAGAGTTATCTCTTCATTAAGCCCACTTCCGTTTTAAAATTTAATTTCGGTTAGAAATGTAAGAATTTATTGGTCTGTATTATTGTCAGATTGAGCTCTTTACCAGGAAAATTTAAATATTCACTCATGAATAATTTCTTGTCCTGATGGAATTACTCCCAACTCCAGTTTAACTGGACCAAAGAATACTATATATATATATATATATATATATATATATATATATATATATATCGTGAATTACGGCGCACAAGTCAACCTCTGAAGCCAGAAAAGAAATCAATTCAATACAAGAGGTCGACATACGGCAGGGCTAAAATCTAAACCTTTACCTTACGGTAGGCAACCAGTGAAACAATACTCCTAACATATCGTAACTTCAGCAGATTGCCACAAACATTTTCAACTCAAACTTATTCTTGCTGAACATACTTAACAAATTAACAGATATTGATATTAAATAATAAAACCTCGATACAAATTTAAGAATTATATTAACGCTATATCACACGCCGATTCCAACGGCTGATGTACGGACTGTAAACACCAATTGGAACGTCACAGTAGATTACTGTATGGTTTGGGGAGGGCTATACAGCAGGTATAGTCTTATCAAGAATTTTGAGTTAGAAATCTTAAGGTTGAATTAAAAGCCAGATCGACTTAGACGCAGCAATTTACGATATATATATATATATATATATATATATATATATATATATATATAAATCAAGAAGTATATACCATTATAGTTGATTGGCTGGGTGGGTTTTATGGCATATCAACCTTTGTAGCTTATTTAATGCCAAATCCATGTTTATGCACATAATCAGTTTTATTTCAAATGATTCATTTTAGCATGAGTTCACAGTTTAATTGTTCAAAACATTTCTTTTTCAAGCTATTCAGTTTAGTCAAACAAAGTTAATTCAGTTTAGTATAAGTACAGATTTTGTTTATACACAGTTAAATGTCAAAACAGTTCTATATATAACAAATCAGTTTAGTGTAAGTAGAATTTCAGTCGGTGTACAAGCCCTAACCGACTGGGCAATACACAGAGTTAATGTAAAAACAGTTTTATTTCAAATAATTCAGTTTAGCATATGTACACCGTTTAGATGTCAAAACAGTTCTATTTTTAAAAAATTCAGTTTAGAATAAATACGCAGTTTAGGTGTCAAAACAGTTCTATTTCGAGAAATTCAGTTTCGCATACACACGCAATTTAAATGCAAAAAACAGTTAAGTCAAAGGACGGTTTAGTTCTATATAACTCATAGATAGGACCCTTATCAGGTGCTACCACTCCGGGCCAGAGTGGACCTGGAAACGATGGTAATAATGGGGTACTCCGCATTCCCCAAAGCTCCAGTATTACTTGAACCTCACCATCAGATTGTTCAGTGTCATATCCAGGACACTCATTGGGCGGGGTCTTACCCCTCTGCAGAGAAGCAGTTGGTGTATTCTACAGCCCCAGCCGACTGGGCAAATGCCATTATGGATTTATTTCATCCATCATTGACGGAATCTTCAGAAAAAAAATTGTCTTTATTATTTAATCAAACATGCTTAAATGAAGGGCTGGTGTAATACCACACATACACACATGTGTTTGTGTTTACGTCTATGCGTGTATGGTTAGGTAGTAGTCCTTCATTTAAGCATGTTTGATTAAATAATAAAGACACAATTTGTCTATATAATTTTATTACAATCCTTTCAAATTTTCTGGCAAGAGTTTTGGTTTTTCGTTGATTAATTTACCGAAATTGACCTGAGTACTTAAGGATCTTCCATACATATTCTATTTCCGTTGATAACTTTTTGTTTTAAATTCGTTCGATGTCATTATGTTGTATAGCTACTCAATAACCATGACCATGATTAACTATACAAACACATAATATAAAATTAACTTAAATCGCGAGTTGGAAATCTTCTAATAAAGTTTCACCTAATCGGATCATCAGGAAGCCTAACTCCAACTTGATCCGATAAGGTGAAACTTTAGTAAAAGATTTCCAACTCGCGATTTAAGTTAATTTTATAATTGGTTTGGTTTGGTTGGTTTTATCAACCTTGGTAGGTTATTTAACGCCAAATCCATTTTTATGTAAATAATCTGTTCTATTCAAAACAGTTCAGTTTAGCATAAGTACAGTTTAATTGTCAAAAACATTTCCATTTCAAACTATTCAAGCAGTTATATGTAACAATTCAGTTAAGTGCAAATACAGTTTTAGTGTCAAAAAACAGTTCTATTTGAAATAATTCAATTAAGCATAAGAACCCAGTTTAAGTGGAAGTACGGTTTAATTGTCAAAAACGTTTCTATTTCAAGCTATTCAGTTTACTCAATTCATTTTAGCATAAGTATGCCGTTAGTTCTATTTAACCCATAGATAGGGCCCTATCAGGTGCTACCACTCCGGGCCAGAGTGGACCTGGTAGCGATGGCAATGAAGGGGTACTCCACATTCCACAAATCTCCAGCACTGCTGGAACCTCACCATCAGATTGTTTAGTGTCATATCAGGACACTCGTTGGGGGGAGGGGTCTTACCCCTCTGCAGAGGTGCAGTCAGTGTATTCTACGGCCCCAGCTGACTGGGCAAAATTTTATATTTGGCTCCACTTGTGTTGAGCACTTTTGTAATTGTAGCATTGCAGGATTCGCGGAAGGTTTTTAGTTTTCTTTTGACCAACTGACTGCGTATCCCTTGATTTTTTCAAGGGGTCGGACGAGGTTGGCCTTTTCTTTCTTTTTGGTCTACAATTTTTTCTTTTTTCCCGGGCAGCGATTCGAGATACTTTTATCTCTTGTTCCTGGCGGAGGTTTTTTTCGATTTCTTTTCTGATACCGTGAATGCTGGTAGATGTTAGATTAGCAAACACATAATACATATATATGCTGGATACATACTGACGCAATGAATAACAGATGAGCTAAGACTTCTTTAGAAAAATATGTACCTCTCATTTTATTTGTAACATTTGTATGTGCGAGGGAGTTGGAGACCGAACAAAGACTGCAATATACTGACCCCACTCTTATGGCCATCAGCGTTGTGTCTTTCCCGTTCTCCTGAAGCTCAACCAGAGTGCTGGCTTTCTCTACCACATCTTGTCACCAACGGGTCTCCGAAACTAGCGGAAATAACTGTCATGCAGTTTAGAGGTCACTTTCTTCCGGTGTATCAGTCTATGAGTCTATCATGGGCGTTTACCTTGTCCCATTTCGTCTGCCAAATCCGCCTACGCGATTTCTTTCGATTACTGGCCATTGGGATGTGTCACTTCCTTCCGGTGCATCACTTTGAAATGGCATGTTTGGCCGGGTCGAAAGTCAATATATAACAATTAACATCTCAGTTTAATCCAACAACAAGTTTACGTAATTTTTGCAATGTTATAAAAAAAACTTTAAAAAACTTTTACAAAAAGAACAAAAAACAAAAAAACAAATCTTTACAACCCCTGATGATGGCCTATGGAGGGTCCAAAAGCTCTCGGGACAATTTCGATAAATTCATTTACTGACTCAAGCCTAAAACCAAAACACTTGTCAGGAAACTTGAAAGGATCCTAATAAAATTATATAGACAAAATGTGTCTTTATTATTTAATCAAAAATGCATATATATTTTTTTTCTTAAGAAAAACAACAAAACCGGGCACATAGGATTATAAATTTATTTCCATCCTGTTACGCATTTTTGAAACTTCCAAAAACACGAAAAAAAATTAACAGGACTTCTTCAGATCTTTTAGATAAAAAAAAATAGAATAGACACAGAAAAGTGGGAGGAGAGAGAAGAGGGGTGAAGAGTTATCTCCTCATTAAGCCCACTTCCGTTTTAAATTTAAATTTAAACTCCGGTTTAACTGGACCAAAGAATACTATATATATATATATATATATATATTTATATATATATATATATAAAGAGCCCGTCCCCCAAATTTATAAACACTCCAAGAAAAGAAAAATTTGTTATACATGAACTTCATGGAAATGAATCTTTCTTTCAAGAAGATGACACTGTACCTAACTATCGCCAAGATGATTGAGCTTATCTCAATGAAACAGGTTTGGAGGAAGAGGTGCAGTTGAATGACATTCACGTCCTCCTGATTTTACACGAGCAGACTTTTATTTAGCTGACGTGCCTGAAGGATTGTCGTGTTTTACAAAAAACCGACTACATTAACGGAACTAAGACAAGAAATTCAAAATGCATTTGAAGTTGTCGAACATAGGCCAATGATACCCTCTCACTAGGTCATCCAACGTATAAAAATTTTGAAGATAACTGCCGTTTTGGTTTGGTTTAGTTGGGTTGGGTTGGGTTGGGTTTTATGGCATATTAACCATTGTAGGTTATTTAATGCCAAATCCTCTTTATGCATATATATTAAATATATATGATTTGCTTTGGTTGGGTTTTATGGCATATCAACCATTGTAGGTTATTTAATGCCAAATCCTCTTTATACATCTATATTAAATATATATGATTTGCTTTGGTTGGGTTTTATGGCATATCAACCATTGTAGGTTATTTAATGCCAAATCCTCTTTATGCATATTGTCACGTGATAGCTCACGGAGACGAAGAAGTAAGACTGATACTATCCTCCCGTGTTGAATTAGCACTATCTAGCAGTCAAAAAGTGACCGTTAAGAGAGAATGTGGGTCACAGAGGGGATAAACAGATGTTGGTACTTAGTGACCTCAGGTCGCCGGACATCGGAAGGGGAAAGAGACAGAAGCCAAATGATTGGCTGGGACCCCAAAACGGAAGTGGGGCTCCCTTCCCCTCAGCGGAAGTAAAGAACAAGAAGTTTTTTTTTTTTTTAGCAGGTTTCATAGCGGGCAGACGAACCATAGCCACTTTACTCCGGTTTGAAGACAAAAGATTAACTGAGACATGAGAGACCCGAGTCCCTCAAGCCAGTACTAAAAACAGAACAAAGTCTATTAGCCCGTAAAAGAAGAACGATTCTCCAGTGGAACCCCGTCGAAAATAAGATAAGTAACTTTGGGGACATTTTTCCTTTATACCCAAATTTCGTTTACCACTCTCTCTCTCTCTCTCTCTCAATTCGAAGAAGGATAAAAGCCAAGAAAAGACATTTATATTCGTGGACTGTCTAATTATATGTTTTGACACTCTGAACGTGTATATATAAGTAGTAAAGGATTTTATGTATTTTCATGTTACCATGTGGTCTATGTTGTTACTTCATGCTTTCTTTTCAGCTTCTATTCGCCTGATGTTATCTTGCTTAGAATTGTCCCATTAATTCCTAAAGTATCACACGGGAAACCGGAGTTGCCGACTACTACAATATTAATATTATTATGACTAAAACCTGTAGGCCCATATTCTTCTGTTGTCTAAGGGGAAGAAGTTTAGCGGCCTGGTGGGTGTGTGATAGTGTGAAATCTAGGACCCCTTTGCCAGCGGTGGTCAGTCTGGCCCTAAATTATTCCCTCACGTAATATGCCAGTTCTTATATGCCTGAGAGAAAAACTCTGAACAGGACTTATTCTGTAGGGAATCTAGTGCCAACCTGCCCCGTCTTCACACGTGCGAAAATAAAGTCCCGTTTTGGGATTTTAGTCGATTTGCCGTCACAATATATATTAAATATATATGATTTGCTTTGGTTGGGTTTTATGGCATATCAACAATTGTCAGTTATTTAATGCCAAATCCTCTTTATATATATATATATATATTAAATATATATGAGTTGCTTTGGTTGGGTTTTATGGCATATCAACCATTGTAAGTTATTTAATGCCAAATCCTATTTAGACACATATATTATATATATATGATTTGTAAACGCATTTTGTTGATAACGTTTTTAAACGAGTCTTAGCTTATTCCTTTTTACAAAGTTAAATGTTTGCAAGTATCACTGTGTTACACTAATAATTCAATTAAACATCATTCATTGGTTAACACAAAATTAAATGATATAAACAGTTCTATTTCTAACAATTCACTTTAGCATTAGGCATTTTTTGTACACAGTTTAAATGTCAAACAGTTCTGTTTGATCCAGAGATAGGACCCTATCAGGTTCTAATACTCCGGGGCAGAGTGTACCTTGAAGCACTCCTTGTAAAAACAACCAATAACCAACAATGGTTGATATGCCATAAAACCAAACAAAACCATAGAGGGGAACCAAACGGGTACTATCATTCCGAGTCTGAGGGGACCTGGGAGTAATGGTTATGAGGGGGCACTACACATTCCGCAAATTCCATAACTGGAACATTAACGTCAGAAGAAATTTAATATCATACCCATTATTTCAAGCATTTCTATCGAACACTAATAATTCTTTTCCACTTTATACATTTGCTTGCACACAGTTAAATGGTTTCAGGTAAAGTAAAAAATGGAATAGTTCTATTCGATCCATAGATGGGACCCTACCAGGTATTGCCACTACAGGTCTGAGTGGACTTGGGACTAATGGCAATGAAGGAGTATTCCACACTCAGCAAACTCCAGGATAGGAGCCTCACCATTAAATGCAGTTAAGTGTCATAACCAGGACACACGTTGGGTGGGTGAATACCACGGCTTTGCAGAGGGGCAAACGGCATATTCTACAGCTCCAGCTGACTAGGTGGGTACGTTGATAGTATTTTTTTTAAAAATGCATAAAACATGCAGTTATATATATATATAACCCACGTGAGATTGTGGCAACCAACACTGTTATAATATATATATATATATATATATATATATATATACTCTTAATTTAAATGTTCACCGTTGAGTGTTTTTTGTCCTGATGGAATTACTCCCAACTCCGGTTTAACTGGACCGAATAATACTTTATATATAGAGAGAGAGAGTTTGTAGTCACAATCTCACTTCGTTGGTTAGTTGCAGACCAAATGTGGTATATTTTAACATATAATATTATACTTTCCAAATTATATATATACATGTGTGTGTGTGTTTGTGTGTGTGTATTTGAAAGCTCTTCCAATTAATTGAGCACTCCTGTAGCCGATAGTGTATATGTAAATAAATACATAGGAAAAAATTTAATCACTAATATTAGAAATGACGATAGCCCGGGGGTAATATATTCGACAACCAGGTTACGATCCCAACAAGAAGCAATTCGCGTGTTTCACCACACTGAAGAGGAATGTTAAAACGAAACTGCCTGTCTCGGGATTATTATATATATATATATATATATATATATATATATATATATATATATATATATATCATTAGTTGACAATGGTTTGTTTTAGGTTTTGTGCATGATTTGAATTTCACAGACACCAAAAATTCGATGACAGGCCTCCAGTTAAGCCCAGATCAAGTCTGATTTGCAGCCATTTTGAATTGCCTCAAAACAAATATTTGGTGGGGAAGGATTAGAATCATTTTTAATATGAAACATTTCAAAACAATACAGAATTTACATCAATGGAAAAAAATTTCGAGAAAAATTACTTTGCTTTAAGAATAAAATTACCCTCATTTATAATCCCCGCGTAAATACATACACACAAACACGCATAAACAAACACACCCACCCACTTATATATATATATATATATATATATCAGGGGCGGAAATGGGACTAGTGCTACTCGTGCCCGGCACGACCAATAACTCGGTCAATGTTATTCAAAATGGATTAAAAATCATCCATTAATTTCAAGCAAACATACTTAGTCTGATCTCAATTAAATTACGTATCTATTCAAGTTTCGATAACTAAGTAGCCAAAAGTTCATAAATATATCTGGGAATAATACAACGATGCTGTTTTGAACGGATGGTCTTTGTCTGGCCACCGTCAGATCCATTGAACATCCCATAAAATCGGCTATAATGTTGAACACGCGTAATCCGTGCCAAGCACAAGACCCTTATAATAACAGTAATGTTAAAGAAATCCGCTTTTGACTGTAACCAAAAGCAAAAGCAACTCAAAATACCGTGCTCAAAAAAATTAGCACAATGTGACTGCTGACAGCTGTCTTGGGAAGAGGGAAAGGGACCGAGAGAGAGAGAGAGAGAGAGAGAGAGAGAGAGAAAGAGAGAGGGGGCATAGCAGATTATAGCCGTTGCCGACGTCATCATCACCGCTATGGTAAATGTTGGTTAAACGGCGTGTTTTAATTCGTTTTTTCACTAACAGATCTCTATTTCTTTAATGAATGTTGCATATATTACATTCTGTAACTAAAATTTGTTTATTTGAATACATTTTCAACAAATAATCTTTGTCGTCAATTTCTTTATTCTAATAAACATATTTTTCTCGTCATAGTAATGAACATCTTCTCTTTTCTTCTATACTTTTGAAAGGAAAAAAATTATCTTATCTACTGTATTAACAAGACTACAAATTATATAGTATCTTGATTGTTTACAAAAAAAACACCATGCAAGGTACGTTTGTCAATCTGTGCTATACAATAGAGAATCACGCAATAGCAACTATGATGACTTATTTTGGGTCCACGGACCACGGGTTGGGAACTGAGGTTGACAGAGGGCAGGGGCGGACACGAGTAGCAAAAATAGTCTAGAGTCGCCACTGATATATATATATATATATATATATATATATATATATATATATATATATATATATATATATAAGTATTATTCGATCCAGTTTAACTGGAGTTGGGAGTAATTCCATCAGGACAAAAAAAAAAAAACATTTAACAGTGAACATTTAAATTTTCCTGGTAAAGAGCTCAATGTAACTGACATTACAGAGCAATAATTTCTTTAAGAAAAAATGAAAACTAGTCACATTAGGATTATAGATTTATTTCCATCCTGTTATGGGTTTTGATATGAATCAAAAACGCCAAAAATAACAGGACTTCTTCAGATCTAATGGATAAAATAATTTAGAATAGACACAGGAAAAAAGGGTGGGAAGTAGTAGAAGAGAGGTTAAGAGTTATCTCCTCATTTTGCCCACTTCCGGTTTTTTTGTTATTCTACTGGTTGGAATTATAGTAAATTAATTTTTTTTATCTTGTAAAATCTAAATACATTTCAACATAAAACTCCAGATTTAATACTTATTTAGAGAAATACAACTTTCTTTAATAACTTTAGGTAAGGATACAGTAATACTTATATTAAATCAAATTCAAAATTTAAAATTAAAATTTTTGATTTCAAATTTTATTTTCGTGCCTATTAATTCAGTTATCCTTCCATTGAAGAGTACGTACACATCACATGGTTTTATCTCATCTTTTTTATTTTATTTTATTTTTATTCATTTCACCTTAAATCTCAATTTAATCCTATGTTTTTTTATTTAAGCATCATCTCTGATAATTTGTCTATAGTTTAAATTCATTCCTATGTCTAAATCTAGCTATTAATTCACATCTCTGATTTAACAATTTTTCAGGGTCTGGGTATATCATTATTTGTATTTTTTCCTCTAGGCACAGATTACATTTACTATCAAAACATTTTGGATTATTCGACTTTCGGGGATTAGACCTTTTTTTTTTTTCAAACTCCGAAATTGCTTAGATAGTGCTGTTTGGTGTTTCAGATGTTCTGAAATGATAGATTGTTGTCAATCTAACTGTATGATAGAAATATGCGGAAAGTTAGATAAATTAAACTCTTAACTCAAATTTAGATGTGTGATATTTCGTTCGTTTCATTCCATCGAACTTCTTCAGACTAAGACCGTTTTCTGAGTTTTCTATTAAAAAGCAAATGAGGAGAATGATAAAATGGTGGGGAAGGTGTAGGTGTAGCAGGAAGGAGGGAGGGTGTAAAAGGTAGCAGGAAGGAGGGAGGGTGTAAAAGGTAGCAGGAAGGAGGGAGGGTGTAAAAGGTAGCAGGAAGGAGGGAGGGTGTAAAAGTCAAAACTATCAGGTTTCATTAAAGATTTTTTGTTGTGAAAGTTGAGATAGATTTTAGGGAGCTGGTAGGAAAAAGTAGGAAAGTATTTACAGTCACTTGTATAAGTATAGCGTAATGGCCAGGGGATTTAGGTTCATGCCGTTGAGTTTAGTTAGGCTGAGAACCTTTCGGCTCAGCACATGGGTTAGTTAGGTGCAACATTGAGGCAGGTGTTAACGCGGGCGCGCGCGGGTGGATGAAGCTGTCACTCAGATGTCACAATAGTCCGAGACAAAACGGGTGACGAAGTGCGAGTGACGTCACGCACCGGAAGCGCGCAGAGGTTTGTGGAGAATTGAAAGAAAGTTAGGGAGTTGAGACTAGACACTGGACGAAGACGGTCGACTTTTGGGGCTCGCAGATGTGAGGCGAACGTGCGCCCTATGAGGGCCGCTCGAGTTGGGGGCCAAATGAATAAGACAGCATAGAAGATTGTGTCTCTCCTCCTTGTGTCGAAACCTTTAACTCAAAGTTAATAAAAAGGTTTCGTACCTGAACAAGAAGTCGTTACGTGTTTTCGAATTTCGAGATTCCTATGTTCTTTATATGTTCTATCGTTATGAACATTATACGTCCATTTCGCACATGGCCATATTCGTGTATATGGCTATGTAACAATATTATGTTCATAACGCTTGTGCGCGCCCGCGTTAACACCTGCCTCAATGTTGCACCTAACTAACCCATGTGCTGAGCCGAAAGGTTCTCAGCCTAACTAAACTCAAAGGCATGACCCGAAATCCCTTGGCCATTACGTTACATTATGTCTATTTCGCACATGGCGTTAATTGTAGCTATGGAACATAAGGTTTCATTGAAGATTTTTTAGTTGTGAAAGTAGCAATAGATTTTATCGAGCCGATTGGGTGAAGTAGGAAAAAGTGTAAAGTCAAATGTATCAGGTTTCATTAAAGATTTGTTTTGAAATAGGAAATGGTTTTAGTGAGCGGATGGGAAGTGATAGGGAAAGGTTTAGGGAAGGGGTTTCGGCATATCTTGTTTCGTGAAAAGATATTGACTATAATGTGATGTCACAGAACTTTGTCAATGTTGTGGTCCATATATATATATATATATATATATATTGGCAGAATTTTCTCTTTTTGGCATGTTTGATGAAATAAGTGAACCACTTCATGTCTGTCAGTTTTATGTTTTATTCCCTTGGCTTCTGGACAGAATTAATTCAGGAAGGCGTCGTATTTTTCCCAAGTACTCTCGGCTCTTGAAATTTTTGAAGGAACGACTCATACGAAGGCTTGAACTGACCACAGACAAAATAGGCAGCTATGAAGTGTCTGTCCTATTTTATCATATATATATATATATATATATAAACATAAAAAGTGTTGTTTATATTCTGGAACCAATGCTGGCTTCTGGGTCTTTAGAGGTCCACAATTTTACCCACCACCGAACATTGCCTTCCTCCCTGTGCATACAAGTCTCCCTTGTGCCTTTGCAGATCTAAGACGAGAGAAAATAAAGAAGAGGGTCTGTTTTTGCTTATTTTATTTTGTTTTCTTTTGCTCTTTTGGTTGCTGCTGCTGCGGTTGTTGTTGTTGTTGTTGTTGTTGTTTTACGGACGGCACTAAATATAATTTATTCTTTCTATTCAACCTGGAAGCTCTGAAAAGTAATTTGTTAAAATTTCTGACAGCCTCCCATAAACAGCGGGTCAGTTTTTCAATTTTCGTTCAGGGCACACCAATTCATCAAGACTTCTTTTTCATCTCAGGGTGTCGAAATTGACTTTGTTTGTTTGTTTGTTTGTTTGTTGCTTTTTGGCGGTGGGGTACTTGCCCGTAACATATACAGTTGCATCTGTATGTCAATAGAGTAAATACGGAAAAAAATTAATTTACAGAACAAATATTCATTTTTCAACAAAATCTCCCTCACTTATCACGGTGTATAAAACATATTTCGCGGTTCAATCAACCGTATGTTTTTTTTCATCTTTAAACAAACTATTATTGCAAGTGTGTCCAAAGAGAACCGAATCCTGCTGAATTAACCGAAACTAAAATCAACAATGCATGTAGCGTCCATTTTCTTTAAATTAGATCTATTCAAAAAGTGTCAAGACTGCGGCTTTATCTACCAAGATAAAAATTAACGAAACGTTCTTAGTTTACAAAATACGAGGTGCCATCAATAATTTTCCAGACTTTTTTCCAGACTTCCATGGGGCCTTGCAGAAGTTGTTGGAACCGTACAACAAGTGCATTGCAGCCGGAGATTACTTCGAAGGGGACTTGTGTTTCATGTGTGTACTATCAATAAAAGTGCCCATACAAAAAAAGTCTGGAAACTTATCTAATAATTATGTATATATATTAAATACATAAGATTTTGTTTGGTTGGGCTTTAGGTCATATCAACTATTATAGGTTAATTAATGCCAAATCCTCTTTATACGCATATATCAATAAATATATCAATATATATATATATATATATATATATTAAATACATAAGATTTAGTTGTCTAAATTTCTGAGACGAAGCTTGTTGATTTTTATCATTAAGGTTTTTCGGACTATTGTCTTCATCTTTATTGTTATTTCCACAACGTTTCGGCCGATATGCCCCCCGGCCTTCTTCTGGTGTTTGTCGAACTCGGGAACCTTCACGGAACTTCGAACTACGTCCTTTATTGAAACCACGGGGGTCGCCTGTTCTGATTCCGTTTGCCATGACCGGGTAAGTGTTAAGTATTCCTGTATATTACTCGCCTGTAGTGAGGATTGAACCTGCAACCTTCAGATGATTGTCTTCTTAGAAGCTCAGTGAACCAACGCCTATAACCGAGTTCGACAAACACCTGAAGAAGGCCGGGGGACATATCGACCGAAACGTTGTGGAAATAACAATAAAGATGAAGACAATAGTCCGAAAACCTTAATGATAAAAAAAACATAAGATTTATTTTGGTTGGGTTTTAGGTCATATCAACTATTATAGGTTATTTAATTCCAAATCCTCTTTATACGCATATATCAATATATATATTAATATATATATTAAATACATAAGATTTAGTTTGGTTACGTTTTACGGCATGTCAACCATTGTAGGAAATTTAATGCCAAATCCTCTTTATACATATATATTTGATATATATGATTTTTAAACTTTTGTCGACAAAGTTAAATCGTTCCAAATATTATGTATCACCAACAATTCAATTAAACATCCACCATTTGTTTGCACACAGTTAAATGATCAAACAGTTCTATTTCTAATCATTCAATTTAGCATAAGTCATTTGTTTGCACACAGTTTAAATGTCAAACGGTTCTATTTGACCCAATGAGAAGACCCTATCAATGCTACCACTCAAGGCCAGAGTGTCTTACTCCACTGCAGAGATGCAGTCGGTGTATTCTACAGCCCCTAAAAGAGATAGATTACAGCATCCAGTTATAGCATTAACGAGAGAACAAAAGTCAAAAAATCTACAAAGACAAGATAAATACATTTGTACCTAAAATAACATTTAAGTTTTTGAATACATACTATGCATACGTTGGATATTGACATGTAGACCCTTGGACACCTGTCATGTATTTGTCGCTGCCTCCCACCAGACATGACTTGACACAAGGTCAAAAGCCCGAAGGCCGATTAAAGTGGGGATAAAGGGGAGGGGAAGGTCAGGAACGAGCCGAGACTCGAACCCTGCTTGTGTGTGCTGCTCATCGGCTCACTTAGTGCAATGTGAGCCTGATGAGGCAAGCAGTTTCACGAACCCAAATGTGGGTCCGGGCATGTATGCCAGTTAACGGCTTAAACTAGACGCTTGGTCTAGTGCCGTGCATGGGGGACAAAGGAGACAAAAATGCAGCTCGCCCACCCGAAGGTAGCCTAGTCGAAACTAGGTGCCTAATTAAAGGCCCCAAGTCTGCCATTGTTCCTTTTCCAGGGCCACATTCCGGACCGAAGTCCAGAACAGGCCCCGGGGCGCTCGCCGGGAGCGAATAAGAACATTTCGACCGTTGATACAGGGACAAGCATGGAAGGCAGAGTTGGCTGCTTATCCACTGGTAAGGACGATTTCTCAGAGAGAGAGAGAGAGAGAGAGAGAGAGAGAGACTCGTCACAGCTTTTAAATATGGAAGGGTTCGCGAATACATCATTTGGTTGAGAAGTAAACAAAAATATTCAAGCTGGACAAACGTCCGTTAAGCTAGGTAAGGTTGAAACACATACAGTCCCAAAGATGAATGTATCGGTAGGGCTGGTGTGACCATTGTTAGTATCACCGAACAGAAATCTAAAAAGGAGTCATTGTAATGCCTTGTGGCTGATATGCTGTAACTAGTTGGAACGAATTGGTGTGTGATACAATTAGTCCCCTGACCAAGTTGTGTATCCATAATTTTCAAATAGAATAATGTCTATGGTGATTTTTCTTTGTTTCCTTTTTTATTCATTTCTTAATTTTTCTATAAATCCCCAGGTCAGGCTTTGAATAACATGCGCTGCACATGATGGTAGCCGCCAGTGTTTGAATATCATCATCATCATCATCATGTCGTGCCGCCAGCACGGATACCCCTGACCCTCTCTCGCCACTTCTCCCTATGGCAGGTCTTCAGGGCTACATCCCGTATCCTCACAAAGCTGCTGTATGTATGTTCGAGCTGGTCGTCCTGCTTTTGCCCGGCCATATGTGGGGATCCATAGGAGTACATCACTGATGAGCTCGTCCCAGCTTCTCCAGCAGTGTCCTGCATGTCTGGTTCGTCTAACTTGGATAGTTTTCGTGATAGGAGGTAGGTGGCCGTATAGTTGGTGCCTTGTGGGGGTGTTGCCTCCAGGACTTGCTCAATATTGCTTGCAACATTTTTGCGTAATTGCCGTCTAGCTTTTTCTCCAGCCGTTTTGTTAGCGTCCAAGTAGTGCACCCATACAACAGTATCGACACGACCGCTGCTTGGAAGAAACTGCGTTTCATTTTATCGGTTAGGTCTGACTTCCATATTATCGATAGCTTATCGATAGCTGTCCATGCCTTCGTAGGCCGTGTGTCGATGTCTTTTTCTTGTTGATGAGACGCTGCTTCCTAGGACCTGTTTGAATATAATACGTTCAAAATTAAGCAGTAAAGTGTGTCATCAACCTGAGTAGAAAAACGTTTGGAATTGATTGAATGTTATTTACCCGATGTCACTTTTAAAACTGAAGTGTGGTTGTAACATAACGGCAAAGATAACTATACGTAAAATGTTCACATGCAGAGGAATCCCGAAACACTGACGACATTTTTTTAGTTCAGATGTTGCGTAGTCAGATACACGAATATGGCCATGTGCGAAATAGACATATAATGTTCATAACGATAGAACATATAAAGAACATAGGAATCTCAGAATTCGAAAACACGTAACGACTTCTTGTCCAGATACGAAACCTTTTTATTAACTTTGAGTCAAAGGTTTCGACATAAGGAGGAGAGACACAATCTTCTATGCTGTCTTATTCATTTGGACCCCATCTCGTGCGGCCCCAAATAGTTTGCCTCACATCTGCGAGCACCAAAAGTCGAACCTCTCCGTTTGGCGTCTAGTACTCGACTCTCACTTTCTTCAAATTCTCACACAAACCTCCGTGCGTGACGTCACCCGCACCCTGTCATCTCAGGTCGTTTCGAACTATTATAACATCTGAGTGACACCTCCATCCGCCCGCGCGCACCCGCGTTAACACCTGCTTCAATGTTGCACCTAACTAACCCATGTGCTGAGCCGAAAGGTTCTCAGCCTAACTAAAGTCAAAGGCAGGAACTGAAATCCCTCGGCTATTTTATAACACAGGTACGAAACGTTTATTAACTTTTTTTGACTTTTAGTTTTTCGACACGAGGAAAGAGAGACACAATTTTTACTATGCTGACTGTTCTTACATCACCCTTCAGTCAACTCCCCAGCTGAACTCTCGGCCCAGAGTCAAAAGTCTCAACTCACTGACCCAACAAACGCGCGGCGCATCCCGTAGACCATAACTGGACTGGCCTCGCCCAGATCCGTATTTCAATTAGCCTCGTCCAGCTTCAAATCTCAACTATTTTTTTTCAAAAATCACCAAAATTCCCAGCCCATTGCTTCTGGCCATGACGCCATTCACACCCCAGTCGCATTTCCTCTCTGGGGTTTTTATTATGACATTTGTGATTGTCACATCCACCGCGCGCGTGCGTGAACTGCATTCAATGTCTGCACTTGCACGTGCACTAAGCCGAATAGTTCTAAGCCTAACCAAACCGAATGATAAGATATAACCAACGAAAAATGATAATATAAAAAGAATCCTTCCGCAATTATATAACATCCTATTTACCCAATCCCTCCGCTCGGGCAGGATATGACACAAGGTCAATTTTTAAGCGGAGTTTAACAGGTCTGAATTCAGAGTTTTCCTTCTCCTAGACTAGTTGCCTCACCAAGGCTGAAGAACCTAGTCTGTCCTACTATTTACCCATAGCTAGAGGGAGAATAATTGGATTCATACCTTTCCCAAGGGTATTAGTGCTATGTGAAATGCAATCAGTCAAGTCCAGGATTTGAACTCGGGTCGCCGTGTTCATTTCGTACGACGATAACAATTACACCACGGGCACCTCCAAAATTATATAACATGGTTACAGCCATTTAGTTGGTCACGCACCCTGAAAGAAAACGAACATCTTCTTTTAACTGTCTGAATTTCTGAAACGACCCTTGATGGTTTTTATCAGTGTTCACTATGGAAAAAGAACAAGATGATAAATTACCCTTTCTTGATATATTTGTAACACACACAGGGAAAGGATTCATAGGTATATCGTAACCACCTTCAACGGACAGTAACTCAATTTCAACTCCCATCGTCCATAAAGGAATCGTCCGTTGCCCACAACATCGAGCAAAAGCCATAAGTAGCGACGTTGAGATATATCAAGAAGAAATGATTAGTTTAAGACATCTTCTATGGCATTAACTAGCCAAAAAGCATGACATTAGCTCCAAGAAACCTGGATAGGACGATAGAAGATGATACCCGAAAACACACCATAGTATGTCTGCCCGATGTCAAAGGCCGAGCCGAAAGGATCCAAAAGATATGTAGTCCATATGACATCAGGACAATATTCACAAGTGGCTCGACCCTCCGGAGATATCTCTTCCGTATCAAACCACCAACAGAATTCAACATGACTAAGAACTGTGTGTACTCCATCCTTTGCAGTTATGACAAACTATACAAAGGCGAGACATGCCGCTCACGAAAAGTAAGGCTAGAAGAACATCGAAAAGCAGTAGTACGTGGTGAAATTGGGTATGGCGGTCATATATGGTGGATAAAGGGAAACCATCTACTCTTATGGGATGAAGTTAAAATAATTGATAAAGAAAAACACTGGAGAATTAGACGCCTGAAAGAATCAGTACATATGTTGGGCTACAGTGACCTGCTGTATAGTAGATACAAGTATAGAAATATGTAATATAGGAACCAATAATCAAAAAGGTGCCCGTGGTGTAATGGTTATCGTCGTAGGTTATGGAGCCGGTGATATGAGTTCAAATCCTGGATGAGACTGATTGCATTTCACATAGCACTAATACCCTTGGAAAGGTATTAATCCGATTATTCTTTCTCTAGCTATGGGTAAATAGTAGGGCAGACTAGGTTCTTCAGCCTTGGTGAGGCAACTAGTCTAGGAGAAGGAAAACTCTGAATTCAAACCTGTTAAACTTCGCTTAAAAATTGACCTTGTGTCATATCCTGCCCGAGTGGAGGGGTTGGTAAATATGAATAATCAAAATGGTTAGATTTTTAAAAATCTTAATATGAGCTCAGGTGAAAAAATTCTACATAATAGCATTAATTCTTTGTGAAGAACATTAAGTTTATAAGTACCATAAATTCTTACTGAAGGGTTCTGTTGGACACATCGCATAACAGTTGGTTCCCTAAGCTTCTAAGTGATAATCATCTGGAAGTTGTATGTTCAATCCTGACTGCTGGCGAGTAACAATACAGGAATAAGTAAAGATGGCGACCGTGGTGTAATGGTTATCGTCGCAGGATATGAACACGGCGACACGAGTTCAAATCCTGGACCTGATTGATTGAATTTCACGTAGCACTAATACCCTTGGAAAAGGTATGAATCCAAATATTCTTCCTCCAGCTATGGGTAGATAGTAGGGCAGACTAGGTTCTTCAGCCTTGGTGAGGCAACTAGCCTAGGAAAAGGAAAACTCTGAATTCAAACCTGTTAAACTCCGCTTAAAAAATTGACCTTGTGTCATATCCTGCCCGAGCGGAGGGGTTGGTAAATAGGATAAGTAAAGTTGGCGACCGTAGTCACGGGCGACCAGAAGACTCCCTTTTCAATAGCTACTACACGGAGGTGTAAGGGAGGGTGCTATTCCTTTCCCTGGATTGCTCAACTTTACCCTTGATACGTACCTTATATTGGTGAGTGTTGAGCAAGGAGGTATCAAGTACCATTTTTAAAGTCTTTGGTATAACGCGACCTGGGATTGAACCTAGGTCTACCGGACCACTGGCGAACACTCTACCCACTAGGCCAATACTCAGCACTTATACCCGGTTTATGGCGAACGGAATCAGTGCTGGCGACCCTACCCTTGTGGATTAAATAAAAGACGTGGCTTGAAGTTTCGTGTAGGCTCATAAGTTCAACAAGAAACAACTGAAAAAAGCCGGAGGACATATCGGCCGAAACATTGGGAATATAGATGTAATATAATGGCCGAGGGATTTCGTTTTATGCCTTTGGATTTAGTTAGGCTGAGAACCTTTCGGCTCAGTGCATGGGTTACTTAGGATCAACATTAACGCAGGTGTTCACGCTCGCGGGGGGAGTGGACGTGTCACTCAGAGATGTCACAATAGCCAAGATGGGAAACGGGGCTAAAGAGTGCGGATTACGTCATGCACCGGAAGCGCGCGGAGAATTTGGGGGATTTTAAAAAAGGCAGTTAGTTGAGTTGAGAACGAGACACCGAACGAGAAGGGTCGACTTTCGGGGCTCGCAGAGGCCAGACGAATTTGCGCGCTACGGGCGCCACACGAGATGGGGGTGCAGATGGAAAAGCCAGAATAGAAAGAATGTGTATCTCTCTCCTTATGTCGATGAACCTTTAAACTCAAAGGTAATAAAAAGTTTCGTACCTGAACTAAGAAGTCGTTACGTGTTTTTCGTGTTTCGGGATTCCTATGTTCTATGTATATATGTTATGAACATTCTATGTACGTTTCGCATATCCGTATCTTTGGTATGGTACATAAAGATGAATGATATCTTTTTTTAATTATGGAACTTTCGTTCTGATTTTGTGACTAAAAACACTTAAAAAAATAAACAATAAGTTGTACTAATGTACGACAGTTGTTCTTAAAAAAAAAAGGAACTGTTTTTTTTTATCTTTAAGGATTTCCGGACTACTATCTTCATCTTTATTGTTATTTCCACTGGATTCCTCCCCTTAACCCTTGATCCATACCTTATAATGCTGAGTGTTAAGCAAGGCGGTATCAAGTACTATTTTTTGAGTCTTCGGAATGACTCGATCTGGGATTGAACCCCGGTCTCCCAGATCTACTAAAGGCATGTCTCCCAGGTCTACTAAAGTCTGATTGTCACAGCTAGTGAATTTCAAAAATGCAACCTGACACTTTAGAAGAACGATATGCAATAAAATTGTTTTAAATTTGGAAAAAATGAAGCCACTGAAACGTATGGAATGCTTCAGACTACTTTTGGAGCATCTTGCGTGAATCGAGCATCAGATTTTGAGTGGCATAAGAGATTCAAGGAAGCCAGGGAGTCTGTGAAGGATGATGAGAGGTGTGGGAGGAGTAAAGAAGTCAATACATGAGAATTGATTGGCCAAAGGGTTAGGGTTACTATGTTGAGGTTTTAAGGGAGTTCAGGAAGAGATTCTGTTGGAAGAGGCCAGCACTCTTGAAATCGGCCCAGTGGCATTTCCTCCAGGACAATGCACCAGTCCACAACTCCATCGTCACAGACTATTTGACCAAGATGGGCATCAAGACAGTTCGTCACCCTCCCTATAGTCCAGACCTTGCTCCCTGTGAGTTTTGCTTATTCCCTTTTCTCAGAGGCTGTCGTTATGAGACAATTGAGGAGATGAAAGAGCCTGTGACGAAGGTCATTGACATGCTCACACAAGAGAACTTCCATGGGGCCTTCGAGAAGTTGTTGGAACCGTACAACAAGTGCATTGCAGCCGGAGGAAATTACTTCGAATGGGACTTGAGTTTCATGTGTGTTCTATCAATAAATGTGCCCATACGAAAAAAGTCTAGAAACTTATCGTATGCCCCTCGTATATATATATATATATATATGGAGAGAGAGGGGATTCGACATTAAATGACTTTAAAAGAGTTCGTAAGCTATAAAACCCAACCAACTAACCAACAACGGTATTAAAAAGTAAGAATAAACAAGAGGGTCCCAAAAGCTAGAAATCGCCCTCTCCAACACTTCGGTGTAGTAGCTATTGAAAAGGGAGCCTACGGGTGAACCTCGACAACAGTCGCCAACTTTACTTACTCCATGACCAAGCATTACAAAGGGGTACAATTTTTTTTTTTAAATTTAAAGAAACATACTTGCTGAGGAAAGGTATAATATTCACGCAGCTTTACCATTCCCTGACAGGTTCCGAGGCTTGTCCCAACTGTTCAAAGAACATAAGCAGAAGAGATCGAGAATGGATTTCTCTTCGGTCATGAGGCACCTAACGGGTGCATCCATTCTCTAAAGCAAATAGTTCTTTTGGATCACAGATCACAGATTTCTTTCTTTTCTGTTGTCTTCCCGTTTTTTTTTTTTTACTGAAAAGGGGTAGCAGACACATGTCCCGATCTAGGAAGTACCCTCGTAGCCCCTAAAATGGTAGTGACAGAGTCAATCCATGATGTCTGAGATACCCCAACAAGAAAATGCAAGTTACTGCTCTTCCCTAATTACCTGTGAGGTCTACTTCAAAAATTATGTTTTAAAAAGACCTCGTTCTGATATTTAATCTTTAAATTGAAGATTTGATATCTTTCTTTCTGCGCCTTTCTTTCTTTCTTCCTTTCTTTGCCTTTCTATCTTTCTTTCTTTGCCTTTCTATCTTTCTTTCTTTCTTTCCATGCCTTTCTTTATTTATTTCTGTGTTTTTCTTTCTTTCTTTCTGTCTTTCTTTCTGTGTTTTTCTTTATTTATTTCTTTATTTATTTCTGTGTTTCTTTCTTTCTTTCTTTCTTTCTTTCTTTGCTTTTCTTTCTTTCTTTCTTTCTTTTTTCTTTCTGTGCTTTTCTTTCTGTGCTTTTCTTTCTTTCTTTTTTTCTGTGCTTTTCTTTCTTTCTTTCTTTCTTTCTTTCTGTGCTTTTCTTTCTTTCTTTCTTTCTTTCTTTCTTTCTTTTTTCTTTCTGTGCTTTTCTGTCTGTCTTTTTTTTCTGTGCTTTTCTTTCTTTCTTTCTTTCTTTCTTTTATTCTTTCTTTCTTTCTTTCTTTCTTTCTGTGTTTTTTTTTTCTTTCTTTCTTTCTTTCTTTTTTTTGTCTTTTTTTCTGTGCTTTTCTTTCTTTCTTTCTTTTCTTCTGTGCTTTTCTTTCTTTCTTTCTTTCCGAAAATGGCCTCTTTCAGTCTGTCTCTCTTTCAGTCATTTTCACTCTTTTTGTTTGTTTTCTTTTTATTCTTTTTTTAATTCTTTTTGCTTCGTTTTTTGCTTGTATATATATATATATATATATATATATAATTTTCTCTTCTGTCTTTTTTCTACTTCCATCTCTTTTTTCTTCTTTCATTTTTCTTTCTTTCCTATTACTTTCAGTCTTTCCTTTATTTTCTTCTTTCTCATTTTTTTTTTTCACTTAATGCTTTCCCAATATTAAAATTGCTTGCTGAGTATAGTCGACATCAGTGCCTGTAAGCATGATTGCCCCCAAGAGAGAGAGAGAGAGAGAGAGAGAGAGAGAGCGAACTGACTCGATACTGGCCAATCAGGCCTTCTCTCACCCGTCGTTCGTCGGGGTTGGTGTCGGGTCGCCAGGTCCAACATTGCTTGAGAAAAAGAGGGAAGAGCTATTATGAAAGCAAAAGCGGACGAAATCAATAATAATCCGCTCAACAATTGTGACGTAATCGCTTACGTCAGCGATGTTTGCGGGCTTTATTGTGCGTATCTGTTTATCTATGGAAGGCTTCAAACGATGGCGTTTGAAAGGGACGCACACGACTGTGCGGACCAAAATGAATGAAAGAAGTCGAAAATTAAGATCCGACATTTTATTTGTCTGCGTTGCAGCTTTATTATTATTATTATTATTATTATTATTATTATTATTATTGGTGCTTTTTTTTATTAATATTGTTAATAATGGACGCTTTTTTTGCACTGGAAGTTAGGCAAACTGTAATGGAAAAACATGTACTCGAAAAGAGTAGATAGATAGATAGATAGATAGATAGATATGAACCATTATATATTTATATATATATAGTGAAAGAGAAAAAAGGAGAGAGAAGGAGAGAGAGAGAGAGAGAGAGAAACAGGTTGTGATAGCTCTGAACAGAATGAGATAGAAAGAGAGGGAGAAAGAAAAAGAGGGAGAGATTTACAGAACAAGAGATGAACAGATTGGAATGAATAGATATGTTCAGAATTAGAAAGAAAGAAAGAAAGAAAGAAAGAAAGAATGATGAACACTTTGGGATTAACAAATATGAATAGAATTAGATATATAGATAGATAGATAGATAGATAGGAGCAGGATCAAATAGAAAGAAAGAAAGAAAGAAAGAAAGAAAGAAAGAAAGAAAGAAAGAAAGAAAGAGAAACTTACAAAAAAAAGAGATCAAAAGATTAGGATTGACAGATATGAACAGATTTTGATAGATAGATAGATAGATAAAAAGACTTAGATAGATAGAAGTCTAGATCAATAGAATTGAACCTACTGGAAATGATAGACAGTTAATCCAGGTAGAACAACTGTCGACTCTAATAAAAGACTTGCATGTCAATATCTGCTTACTGCGTTAACCCAGATTCGAAAAAAAGAATGCTGACGAAAGCCTCGTCTTTCATTTTTTTGTTTTTTATATTATTTTACTTACTTATTTTTTTTATTTTTTTTTTTTTGGCTGGTAAGTCTCATTTCGCATCCACAATTAAATACCCAGAGTGACGAGCGAAACACCTTCATTTAGGCATATATATACATACAGTCATGTGTATGCCCGGATAGATAGATAGATAGATAGATAGATAGATAGATAAAAGAGGTCCATTCAATAAGTTTTCAGACTATTTTTGTATAGGCATTTAAAATTTTCGTAGACACTTGAAGATTCAGTATGTTATTGCCATACATGTTATGAGATGACTGACCAATTTTTATGATTTCAGCTTCAAATGAACAGCTACAGCAGCAATTGGAATACACCCTACTAAAGCCTGATTGTCACAGCTAGTCAATTTCAAAAATGCAATCTGGACGTGAAGACACTTTAGAAGAGCGATATGTAATAAAATTCTGTTTTAAACTTGGAAAAAAATATGCCACAGAAACGTATGGAATGCTTCAAACTGCTTTTGGGCCATTTTGCATGAATCGGGCATCAGATTTTGAGTGGCATAAGAGATTCAAGGAAGCCAGGGAGACTGAAGGATGACGCGAGGTGTGGGAGGAGTAAGAAAGAGTTGATTGGCCAAAGGGTTAGGGTTAAGGTTAGAGTTACTATGTTGAGGTTTTAAGGGAGTTCAGGAAGAGATTCCGTCGGAAGAGGCCAGCACTTTTCATATCGGGTCAGTGGCATTTCCACCAGGACAATGCACCATCCTTGTCACATACTATTTGACTAAGATGGGCATCAAGACAGTTCCTCATCTTCTGTTGTCTATACCTTGCTCCCTGTGAATTTTTTTTATTCCCTAAGCTCAGAGGCTGTCGTTATGAGAGAATTGAGGAGATGAAAGAGGCTGTGACGAAGGTCATTGACACGCTCACACAAGAGGACTTCCATGGGTCCTTCGAGAAGTTGTTGGAACCGTACAAGTGCATTGCAGCCGGGGGAGATTACTTCGAAGGGGACTAGAGTTTTATGTGTGTACTATCAATAAAAGTGCCCATACGAAAAAAGTCTGGAAACTTATTTAATGATCCTCGAATATATATATATATATATATATGGTAACTACCACTTACTTTACTTATATATACATATATACGTACATAGGAATTGACTGCCATAGATAGATAAATACATACATTCGTGGAAATCAACTGAAATAGATATAAACGTACACATAGATACATATATTGAAAACAAGCAGACATATATATATATATCATCATCATGTCGTGCTGGTAGCACGGATATCCCTGACCCTCTCTCGCCACTTCTCCCTATCGTTCATCGCCCTAGGCAGGTCCTCAGGACAACATCCCGTATCCTCACATAGTTGCTGAATGTATGTTCGTGCTGGTCGTCCTGCTTTTGCACGGCCATGTGTGGGGGTCCATAAGAGTACATCACTTATGAGTTCGTCCCTGCTTCTCCAGCAGTGTCCTGCATGTCTGGTTTGTCTAACTTGAATAGTTTTCGTGATGGGAGGCAAGTGGCCGTACAGTTGATGTCTTGTGGGGTGTTGCCGCCAGGACTTGTTCAAGATTGCTCGCAGCATTCTTGTGTAATTGCCGTCTAGCTTCTTCTCCAGCCGTTTTGTTAGAATCCATGTAGTGCATCCATATAGCAGTATCGATGCGACCGCTGCCTGGGAGAAACTGCGTTTCATTTTATCGGTTAGGTCTGATTTCCATATAATCGATAGCCTATTGATAGCTGTCCATGCTTTCGTTAACTTCGTGTCGATGTCCTTTTCGGTTGATGCGACGCTGCTTCCTAGGTAAGTGAATTTGTCTACTAGTTTAAGAGGGGTTCCGTCTAGTGTGGAGATGTCACCCGTTTGACTATAGCACATATATTCCGTTTTGTGTGCATTGACATAGAGGCCTATGCCTGCGGCTGCTCGTTCCAAACTATGCAGTAGTGTTTCGGCTTGGTTGGGTGTATTTGCCAGGATCGCTATGTCATCGGCGTAGTCGGCGTCGGTAATTGTTTTTGCGGGGTACCTTCTGCATATATATATATATATATAAGTGTGTGTGGGGGGGTTACGATGGTGTGTCAAAAATAATGCCTTTTTTTTTAGTGCTGGAATGATTACCAAAACAGAAATCTGTATCATACATCAAGATGAATCTGGTACTTAATGGATCACGTCCCTACTTCTCAACATAGTCACCGTTTCTCTGAATAGCAATGTTCCACCTTCGAATGAGAGCATCTATCTCTGCCGCGTAAAATTCTGTTGTGAGTTCTTTGAGCCACTTCATCGCTGCAGTTTTCGCTTCTTCATCACTGGTATAATATTTGCCTCTTAAAACCCTCTTTTATGGTGCCGAAGAGACGATAGTTCAGAGCTACTAAATCTGGTAAGTATGGAGGATGTATTATATATATATATATATATATATATATATGTATGTGTGTATATATATATGTGTGTGTGTATATATATACGTATATACGTGTGTGTGTATATATATACGTATATACGTGTGTGTGTATATATATATATGTGTGTGTGTGTGTGTGTGTAAACTGGTTATGGACTCCGGGTACCATTCGAAAATGTTTATTTCACGACAATTTACATTTCAAGACTGAAAGGTTTATGGATGCCAAAGGATTGGCTTCATGCGTTAACGCCACACGAATTTTAAAACTTAACGAATTAAACATTGAACATTGCATTTGCTACGAATCGTTTCCGAATATTTGTTTTGATGATTTTTCCCCGAAGACTTCGTTATGCAGGAACATTATTCTAAAAAGTAAAGAAGCTTTCAACATTCTTGGGTTGGATTTGGTATGGTTCGATTTCAGTTTAGGTTTGGTTTGGTTGGGTTTACTTTGACTTTCAAGCATATCAGGAACTCCATGTTATTTAATGCCAAAACCGTTTATATATATATATATATATATATATATATATAAGATTTGATTTGGTTGGCACTTATGGCATATCAATCCTTGTAAGTTATGTAACGCCAAATCCTCTTTACACATATATATTAAATATATTAGATTTGGTTTGGTTGGCACTTATGGCATATCAACAATTGTAGGTTAATTAATGGCAAATCTACTTCATACATATATATTTAAGATATAGGGTTTGGTTGGGTTTTGTGGCATATCAACCATTATAGGCTACTTAATGCCAAATTTTCTTTATACATATATATTAGATATATATGATTTGGTTTGGTTAAGTTTGACGGCATATCAACCATTTTAGGTAATTCAATGCCAAATCCTCTTTATACATATAGATTTGATATATGTGATTTGTAAACAAAGTTAGATAGTTCCAAGTATTGCTATATATCTCTAACAATTCAATTAAACATACATTATTTGTTTACACATATTTGAATGATCAAACAGTTCTATTTCTAAACACTCAGTTTAGCATAAGTCATTTGTTTGCTTGCGGTTTAAATTTTAAACAGTTCATAGAGTGAACTTGAGAGTAATGGCAATGTAGGCTTACTCCACATTCCCGAAAGCTCCAGCATTACTGAACCTCCACATCTGATTATTTTATGTCAGAAACAGGACACTCTTTGGGGGAATCTTACTCCTCTGCAGAGATGCAGTCGGTGCATTCTACAGCCCCGGCTGATTAGGTCATGTTCTTGTAAGGATCCACTCTATGGGTCTGATAGATCTGAAGATTTCAATTATTCGACTTGAAACCATATAACTGGGTGCAAATTATTTGTATTAAGAATAGTTACTTGAAGCTAGAATTGTTTACTAAGGATTATTAATATTAGTTACTTGAAATCATATAACTGTAAATTATTTGTATTAAGAATAGTTTCTTGAAGCTAGAATTGTTTACTATGGATTATTATTATTAGTTACTTGAAACCATATAACTGGGTGCAAATTATTTGTATTAAGAATAGTTACTTGAAGTTAGAATTGTTTACTAAGGATTATTATTATTAGTTACTTGAAATCATATAACTGTAAATTCTTTGTATTAAGAATAGTTTCTTGAAGCTAGAATTGTTTACTAAGGATTATTATTATTAGTTACTTGAAACCATATAACTGGGTGCAAATTATTTGTATTAAGAATAAATACTTGAAGCTAGAATTGTTTACAAAGGATTATTATTATTAGTTACTTGAAATCATATAGCTGTAAATTATTTGTATTAAGAATAGTTACTTGAAGCTAGAATTGTTACTAAGGATTATTATTATTAGTTACTTGAAATCATATAGCTGTAAATTATTTGTATTAAGAATAGTTACTTGAAGCTAGAATTGTTTACTAAGGATTATTATTATTAGTTACTTGAAATCATATAACTGTAAATTATTTGTATTAAGAATAGTTTCTTGAAGCTAGAATTGTTTACTAAGGATTATTATTATTAGTTACTTGAAACCATATAACTGGGTGCAAATTATTTGTATTAAGAATAGTTACTTGAAGCTAGAATTGTTTACTAAGGATTATTATTATTAGTTACTTGAAATCATATAACTGTAAATTATTTGTATTAAGAATAGTTACTTGAAGCTAGAATTGTTTACTAAGGATTATTATTATTAGTTACTTGAAATCATATAACTGTAAATTATTTGTATTAAGAATAGTTACTTGAAGCTAGAATTGTTTACTAAGGATTATTATTATTAGTTACTTGAAATCATATAACTGTAAATTATTTGTATTAAGAATAGTTACTTGAAGCTAGAATTGTTTACTAAGGATTATTATTATTAGTTACTTGAAATCATAGAACTGTAAATTATTTGTATTAAGAATAGTTACTTGAAGCTCTAATTGTTTACTAAGGATTATTATTATTAGTTACTTGAAATCATATAACTGTAAATTATTTGTATTAAAAATAGTTACTTGATGTTAGAATTGTTTACTAAGGATTATTATTAATTACTCGACGTTTAGAAGTGTCTTTGATGCTCTTTCTGTTGATCTTGATCAAATGATGACCTTTAACCAAAAATCGATCATTTATGGCAATCGTAACCGATCTGCCCAATTGCTTGTTCACGACAAAGTACTTGTAATGGTACGGCACCCAGTGGCCATTTGTAACGCAGCAGATAAACATTTCTAACGATTCTAACGAGTGTAGCATTAAGCCATAAGTTCTAGTCGGACACCCGTTGTAACCTCATTGTTAGAAAAAGTGACGAACATATAAACAGTGTTTATAGACTTGTTTGATACTAAGTTTATTCTCTACTACCCCTCGTTCGTAGTCGTTGAGTATGGGCCCTTTTCGCGGCGGGTATGGGACCTCTTCGTGGAGCCCGTCCAAAAATGGGTGCCGGACGTTTTCAGCCAGTCCTCACATCATCGTGTTTCGTGTCCTACTAACATTTTCATCCTGTTTCACTCACTGATCTTTTTTCAGCCACTCACAGCTCGTGCCGTTATGCTGCTGAGTCATTTCTATTTTTAACCCGGGCAGCTTTCACGACTCAGACACGGGGAACCCTCTGTTCACCTTCCTATTCGCTTCTCCACAACTATCTTGCCTCTCTCTCCCTCTCTCTCTCCCTCTCTCTCTCTCTCTACCTCGAATCTCTTTCTTATATATATATATATATATATATATATCCCTCTTTTACTATTGTCTTCTGGTTGCCCCTAAATCGAGCTAGGAAACAACTTACTTATAAAACAATCAACCCGTGGTGTAATGGTTATCGTCGTAGGATATGGACACGACGACACGAGTTCAAATCCAGGACCAGGCTAATTACATTCCACATTGGATAAAACAATCAACCGGAGAATATACTGACTACTTCTCTGGAGAGAAGTAAGACTCAACGAGTGTCCTGTTATGACTATAAACAATCTGATGGTGAGGCTCCAGTAATCCTATTTACCAACCCCTCCGCTCGGGCAGGATATGACACAAGGTCAATTTTTAAGTGGAGTTTAACAGGTCTGAATTCAGAGTATTCCTTCTCCCACACTAGTTGCCTCACCAAAGCTGAAGAACCCAATCTGTCCTACTATTTACCCATATCTGGAGGGAGAATAATTGAATTCATACATTTCCCAGGAGTATTAGTGCTACGTGAAATGCAATCAGTCTCGTCCAGGATTTGAACTCGTGTCACCGTGTCCATTTCCTACGACGGTAACCATTACACCACGGGCACCTCCTAAGGCTCCAGTAATGCTGGACCTCTAGGAATGCAGAGAACCCATTCATTGTCAACGCTCCCAGGTCTACTCTGGCCTAGTGCGGTAGCACCCAATAGGGTTCTATCTATAGGTCAAATAGAACTGAACTGAGTACTTATGCTAAATGGAATTACTTGAAATAGAACTGTTTTTGACATTTAACTGGGTTTAAACAAAAACTATACCTATACTACACTGCATTGTTTATATGTATAAAAATGAATTTGGCATCAAATAACCTATAATGGTTTGTGTGCCATAAAACTAAACCAGAATGCCAGTACAGAAATTTACTTTCAGCAACTGCTACTGGCACTGCAGAATACACAAGGCCCAGTTTTGTTTTGAGTGTTTTATTGTTTAATGGCATATCAACCTTTTTGGGTTATTTAATGCCAATTCCATCCTTCGAGAAGAACAGTTGCGGTACTATATAACCCATAGCTGGGAGGAAAAGGGGGTTAATACATTTCCTAAGCGTATATGTCCGAAAGTGAACATTGCTTACTACAATTCCGCTGTCCAGCACTTTAACCATTACACCACGAGGACAACCCCCTTCCCAATTTTGTTTTGTGACAATCACTGACTTCGATATGAGATTTTGCAACATTCACCAAATTCTCCTGATCTCTCAGCCACTGAAGATCTTTTTTTTTTTTTTTTTTAAACACAAACAGCTAGACACTTTTTTTTACGCCCAAAAGGGTCATATCTATTGTGCAAACAAATGATTCATTCTAGATTGAATAGTTAGAAATAGAACTGTTTGATCCTTTAATTTTGTGTAAACAAATGACTGATGATTAATTGAATTGTTACTGATACATAGCATTACTTACAACCATTTTACTCAGTGCAAACGAATGAGTGATAATAAATAGAATTATTTGTGTTAAATAGAAATGCCTGAGCAAAAAAAAATGAGCTCAGGCTCATTCAAAAATGTTATCAACTAGATGTTTTACGAATCATATATATTCAATATATATGTATAGAGAGGATTTGGCATTAAATAACCTACAATGGTTGATATGCCATAAAACCCAACCAAACCAAATCCTATATATTTAATATATATGTATAAAGAGGATTTGGCATTAAATAACCTACAATGGTTGATATGGCATAAAACCCAACCGAACCAAATCATATATATTTACTATATATGTATAAAAAGGATTTGGCATTAAATAACCTACAATGGTTGATATGCCATAAAACCCGACCCAACCACATCATATATATTTACTATATATGTATAAAGAGGATTTGGCATTAAATAACCTACAATGGTTGATATGCCATAAATCCCAACCAAACCAAATCCTATATATTCTATATATTTGTATAAAGAGGATTTGGCATTAAATAACCTACAATGGTTGATATGCCATAAAACTCAGCCATACCAAATCATATATATTTTCGATATATGAATAAAGAGGATTTGGCATTAAATAACATGCAATGGTTGATAGGCCATAAAAGCCAACCAAAGAAAATCATATATATTTAATACATATGTATAAAGAGGATTTGGCATTAAATAACCTACAATGGTTGATATGCCATAAAACTCAACCAAACCAAATCATATATATTTAATATATATGTATAAAGAGGATTTGGCATTGAGTAACCCACAATGGTTGATATGCCATAAAAGTCAACCAAACCAAATCATATATATTTAGTATATATGTATAAAGAGGATTTGGCATTAAATAACCTACAATGGTTGATATGCCATAAAACCAAACCAAACCAAACCAATCAGCCAGTATGGACTATTTCTTAGACGTCTGGACACATTTTTATGCCAAAAACATTCCTTTTTAAAGATTCCTTGGCATCAAAACATTTAGAGTTTTATTGTATAGATATAAATTAACTTGTTAATCGCTGACAGAAATGCGTAGATGATCAGGGATGATATTTTTTATGATTAAAACATAAATTCAGGTCTAAAATTCATTCTAAAATCGGGAATTACTCTCCGAACAACCTAATATATATACGAATATATATATCAGTAAATAAGTTAGTTGGCCGACAGTAATACCCTAGCCTCATCAGCCGCCCCTGGATGGCGGCTGATGAGGCTAGGGTATCGCACGTGCTTCCACACGTTGTATGATAAAAAATATATATCAGTAAATAAGTTAGTTGGCCGACAGTAATCGATGGTGATCCGAGAGCTCCCCTTCCAAAATCTACTACACCAAGGTGTAAGGGAGGACGTAACTACTTTCTCTAGATTGCCCCATTTACCCTTGTTCCTTACCTTATAATACTGAGGTGCCCGTGATGTAATGGTTATCGTCGTACGAAATGGACACGGCGACACGAGTTCAAATTCTGGACGAGACTGATTGTATTTCACATACCACTAATACCCTTGGGAAAGGTATGAATCCAATTATTCTCCCTCCAGCTATGGGTAAATAGTAAGGCAGACTGGGTTCTTCAGCCTTGGTGAGGCAACTAGTCTAGGAGAAGGAAAACCTGTTAAACTCCGCTTAAAAATTGACATTGTGTCATATCTTGCCCGAGGGGAGGAGTCGGTAAATATGTATAATACTGAGTGTTAAGTAAGGAGGCATCAAGTGCCATTTTCTGGGTCTTTTGAACGATTCGACCTGGGATTGAACCCTGGTCTCCCGGACTATTGGCGAACACTCTAACCAATATGGAAATGGGTCGGTTGTCAAATATTTTTTATGCTTCTCCCAATTCATATCGGATGAAGCCGTCTAAGTTAAATGTCATCTTATGAGTAATTTGTTAATTTCAACAACTCGGTTTTAATTTATTACTTATATTTCTTCATCACTCATTGGATTTTTTTACCAAATGATGTATTTTAGACACGCACACACACATGTATATATATACTAGTTGGTGACCGCTATCGAAGGCGACCCGAAGGGTCCCTTTACAATAGCTACTACATCGAAATGTAGGGAAGGGCGCAACTTTTTTCCCTGGATTGCTCCACTTCACCCTGGATACGTACCTTATAATGCTGAGTGTTCAGCAATGAGGTATATATATATATATATATATATATCAACGCTTTACATAACTCGCTTTTAATGCGATACCTGACTTCACCACGCACGTTTTCCACGGATCTAAGAATAATCCCATCGTATGAACGCAATCCAGACTCACGATTACTGTCGTCTTCAATATAAGGCACCTGTGTAACAGATGGGAGACAGCAGCGGAGGAGAAGGAAGAAAAAGAGGGGGAGGGGAGGAAGAGAAAGAGAATGATGAGGAGGACGAGGATGCTGCGTTTTGTAGGATTTGTCGCTATGATCAGTTTAAATGCTAAAAATTTCATTGTTTTCCGTCCTCCTTATATTACTAAAACCAATGCAGGCGAAAAAGGAAGATTATACTGCTTCAATCCTCCACTTAAGGAGGGCCTACGTTCCTTAAAAAAGCAGCTTTTGAGGTTCTGTGTCCAAAAACTGATCACTGACAGTATGTCAAACATGATCGACTGTTTGTCAAAATTTCTGGGATGATGCTTGGTAATTTAGAACACTTAGAATATTTGGACTATTTTCTTCATCTCCATTGTTATAATTACAATGTTTCTGCCGATATGTCCTTCGACCTTCTTCAGCTTCTATATCTGTCCCTCTCCAACGATACTCGGAACTTTTCTTGGATCAGAAAAGAAAAACAAATGGACCAAAGAACAGGAAAACTAATGACCATGCATAAGGTATTACATCCCAGAGTGACGTTGACAGACTATAAGTCAAGAAATGAAGAAGGAAGAGGACTTGCTAGCATTAAAGACAGCCCAGCTATGGGTTAAATAGTACCACTACTGTTCTTCGAGAAGAATGGCTTTGGCATTAAATAACCTAAAAAGACTTGATATGCCATTAAACAAAGAAACCAAACCATTAAAGACGGCGTTGGCGCATCAATAAACGACTTGAAGACTATATACAAATGCGCGGAGAAAGACTGATTGCAGCCACCAGAAAAATAATGACAACACGAGGATTAATAGAATGGAAATAACCAGAAAACAAAATTGGGAAGAAAAACAACTCCATGGAGGTTTTAAACGACTAATAAGCGACATCTCACACTAGAAAACTTGGATGTACCTAAGAAAGAGACACCTTAAAAGAGAAACTGAATATCTTCTAATAGCTGCACAAAACAACGTCATAAGGAACAATCCTATCAAAGCGAGAATAGTTAAGACACAACAAAACAACAGATGTAAGTTATGTGGAGATACAGGGGAAACGATCAATCACCTAATAAGCGAATGCAGCACAGAAAAAGTACAAGACTAGACACGACTGGGTGGGCAAGATGATCCATTAGGAATTGTGCAAGGAATTTAAATTTGATCCTACGAACAAATGGTATATGCGGGACCCAGAATCTGTCCTGGAGAATGAGACGCACAAACAAACACCTCTGTGATTTTGAGATACAAACGGAACACCTAATCTCGGCCAGACGACCAGACCTTGGAATAATCAACAACAACAACAATAACAACAACAAAATAGAATTAAAGTATTGTAAACTTTGATGTCCTGGTTTCCCACAGATTAAAATTGAAGGAAGCGAAAAGAAGGATAAATACTAAGAGCTTGCTAGGGAATTGGAAAAAAAATGTATAACTTGAAAGTGACGTTTATACCAATAGTGAGCTTTGCCGTTCCAGCTAACCACAGGGTAAAATTGGAAAAAAAAAAAAAAGCGAAACGAAAGATAAATACCTTGGCTTTGCAAGAAAACTGGAAAAAAAACATGGAACAAGAAAGTGACCGTGATACCAGCTGTAATTGGTACTCTTGGTACAGTCATCAAAGGTTTGGTACAAGTGTTGTATAGCCATGACCAACTATACAAACACAAAATACATATACATCTACATAGTAGACACAACGAAGACGACACAATGACACAATGAAGACGAGCGACACAGTTCTTAGAAAAATATACCTCTCACTTTTATTTGAAAGGCTTGTGTGTGAGAGGGAGTTGGAGACCGAACAGAACTGCAACATATTGATCCCCACTCTTATGGCCATCAGCGTTTCTTTCCCGTCCTCCTGGGCTGCTCAACCGGGGACCTGGGGGCCCAGCCTCTCTGGGACACGTTCTCATTCCAGCATCTTCTCACCAACTGGCCTGGTCTCCAAACTGATTGAATTTCCTGTGCACTGTGTTATTTAATAGTTCCCGTCCACCTTCTTCTTGTGGGCGTCACAATTTTGCACTCATTCAACCTGTCCACGGTCAACGCTATAATATCCTGATTATTCCTTGAGCGGGTACACCTGTTATTTACATAGGTGCACTTCCTATTTTGACAGCCCGGCGGGGTCGAAGGTCAATATACAACACAAGGACTGGAGGAATTCGAAATAAGAGGACCACAGGAGACTATCCAAGATCAGTTAGAATATTAAGGAGAGTATTAGTTCAAAAGTGATCTGGCTTGGTTGGGTTTCTTTGTTTAATGGCATATCAATTTTCATTGGTTATTTTATGCCACATCCATCCTTGTAAAACAGCAGTGGTACTATCTTATCCATAGATGGGGGGGATAAGAGGGTTCATGCCTTTCCCAAAAGTATTTGTCTGAAAGTGAACGTAATAGTTCGACTGGAGTTCGAACTCACTTACTAAGATTCCGTAGTCCAGCGTTTTAACTATTACACTACGAGGACACACCCGGGAGTATATGACAAGATACGAATGGTTGGGGAAGATGATTCACTGGGAATTGTGCAAGAAATTGAAAATTGACCACACTACCAAAAGAAACATGCTCAAACCAGTATCTGTACTGGGGAATAAGAACTATAAAATTCCCTGGGGCTCAGAAATTTAAACAAATCACCAAATCCCGGCCTAAAAAAAAAAAAAAAAAAAAAAAAAAAAAAACAGACCTCGTGATAATTGATTTAAAAAAAGATGAGAACCTGCCTGTTCTGGCGGAGTTAGAGCAAAATTCAAAGAAAACAAAAAGGGAGACAAATACTGAGATCTTGCCCGAGAACTAAAAAAAATTTATGGAACATGAGAGTGACGGTGATACCAATAGTAATTGGTGCACTCGGTACGGTCCCCAAAAGATTGCTAAAGAAGCCGGAAGAGTTGGAAATCAAAGAAAAGGAAAAGAGAGACAAGTACTAAGACCTTGCCCGAGAACTAAAAATTTATGGATCATGAGAGTGAAAGTGATACCAATAGTAATTGGTGCACTCGGTACGGTCCCCAAAAGATTGCTAAAGAGGCCGGGAGAGTTGGAAATCAAAGAAAACGAAAAGAGAGACAAGTGCTGAGACCTTGTCCGAGAACTAAAAATTTATGGAACATGAGAGTGACGGTGATACCAATTATAATTGGTACACTCGGTACGGTCCCCAAAGGATTGGTTAGGAAGCTGGAAGAGATGGAAATCGGAGAAAGATCCGAGATCATTCAAACTATTGCATTGTTTAGATCGGCTAGAATACTTAGAAGAGTCAGAGAGACTTGCTGTCTCTCAGGCTCTCGTGAAAGACCATCAGCTAACGCTAGTGTGAAAAACTCACAAGGAATAATAATTATTATTATTATTATTATTATTATTATTATTATCTTATATTTTAGGATACAAACGGATCACCTGATCTCGGCCAGACGACCAAACCTAGTGATAATCTATAATAAAAAAAACCTTCCGAATAGTGGATTTGCCGTTCCGACTGACCAATGGGTAAAACTGAAAGAAAGCGAAAAGAGAAATAAGTGATTGTAGCTTGCTCGAGAACTGATAAATATCCGTGGAACATGAGGGTTAACGGTGATATCAATTGGAATTAAAATATGGAGTGGGAAAACTTGGATATCGGAGGAAGAGTCGAGACAATCCAGACAACAGCATGGTCTGGATTGTCTCGACTCGTCGTCCGATTTCCAAGTTTTCCAACCCCTTATTGCAATTGATGTCTGGATTGTCTCGACTCGTCGTCCGATTTCCAAGTTTTCCAACCCCTTATTTCAATTGTTGTCTGGATTGTCTCGACTCGTCGTCCGATTTCTTCCAAGTTTTCCAACCCCTTATTTCAATTGTTGTCTGGATTGTCTCGACTCGTCGTCCGATTTCCAAGTTTTCCAACCCCTTATCTCAATTGTTGTCTGGATTGTCTCGACTCGTCGTCCGATTTCCAAGTTTTCCAACCCCTTATTACAAATGTTGTCTGGATTGTCTCGACTCGTCGTCCGATTTCCAAGTTTTCCAACCCCTTATTTCAATTGTTGTCTGGATTGTCTCGACTCGTCGTCCGATTTCCACGTTTTCCAACCCCTTATCTCAATTGATGTCTGGATTGTCTCGACTCGTCGTTCGATTTCTAAGTTTTCCAACCCCTTATTACAAATGTTGTCTGGATTGTCTCGACTCGTCGTCCGATTTCCAAGTTTTCCAACCCCTTATTTCAATTGATGTCTGGATTGTCTCGACTCGTCGTCCGATTTCCAAGTTTTCCAACCCCTTATTTCAATTGATGTCTGGATTGTCTCGACTCGTCGTCCGATTTCCAAGTTTTCCAACCCCTTATTTCAATTGATGTCTGGATTGTCTCGACTCGTCGTCCGATTTCCAAGTTTTCCACCCCCTTATTTCAATTACTGTTTTATTCTCTTCTATAGAAGCCACTCTTATAGAGGAGCAGCAGTAGTTCCCCGATCGAACTGGCGATCCTGAGCGAAAAGTCGTCAAACTCACGTCCAGGACCCATTTGGGTATTGAGTTTGGTCGTCCATTGGTTTATTCAAATACCTTTACGTACATCATGCTGCTTCCCATGTGTACATAATAATAGTAATAAAAAAAAAAAAAAAAATTAAAAAAATTAAAAAAAAAAATTTAAAAAAAAAAATTTAAAAAAAATAAATAAATAAAAAAAGAAGAGAATAAAACAGCCATCGAAAGATAACCATGACCCACACTCAAACCACCTACACAAACCGCATCGCTCTTCGCGTGGGTAAAAAAGGGGCGCGTCCTGCTGAGGTTGGAGCCCTGGCCTCGGTGTTCGAAAAATCAGCTACAGAGCTCAAACAATCAAAACTACTAAAATGCAAGCAAACACTACAAATAGCCACATTTAACGTAAGAACCTTAAATAGAATAGGACAACTCCCAGAGCTAATCGCATCGGCCGAAGAACATAAAATAGACATAATATGCATACAAGAACACAGATACACGCACACAGAAGATATCAAATATCACGAAACTGGCAATGGATGGTCGCTTTCCACTGTATCTGCATGGAAAAACTCTGTCAACGCCGCAGTAGGAGGGGTAGGATTGCTTATAGGACCTAGAGCACTAAAAACGCTTAATAGCGTTGAGAAAATACAACCTAGAATGATGGCAGCTACATTTAACGGAAACCCCAGAGCAACAATAATCTCATGCTACAGCCCCACCAATGTTAGTGAAGAAAATGAAATAGTCACCTTCTACGATGAGTTATCCTCATTAGTGCGTAGCATCCCGAAACACAACATGTTAGTCATTGGCGGAGACATGAATGCACAAATCGGGAAAAACGGAAACAACAAATACAGCCTCCACAACACGTCAAATAGAAATGGGCAACATCTAACAGATTTCATGATAGAAAATAGATTAGCATGCCTCAATACAAACTACCAAAAAAGAGAGGGCAAACTATGGACATACACGTACGCAAACAATACTAAAGCTCAGATAGACTACGTCCTTATAAATAAGAAATGGAAGAATAGTGCATTGAATTGCGAGGCATACTACTCTTTTGAGGGTGTGTCAACCGATCACCGAATAGTCACAGCGAAAATACGGTTAAGCCTACGAAAAAACGACAAACGAACAGCGACCACCAAACACTATGACTGGGCCCTATTAAACAACAAAGATGTAAGAGATAAATACGTATTAGAATTAAGAAACAGATTCGAAACACTACAAGAAAAGACGGAAAAAAGTACACCAAACGACGAATACGAAAATTTCGTCAATGCAGACCTCGAGGCAGCAGCAAAATACATTCCAACAAAAATTAAAACTAAATATAGAGTCCCATGGGAAACTTTAGCGGTGAGAGAAAAACGTGCACTAGTGAAAACAGCCTCCAAAAACTATCGAAAAAACCCAACAAACACAAATGCCTTAAAACTAAAAACGGCACAATATCAATTAGCAGGCATATATATAAAGGAACAGACAGAATACATTCAAAATCAGATAGATAAGATTAGAGACTCGGTGGAAGATAGACAATCTAGAATTGCCTGGCAAACAATAAACGAAGTGAGCAGAAGAAAGAACACAGCCAAAGCAAAACTTAAAGCAGCAAACCAACAAGAAAGAATAAAACTGTGGAAACAGCACTTCGAAAACTTACTTGGAAACCCACCAAAAATAACACATGAACCAATCACCAGAATAATTAGCAAACAATTAGACATTAAACTTGGACCGTTCACACAAGAAGAACTTGACTCGGTTCTCAGAAAAATTAAAAATAGGAAAGCTGCAGGGCTGGACGAAATTCCCCCGGAAGTATGGAAGACCAGACAATTCGACGACATACTGCTCCCACACTGCAACGCAGTATACAATCAAAATCCGATAGATAGATGGACGAAGGGATGCATACTCCCCTTCCCTAAAAAGGGGGATCTCGGATTAGCCAAAAACTACCGAGGCATAACACTTACATCCATAGCTGCCAAAATCTACAATGCCCTACTGCGAAACCGAATAGAACCTAAAATCAACAACATACTTAGAAAAAACCAAAATGGCTTCCGAAGAAATAGATCCACCACCTCACAAATATTAACCATCCGCAGAATCCTTGAAGGTGTACGGGCAAAGAACCTACAAGCGACATTAATATTTGTCGACTTTACCAAGGCTTTCGACTCCATTCACAGAGGAAAGATGGAACAAATCTTACTAGCGTACGGCATACCTAAAGAAACCGTAGCGGCAATAACGATTCTCTATAGAAACACTCAAGTAAAAGTACGATCACCAGATGGAGACACAGAATACTTCGACATTGTAGCAGGAGTACTACAAGGGGACACGCTGGTTCCGTATCTCTTTATCATTTGTCTAGACTACGTACTTAGAACATCGATTGACAAAATCAAAGAGAATGGCTTCGAACTGACGAAGAAAAGAAGCAGAAGATACCCCGCAACAACAATTACCGACGCCGACTACGCCGATGACATAGCGATACTGGCAAATACACCTGACCAAGCCGAAACACTTCTGCATAGTTTGGAACGAGCAGCAGCAAGCATAGGCCTCCATGTTAATGCACACAAAACGGAATATATGTGCTATCACCAAACGGGGGACATCTCCACTCTAAAAGGAACCCCTCTTAAACTAGTAGACAAATTCACGTACCTAGGAAGCAGCGTCGAATCAACCGAAAAGGACATCGAAACGAGGTTAACGAAAGCATGGACAGCTATCAATAGGCTATCGACTATATGGAAATCAGACCTAACCGATAAAATGAAACGCAGTTTCTTCCAGGCAGCGGTCACATCGATACTGCTATATGGATGCACTACATGGACGCTAACAAAACGGCTGGAGAAGAAACTAGATGGCAATTACACAAGAATTCTGCGTGCAATCCTGAACAAGTCCTGGCAGCAACACCCCACAAGACACCAATTGTACGGCCACCTGCCCCCTATCACGAAAACTATTCAAGTTAGGCGAACCAGACATGCAGGACATTGCTGGAGAAGCAGAGATGAACTCATAAGAGATGTACTCTTATGGATCCCCACACATGGCTGCGCAAAAGCAGGACGACCAGCACGAACGTACATTCAGCGGCTATGTGAGGATACAGGTAGTTGTCCTGAAGACCTACCTAGGGCGATGAACGATAGGGAGGAGTGGCGAGAGAGGGTCAGGGATATCTGTGCTGCCAGCACGATATGATGATGATGATTTCAATTACAATTGATATCACCGTTAACCCTCATGTTCCACGGATATTTATGCTGAGGTTGGCCAGAATACTGAGACGAGTCCTGGAGAGCTGAGGAGACTTGCTTCCACTCAGACCACACTGAAAGACCATTTGCTAAAGCTGATGGGGAAAACTAACGAGAATCACATAATAAGCGAATGCAGCAAATTAGCACAGAAGGAGTATAAGGCGAGACACGACTGGGTCGGCAAGGTGATCCACTGGGATATATGCAGGAAATTTCAATTCGACCATACAAACAAATGGTACATGCACAACCCGGCGCCTGTCCTAGAAAATGACTCGCATAAACTCCTATGGGACTTTAACATACAAACGGATCACTTGATCCCGGCCATAAGACCAGACCTCATAATAATCAACAAAAAAAAAAGAGAATCTGCAAAATTGTCGACTTTGCCATCCCGGCGGACCAAAGAATAAATCTGAAAGAAAGTGAAAAGAAGGATAAGTACCTCGACCTTGCTAGAAAATTGAAAAGGCTGTGGAACATGAAAGTAACGTTTATGCCAATTGTGATTGGTGCATTAGGCACAATAACTAAAAGATTATTGAAAGGCCTGGGGGACTTATATGTTGGCGGACGGGTAGAGACTATCCAAACGACTGCATTGCTAAGAACGGCCAGAATCCTGAGACAAGTCCTGGAGACTTGAGGAGATTTGCTGTCTCTCAAACTCCAGTGAAAAATTATCAGCTAACACTGATGTGAAAAACCCTAAAGGAGTAAATAATAATAGGGAATGTGTTTAGCGACGTTAAATGGACATTGTACATTGATTTATGTTATGTCTTTTCAACAGTATCAATAAACAATACATGGTAAGCGAGTTCGAACTCCAGTCGCGCCAAATTTCTGACTAATACTCTTAGAAAAGGTTTGAACGCTCTTATTCCGACCTCAGTTTGGGGTTAAATAGCACCACTTCTTATTACATAATAGATCCTTGCAATCTATTGTTGTTATGCCGAGTAGCATTAAAGTTAAGTCTTAAGTGGGAAAATACAGCAAGTTCAACCAGTATGACGGACAGCCTTTGAACTCGAGGTTAATATAAGAAAACGGCTCTCGTTGAATGGTTTTAGTCTGCTGACCAAAACGACTCGAAAGTTAGAAAGAAATTAGTGGGAAACGCCCAGAGCAAGCGAGTTCAGTCACCTGGAGCAGTAGAATACACCGGCTGATTCTCTGCAGACGTCTAAAACTCCCCAAACGAGCGTCCTAGATATGACACTAAGCACTCTCATGGTGAGGCTTCAGTAATGCTAGGGCTTTGGGGAATGCAGAGTACACCTTCATTGCTATCACTCCCAGGTTCAATCTGACTTGCAGTGGTAGCACCTGATAGGGTCCAATCTGTGGATCAAATTGAACTAAATAGTGTACTTATGTTAAACTGAATTGTTTAAAATAGAACTATTTTCGACATTTAAACTGTGTGATTTTGAATAAAAGTAAAATGTGCACATGAATTTGGGGAAGTGTTGTCAGTTTTCCTCAATGAATAAGCAAAAAAGATGATAACCCGAATGAAACATCAGTGCGACTAAGGTTACAAGACGACCAACCAGAGAAGAGGTGAGGAGATGGGAGCTGGCTAGCCATAACATAAGGCTCTTATATATACAATATATAACATATAAAGTAAGTAAAGTTGGCGACCGTAGTCGAGGGTGACCAGAAGGCTCCCTTTTCAATAGCTACTAAAACCGAGGTGTAGGAGTGGACGCTACTCCTTTCCCTAGATTGCTCCACAATACCCTTGATCCTCACCGTATAATGCTGAGTGTTAAGCAAGGAGACATCAAGTACCATTTTTTGAGTCTTCGATATGACTCGACCTAGGATTGAACTCCGGTCTCCCAGACCATTGGCGAACATTCTAACCATTAGGCCAATTCATATTCATATAACAAAGAAAAGCTTGGCATGGCAGTACTACCGCCTTCTTCAAATAAACGGATGAGACCGCACAATTAAGAAAGTAAAAAAAAAAGTTTGCTTTGGTTTGGTTTTATGGCATATCAACGATTTCAGGGTATTTAATGCCAAATCTGGTTTATACATATATATTGAATATATATGATTTGGTTTGGTTTAGTTTTATGGCTTATCAACCATTTTAGGGTATTTAATGTCAAATCTAGTTCATACATATATATTGAATATATATGATTTGGTTTGGGTTAGTTTTATGGCATATCAACCAGGGTATTTAATGCCAAATCTGGTTTATACATATATTTGATATATATCATTTATAAATATATGTCAACAAAGTTAAATGGTTCCAAGTATTGCAATGTATCACTTGTAGTATATTGGTTAGTAAGAAACGGAAGCACCGTTTCGGCCATCTTTGAGTTGTGGATATAAAAGGCAGAAATGATTACTTCTCAGTTGTACATTCACTCTCTGAACTATTTGCGTTTAGTGCGTTAACCGGACTACAACATTTGGCCACGAGGATTTGTTCTCACTCAACAAATACCATTACTTGGACACTTAGAGGAATTCTGCACGGAGTCAGGAAATATCTCGACTTACCTGGACCGCGTGGAACAGTTTCTTATCGCAAACGATGTGGAAACCAAACAAAATGCAAAGCAATTTTGCTTAGTGCAATTGGAGTAAAAGACGTACAGAGTCTTGGAGGATTTATGTACCCCCTCAAAAACCAAGCGACAAATCTTTGGAGGAAATTACACAGCTGTTGCTGGAACATTTTAAACCTAAACATCTAGTAGTTGCAGAGAGTTTCAAGTTTTACAATGCTAAACAAGAAGAGGGTGAGTCAATTTGTAATTTTCTTGTTCGCATTAAACATTTGGCTTCTACATGCGAATTTGGGTCTTTTTGAAAAGGGGATCGTGTGACAAATTTCTGTGTAGGTTAAAGGACGATAGAATTCAAGAAAAACTATTATCTGAAGACAAGTCGCAAGAAGAAGCTACTAAAATGGCTAAAAGCTATCGATAGGCTCTCGATCATATGGAAGTCGGACCTAACTGATAAAATGAAACGCAGTTTCTTCCAGGCAGCGGTTGTGTCGATACTGCTATATGGATGCATACGAAGCGGCTGGAGAGGAGGCTGGACGGAAATTATACAAGAATGTTGAGAGCAGTATTAAACAAGTCCTGGCGACAACACCCCACGAGACTCCAACTGTGCGGACACTTGCCCCCCATCACAAAAACTATACAAGTTCGACGAACCAGACACGCAGGACACTGCTGGAGAAGCAAGAACGAGCTCATAAGCGATGTACTCCTGTGGACCCCCACACATGGATGTGCAAGAGTGGGACGACCAGCACGAACTTACATACAGCAGCTATGTGAGAACACGGGATGTAACCCTGAAGACCTGCCGGAGGCGATGAATGATAGGGAGAAATGGCGAGAGACGGTCAGGGATATCCACGCAGGCGGCGCGACATGATGATGATGATGATGAATGTTGCGTATATAAAAGAAAAAGAGACGGATGAAGTAAATAAAATGTGTGCGGAATTCCAAAAGAAAAAATGTGTTTTGGGTGCGGTGGAAAATGGCACGAGAGACGCTCACTGTGTCCAAGGAGAAAGACGTGTTTTAAATGCAACAATAAAAACCATTTTTCTAGACATTGTAAAAATAAACAAAGGGGAAACATCGCATTACATACAAGAGACACACGATATGCTCTTATTGTCTACAAGATACAGTAACTATAAACCATATACGTGTAAACTTGAATTAAATGGCGTCCAGTGCGAAATGGAAATTGATACTGGGTGTTCGTCGACACTGATAAACAAAAGACAGTTTGACTTACTACCGTACGCAAAACTCTCTAAAAAGAGGACAATACTGAGGTTACGGACCAATTCAGGTGGGGTCATTATACCAAATGGAGTTGCTGGCCTGAAGGTCAAATACCAGGGCAAAATATATGATTTAAAAGTGCTAGTTGTACCCGGATCTGGACCAAACCTTCTTGGAAGAGATTGTCGGGCAAAGTTGCCAATGAGTATCTCTGCTACCTGCAATCAAATTGAATGGACCGATTTGAATCAGGAATTTGCAGAACTTTTTAAACCAGATTTAGGTACATTGAAAATCGCAACAGAAAAATTGTACCTTAAACAAAATAGCACGCCCCGTTTTATGAAGGCTAGATCTGTACCGTTAACAATTAGAGAGAAGGTGGAAGTTGAACTTGAGCGAATGGTTGCTACCTCCGTTATCAAACCTGTCTGTTTCTCAGAATGGGCTTCCCCTATTGCCCCCGTTTTAAAGAGAAATGGTCAAGTTCGGATTTGTGGGGATTTCAAACAAACTGTCAATCCTGTTTTGCAAATAGACAAATATCCCATTCCGAAGATAGACAATCTATATTCTAAAGTCTCGGGTAAACGTTATTTTACGCGACTGGATTTGAGTGACGCTTATTTACAAGTTCCTTTGGACGAAGAGTCACAAAAACTAACGACGATAAACACGCATAAGGGTCTTTTTATGTATATTCGGTTGTGTTTTGGTATTGCTTCTTCGCCAGGAGTATTTTAAAGAATTATTGATCAACTGATCCAAGGAATACCAAGAACAGTTGCTTATCTCGACGACATCCTAATTTTGGGACGAACTATGGAAGAGCATAATAGGAACCTGCATGCCGTATTTACGAGATTACGAGATGCTGGTCTCCGCCTTAAAGGCGATAAATGTGAATTCAGGAAGTCGTCAATTTCATACCTGGGCCATAGGATTGATTCTGAAGGAATCCATACAACGCAAGATAAGGTCAATGCAATTTGCAAAGCACCCACCCCAAAGAATGTGTCTGAACTGCATAGTTTTTTAGCTTGTGTTAATTACTACCGCCGGTATTTAAACAATATCAGCACGGTTTTAGCACCATTGTACAGGTTATTACAAAAAGGAATTCCCTGGGAATGGGGACCAGACACAGCCTTTGTCTTCAAGCAATCAAAAGGGTTGCCAATGTTAACTAATGTCTTGGTTCATTACAATACTGAACTTAAACTTATCATGACGGTAGATGCATCTCCAGTGGGTGTGGGGGGAGTTTTATCGCGTATAATGAAAGACGGGAGTGAAAAAGCGATTTATTTTGCCTCCAGGGCATTGTCAACGGCAGAACGGAATTATGCCGTGATAGAAAGTGAAGGACTAATAGTCATTTTTGGAGTTTCCAAATTCCATAAATATATCTATGGTCGAGAATTTACCATCATCACGGACTATAAACCACTGCTTGGACTTTTTAAAGAGGATCTTGCAATATCACCGACAGGAAGTGCAAGAGTGCAACGTTGGGCATTGGTTCTAGCAAGTTATCACTATCAACTAGTGTACAAGCCTGGTTCAAAAATTCCAGTGCAGATGGACTCAGTCGGCTACCTATAGAGGACTATGCTACGCTTTTACTTTGTCCGGAATAAGTAGCACTCTCCATCTCAGCTTTAGACTTAACCCCAGTCACGTCAAAAACCGTTGCTTTTTACACATCAAGAGACCCCGTGTTATCAAAAGTGCGTAAATGGATCTTGCATGGATGGCCGGGAAAAAGATCTCTTGGTTTTCAACCATACACAACCAGGAAGGATGAGTTATCAGAACAACTGGGTTGTGTTTTATGGGGATCACGGGTGGTTATCCCAGCAAAGTGTCGAGATGCTTTACTGAAAGAATTACATGAGAGTCATCCAGGAATTTCTCGGATGAGGTCTCTGGCTCGTAGTCACATTTGGTGGCCTAAGATGGATGCAGATATTGAATTGTGTGTGAGGAATTGTGGCATGTGCCAAGATGGTGCAAATATACCTCAGGCTAGTGCATTGCATCTATGGGAATGGCCAGGGAGGCCCAGGTTCCGAGTACACATGGATTATGCGGGCCCTATTCGGAACAAGGGAATTTTATTGATTGTCGACGCTTGCAGTAAATATATAGATGCACATGTTATGTCATCACCATCTTCCGCAGTAACAGAAAGGATGTTGAGACGCACATTTGCGACACATGGAAGTCCACTAGAGATCGTATCTGACAATGCTAGCAGTTTTACTAGTAGGGAATTTTCCAGGTTCTGTGCCCTAAATGGCATTAAGCATGTTAGATGTGCATCATATCACCCCTCCTCGAATGGACTGGCTGAGCGTGCAGTGCAAACCATTAAGAGTGGGGTTGAAAAAGTTACTAGGGATTTGGAAACGCGATTATTGCATGCATTGGCCTGATACCGTTTACTCCCGCAATCAACAACCGGTCAATCACCAGCAATGCTACTAATGGGCCGTCAACCTTGATCACGTCTAGACCTTGTGTATCCAGATTTATCTACCTAAGTCACCACAAAAATAGATAATGCTAAAAGAACGACGGATAAAAATCGTGTTGAAAGGATATTCCATATTGCAGATACCGTTAGTGTGGTGAATTTTCAAGGGAGGCCAAAATGGCTGACCGGAGTTTTAGAGGAGCAACTTGGCGCACTGACTTTTAGAGTGCGGTTAGAGGATGGTCAATAATGGAAAAGACTTGTCGATCATATTCGCGTGAATATTCCAACAGAACCTGTTGTGAGAGGCTCAGAAGTATCCAGGCAATCCCTGGGAAGTCGGGAACAAACAGTCACAAGGCACTCAACATCTGTTGCTCAGCTTCCTGCACCCTACAAAAATAGCAGCCCCTCAACAACCGGTGACAGCTTGGAAGATGAACATCCCAGAACCCAGATGAGAACACGTTTTCAGAAACGCAAAGAAGATTAAAGAATGCTGAGAATACAGCCAAAAGACAGCACATTAGCATGAAACCAGACACAAAAGGGAAACGGCCCAGTGCCTTGCCCTTAACTGGGAAAATATCTATCTATGTCTGTCCACTATCTATCTATCTATCTGTTTTCATCAGACTTCATATCTATCTATCTATCTATCTATCTATTTTCATCAGACTTCATATCTATCTATCTCATTCTCTTATCTATCTATCTATCTATCTCATTCTCTTATCTATCTATCTATCTATCTATCACACTTACAGAAGTTTCGACCCTTTCAAGAAATAAAGTTGTGTGAAACGTAAGTTTTTGTAAAGAAGTGCAATGCCTTTACGTTATCGTCATTCCTTCATCATGTTATACAATATTGTTTCTCCCCACCTCTCTCTCTCCCTCTCTCTGTTTCTGTCTCTGTCTCTGTATCTGTCTGTCTGTCTCTCTCTCTCTCTTTGTCCCCCTCTCTCTCTCCCTCTGTTGTGTTGCCATAATGGAATAATTGAATGACACTTCCTTTTTACAAAAATATATACGTCTTTATTTCTCTCGAAAGGGGTCAAAGCTTTTGTGGTGTGAGAAAGACAAACCAACAGAAACGGGGGTGGGGAACGAAGACAGACTGGCATATTGACCCACAACTTCTTCTTAGAATCTCTGTGGGACACTGTCCTAGGGGGCGCCCAGCCACTTGCTGGCGCTCTCCGTGACTGACTGAATCTCTTTCGGCTACAAGCTGAAACTGACTCAAGTCTGACCGTATCTCAAGTGGGCATCTTCATATATCATTTCACACTGCCAACCATTTCCGCTCAACCTCGTGATAGTTTCTGCTTATTTACACAGGTGCGTCCTGTGCAGAGGATAGCTGATTGATGGCTTGGTCTATGGTCAATATGTAGCTCTTTCTCATATTGAATTTAATTTTATTCATTTGTAAGTAAAAGAATTTAGACTAATCTTAATTCTCAATAAAATATCATAAAGCCGAAAAATTTCTTCATTCTAATTCAGCAAAATATATATTTTCATGAATCACAGGAACTTTTGGTTTTCATTGTAACAAACGCTTGTTGTTAAGATTACTTCGCGACCTTTTAGCTTCACGTTCTGCTGGCCCTTGGCTTTGGCAGGGCCGCTATCGAGTGGACGAAGGATCAATAACAAGCAAAGCACAAGACCTTCGGGTCGAGTTAAACTATGACCAGCAAGGTCACATGACATACGTGCCAGGAGAGTTGACAAAGGCTGGCAGTGTTCGCATTGCACCCACCGATCCTATGTCCAGCATTGTCTAGCTTGACAAGAGTTTTGGCACATGGTCGACCTCCCTCTAAATCCCCGCCCTAATAAAGACCTTGAGTCAAATCCTGCCTGGTGGGAGGTACGGATAAATACCGCCTCTCGACCCTTTGAGCACTAAATTGATCGCTTGGTCTTAGGCAATCCTCGTTTACAAGGCTAAGCTTATAGCTTGGCGTCTGAGGTGTCTCAAAAAAGGTCTGCCGACGTGAACAAACATATTTTGTAACTGTCGCGCATAGGTATCGATATGTGTATTGTTCACCATATTAAAATGACCTTATGTAAAATCTTACCTGATGGGAGTTACGGATAAATATCCACTTGTTGTTAAAATCAACTACTGTCCGTTTTTACAAGTAAAATTTATAAATTTCTTTTGTATCTTTATCGAACAAATCTAATTATTTGAAAAATAAAGAAAAAAAAAATTTTAATCTAGTTGTCAAAATTTCTGAGATGAAGCTTGATGATTTTTATCATTAAGGGTTTTCGGACTATTGTCTTTATCTTTATTGTCATTTCCACAACGTTTCGGTCGATATGTCCTCCGGCCTTTTTCAGGTGTTTGTCGAAATCGGGAACCTACACGGAACTTTGAACTACGTCCTTTATTGAATCTATGGGGGTCGCCTGTTCTGATTCCGTTAGCCATAACCGGGTACAAGTGTTAAGTATTCCTGTATAGTTATTCGCCTGCAGTCAGGGTTGAATATGTGTTGTATAGCCACATAATACATATGCAGCTATACATATATACATGCAGAAACATATTGAACACAATAACGACGAGCGAAGACACTTCTTTGGAAAAATATACCTCTCTCACTTTATTGAAAGTGTTGTGTGTGAGAGGGAGTTAGAGACTGAATAAAAACTGCAACGTATTGACCTCCCCAGCTCCTCTGGACATAGCAGTGTGTCTTTCTCGTTCTCCTGGGCTACTCAACTGGGGGCCTGGAGCTCAGCTCTCTGCTGAGAGCTTGTTCTCACAGCTCGATCTCCAACACTGTTTCAAGCTCTGAACTGCAACTGCTCAATCGGGGGCCCCGAGGACCTCCTCTGCTGGGTGCTGTTCCCTCAACAGCATCCTCTCCAACTGACTCGAAAATCCCGTGCACTGAGTTATATTATTGTTTTACGCCCACACAATCTCTTCCCATAACTGGCCAACGGAATATGCAACTTCCGCCGTCTTTGGAATGGCATGTTTGATCATCATTGAGCGGAAATAACTGTCATGCAGTTCACAAGTCACCCTCTTCCGGTGCATCAGTTTCTGACTGTACCGTGGGATTTTAACCCTGTCCCATATTGTCAGCAGAGCTCGCCAACGCAATCTCTTCCCATAACTGGCCGACGGAATATGCAACTTCCGCCGTCTTTGGAATGGCATGTTTGGCCGGGTCAGAGGTCAATATACAACATATGCAACCTCCAGATGATTGTCTCCTTAAAAGCTTAGGAAACCAACGCCTACAACCGTTACGCTATGTGTCCTGCAGGACAGTTTAGAGGGGATTTTGGGGGGACTTATAAACTTAATGTTTTACTTGACTAGGATTACTACTATTATGTATGATATAGTTTCATCTACCTAATTTTGTATTTTCAAAGTGACTGACGTCTATTCGAAAACCCCAAATGAAAAGAATTTAGGAACATCTGGACAAATTTGATATTTCATGAAACCTGTTTTTAGATGTGATGGTTTTGCTGTAAAGTTCAAAAAAGATAATTGACAAACGAGACAAATAATTAGCACTTTTCCTCCCGGCAAGAAGGCCCAGTCAGCTGGGGCTGTAGAATACACCGACTGCACCTCTGCAGAGGGGTAAGAACCCCATCAACCATCGTCTTGATATGACACTAAACAATCTGATAGTAAGGCTCCAGTAATGCTGGAGCTTTGGGAAATGCAGAGTACCCCTTCATTGCCATTGTTCCCGTGTCTACTCTGGCTTGGAGTGGCGGTACCTGATAGGGTTCCATCTACGGGACAAACTGAATACTTTGACATTTAAACTGAGTGCAAACAAATGACTTATGGTAATCTGAATTGTTTGAAATAGAACTGTTTAATCATTTAACTAAGTTTAAACAAAGACTGATGTTTTATTAAATTGTTAATAATACATAGCAATTCTTGAAAACATTAAACTCTGAGCAAATAAATGATTAATAGTAAATAAAATAATTCATATTACATAGAAATAAGTGAAATCACTTAACAGTGTGAAAAAAATGAGCTTAGGCTTGTTTCAAAATGTCATCTACAAAATGTTTAGAAATCATATATTTTATATATATGTATAAACAGGATTTGGCATTAAATAACCAACAATGGTTGATAGGCCATAAAACACAACACAACCAAACCCTATATATTTAATATATATGTATAAACAGGATTTGGCATTAAATAACCTACAATAGTTGATATGCCATAAAACCAAACCAAACCGAATCATATATATTTAATATATATGTATAAAGAGGATTTGGCATTAAATAACCTACAATGGTTGATATGCCGTAAAACCAAACCAAACTAAATCATATATTTAATATATATTTATAAAGAGGATTTGGCATAAAATAACCCACAATGGTTGATATGCCATAAAACCAAACCAAACCAAAGCAAATCATATATATTTTATATATATGTATAAAGATGATCTGGCATCGAATACAATAGTTGATATGATAGAACTGTTTGATCATTTAAATGTGTGTGAATAAATGACTAATGTTTAATTTAATTTTTAGTGATACGTAGCAATACTTGAAGCTATTTTAATTTTGTTGACTTGCTAAACTGAATAGTTTAAAATAGAAGAGTTTGATCATTTAACTGTGTGTAAGCAAATGACTGATGTCTAATTGAATCGTTAGTGTTAAATAGTAAGACTTGAAAACAAGTGTGCAAACAAATGGTTGATAGTAAATAGAATTATTCGTATTGGATAGAAATAAGTGAACCCATTTTACTGTGTGCAAAAATTATGAGCTTGTGTTTGTTCAAATATGTTATCTACAAAATTTGCTTAGAAATCATATGTTCAATATATATATATATATATATATATATATATAACGAGTTATATATATAAATACATAAAACGAGTTATATAAACCGAGGTATATATATATATATATATATATATATATATATATATGTATACATATACGAGGATCATTAAATAAGTTATCAGACTTTTTTCGTATGGGCACTTTTATTGATAGTACACACATGAAACTCTAGTCCCCTGATCTCCTGCGGCTGCAATGCACTTGTACCGTTTCAACAACTTCTGGAAGGCCCCATGGAAGTCCTCTTGTGTGAGCATGTCAATGACCTTTGTCACAGCCTCTTTCATCTCCTCAATTGTCTTTGTGCTTAGGGGAAAAACCAAAAGTCACAGGGAGCAAGATCTCGACTTTAGGGAGGGTCAGCAACTGTCTTGATGCCCATCTTGTTCAAATAGTCTGTGACAAGGATGGAGTTGTGGACTGGTGCATTGTCCTGGTGGAAATGCCACTGACCCGATTTGAAGAGTGCTGGCCTCTTCCGACCGAATCTCTTACTGAACTCCCTTAAAACCTCAACATAGTAACCCTAACCCTAACCCTTTGGCCAATCAACTCTGGTCTGTTGACTTTCTTACTCCTCCCACACCTCTCATCATCCTTCACAGACTCCATGCCTTCCTTGAATCTCTTTTGCCACTCAAAAACTGATGCTCAATTCATGCAAGATGCTCCAAAAGTAGTCTGAAGCATTCCATACGTTTCTATGGCATTTTTCCAAGTTTAAAACAGGATTTTATTGCATATCGTTCTTCTTCACTTCCTCACATTGCATTTTTGAAATTCACCTGCTGAGACAATCAGGTCACGTCATACCAAAGACTTTTAAAATGGTACTTGATACCTCCTTGCTTAACACTCAGCAATATAAGGTACGTATCGAGGATAAAGTGGAGCAATCCAGGGAAAGGAGTAGCGCCCTCCCCTACACCTCAGTGTAGTAGCTATTGAAAAGGGAGCCTTCTGGTTGCCCTCGACTCTGGTTGCCAACTTTACTGTAATAGTCCATCTGCTGTTGTTACAATGTAGCTTAGTACAATCTGTCTCATATTACTTGGAGCTGGAAACCATCCGGTAAAACAACACGCCACTCGGCAAACCTGTTGCGGGATGTATGGAGAGGAAATGGGCGACGCCAAGTAATTGTTGGTAGTTGATTGGTTGTGTAATATAATGGCCGAGGGATTTCGTTTTATATATCTTTCCTTTCGGTTTATTTCGGCTGATAACCTTTCGCTTAGCGCATGGGTTAGGTGCAACATGAACGCAGGTGTTCACGCGCGTGCGGAGAGGACGCGTCATTCACAGATGACAAAATAACAATCCCTGATAGAAAATGGGACCAGGAGGTGCGAATGACGTCATGCACTGGAAGCGTGTGCGGAGGATTTGGGGGATTTTAGAAGAGTCAGTTGGAGTCAGTAAGTTGGAGATAAGATGCTGTAGAGAGAACCAGCACCTAGCAGAGGGCTATGGGCCCTCAGGACCCCCGATTGAGCAGCCCAGCAGAACGAGAAAGAAGTGCTGCTAAAGACAAAGGAATAGGGGGTCAATATGTTGCAGTTTGTTCAGTCTCCATCTCACCTCTCACACATAACCCTTTCGTAGCCCTTTCGAAACCATTTCGAATAAAGTGTGAACAGTATATTTTTCTAAAGAACTGTGTTCGTTCATGGTTATTGTTGATTTTGCTTCCGCATGTATATGTGTAAGTTTGTGTATGTATCATTATTGTGGCTATGCAACGGTTGGTTTTATGGTACGTCAATCTTTTTTTTTTGATTATAAGTTTAAAAATCAATTTACAATTATTTTTTTCAGTTATGAGTATCTTCAAAATTCTTTCATACTTAGTTGTAATATCAATATCCTTAGAGCTAATCAATTAATATTCACAGTAATTTTAAACAGGTAAACACTCCATACTTAACTACGAAATCGAAGTTTTAAGAGCCAATTAATTGATAAAGTTCACAATCATTTTAAATTGGTAAACACTTCATACTTCGTTGCAATATCAACGTGTCATGTGCCAATTAATTTATAAAGTTTACAGTAATTTTAAAGAGGTAAACCCTCCATACTTAACTACAAAATCAATCTTTTAAGAGCCAATCAATGTTCGCAATCATTTTAAATTTGTAAACACTTCATACTTTGATGCAATATCAATGTTTTAAGAGTCTGTATATCAATAAAGTCCAAAAATATTTTAAACAGGTGGAAATTTCATACTTTGTGGCAATATCAACGTTTCATGTGCCAATTAATTAATAAAGTTCACAGTCATTTTAAACAGGTAAACACTCAATACGTAACTACAAAATCAAAGTTTTAAGAGCCAATCAATTGATAAAGTTCATAATCATTTTAAATTGGTAAACACTTTATGCTTAGCTACAAAATCAATCTTTTAAGAGCCAATCAATGTTCGCAATCATTTTCAATTTGTAAACACTTCATACTTTGATGCAATATCAATGTTTTAAGAGTCTGTATATCAATAAAGTCCAAAAATATTTTAAACAGGTGGAAATTTCATACTTTGTGGCAATATCAACGTTTCATGTGCCAATTAATTAATAAAGTTCACAGTCATTTTAAACAGGTAAACACTCAATACGTAACTACAAAATCAAAGTTTTAAGAGCCAATCAATTGATAAAGTTCATAATCATTTTAAATTGGTAAACACTTTATGCTTAGCTACAAAATCAATCTTTTAAGAGCCAATCTATTAACCAATGTACCATACTTTGTAGCAATATTAATGTTTCAAGAGCCAAACAATTAATTAAGCCCACAAGCATTTTAATCAGGTAAACACTTCATACCTAGTTGTAATATCACTATTGTAATATTGTTGTATAGCCATGACCAACTATACAAACGCATATAGCATGCAGAATCATATCGACGACACAATAAAGACGAGCGACACAGTTCTTAGGAAAATATAACTCTCACTTTATTGAAATGGTTGTGTGTGAGAGGGAGTTGGAGACCGAACAGAACTGCAACATATTGACCCCCACTCTATTGGCTATAACCGCGTTTCTTTCCCGTTCTCCTGGGCTGCTCAACCGGGGGCCTGTGGGACCAGCCTCTCTGGGTGCTGGTTTTCTCTACCGCATCTTATCTCCAACTCGTCTGATCCCCAACTGGTGACTTCTTGTCTTCACCCGGGTTATATAATCGTTCGACGTCCACCTTCTTCTTGTGGGCGTCACAAATAGCACTCATTCAACCCGTCAAGGTTATATTCTGATATTCCTCGACCGGATGTACCTGTTATTTACACAGGTGCATTTCCTAATTTGACAGCCCGGCCAGGTCGGATGTCATTATACAACAATATAATGGCCGAGGGATTTCGTTTTATATATCTTGCCTTTCGGTTTGGTTAGGCTGAGAACCTTTCGCTTAGTGCATGGGTTAGTTAGGTGCAAACATAAGCGCAGGTGCTCATGCGCACGCGGGGAGGATGTGTCATTCACAGATGTCAAAATAAAATCCCAGACGTGTCGTTCACAGATAGAAAATGAGACCAGGAGGTGTGAATGACGTCATGCACCGGAAGCGTATGCGGAGGATTTTGGCTCAAAATAAAACCCCAGATAGGAAATGAGACCAGGAGGTGTGAATGACGTCATGCACCGGAAACGTGAGCGGGGGATTTGAGAAAAGTCAGTGAGTTGAGTTTTAGCGTCCGAAGAAGACGGTTGACTTTCGAGGCCTTGCGGCGAGTGCCGCATGTGGTGGGGGACCGATGGAAAAGTCAGCATAGAAAGATTGTGTATCTCTATCCTGATGTCGAAAAACCTGTAGAATATTAGTTAACTCAATCGAGTATCTAGAAAAAGAGAGACCCCCCTTCAGTAATTCTGTTGAGGATAAAATAGATGAATGGATACCACTCATGCAAATGAGTTGGATAGGTCCATTCTCGTGAAGTGAGCCAATCCACATGCTGTGCGCATGCTGCTCATGCACTCTTTAATAAAAGAGGTGAGCTTTAGCTGGCTAGCTTTTCAAGGAGCCAGCCATGTTACTATTGGCTTGAAGGTGAGTGCTATTCATTGATGTTCTTTCAAACCTTTTAATTCAAAGGTAATAAAAAGTTTCGTACCTGAACTAAGAAGTCGTGAGTGTTATTGTGTTTCGGGATTCCTATGTGCGTTATGAACATTCTATGTCTATTTCACATATTCATATATGG
>OY757947.1:13286078-13298578 GCA_963585895.1 Sepioteuthis lessoniana
AGAAAGAAAGGAAGAAAGAAAGAAAGAAAGAAAGAAAGAAAGATACCGAAAAAAAAACAATTAAAAAAAGAAAGAATGCAAATAAGATACAGTTAAAGAAGCAATTAAAAAACAAAAAAGAAAGAAAGAAAGAAAGAAAGAAAAAAAAAGAAAGAAAGAAAGAAAAATACTGATAAAAAACAATTAAAGAAAGAAAGAAAGAAAGAGAGAAAGAAAGAAAGAAAAATGCCGATAAAAAAGAAAGAAAGAAAGAAAGAAAGATACCGATAAAAAACAATTAAAGAAAGAAAGAAAGAAAGAAAGAAAGAAAGAAAGAAAGAATACAAATAAAATACAGTTAAAGAAGCAATTAAGAAAAGAAAAGAAAGAAAGAAAGAAAGAAAGAAAAATGCCGATAAAAAACAAAGAAAGAAAGAAAGAAAGATACCGATAAAAAAACAATTAAAGAAAGAAAGAAAGAAAGAAAGAAAGAAAGAAAGAATACAAATAAAATACAGTTAAAGAAGCAATTAAGAAAAGAAAGAAAGAAAGAAAGAAAGAAAGAAAGAAAGAATACAAATAAAATACAGTTAAAGAAGCAATTAAGAAAAGAAAGAAAGAAAGAAAGAAAGAAAGAAAGAAAGAAAGAAAGATGCCGATAAAAAACAAAGAAAGAAAGAAAGAAAGATACCGATAAAAAAAAAACAATTAAAGAAAGAAAGAAAGAATACAAATAAAATACAGTTAAAGAAGCAATTAAGAAAAGAAAAGAAAGAAAGAAAGAAAGAAAGAAAGAAAGAAAGAAAGAAAATGCTGATAAGAAAGAAAGAAAGAAAGAAAGAAAGAAAGAAAATGCTGATAAGAAAGAAAGAAAGAAAGAAAGAAAGAAAGAAAGAGCCCAAAAGTTGTTCTCCGAAAAAAGACGTATGATTGGAAGTCTAAAAATAGATTCGAATCTGTAAAGAGGAATGCGTGTGAGTGGACAGAGAGACAGACGGTAATGAGTGAGAGGGGGTAATGACAGAGAGACAGGGAGAGAGAGAGAGAGAGAGAGAGAGAGAGAGAGTAATGATAGAAATAGACACAGTGAAAGTAATGAGAGAAAGAGAGACAGAGACAGAGGCAGAAGAATAAGAGAGAGAGAAAGTGGGAGTAATGAGAGAGAGAAACAATAGAGAGAGGGTAATGAGAGAGAGAGACAGAGAGAGTTATGAGAAAGCGACAGAGAGAGAATGATAGATAGTAATGAGTAAGAGAGCGTAAAGAGGGAGAAAATAAAGAGAAAAAGAGGGACAGAGAGAAAGAGACAAAGAGAATTGACAGAGAGAAAGAGAGAGAGAGTAATGAGTGGGAGAGAGAGGAAAAGTAAGAGATTCGCAGAAGTTATAACCACTTGTGTGTGTATGCGTATGTGCGTGTGTGTATGTATGTGTGTGTGTATGGGTGTATACATACACCCATACACGCACACACACACACATATATACACAGACACATAAAAACATACAAATACGTGTACACCGGGAAACGATTATTCCACACATCATTCTTAGCGCCCCATTAATGTGTCCTTGAGCCATACTAAGCTTACCTTCGAGTATACGTCACAGTTTTTGAGATCGTACTTGTTATGTGATTGAGAAAGTTACAGATCTATTTACACAGTAATCAGTCGCGACGACACCTTTTAAAAACTACGAAGCTTGACGCTACACAATCTTTCCTCTAACTGTACCAAGAATATATATATATATATATACCAGTGTTTCATAAGTGAAGAGAGTGATGTGATCTGGTGGAGAAAGGACATATTTGTGTTTGGCCCGAAATAGAGAGAAAAGAGAATAAAGAGAGAGGAAACTGAAAAGGGAAGAGAGATTGACAGAGAGAGGAGAGAGAGAGAAAAAGAGAGAGGGAATACAATGAAAAAGAGAGAAAACGAGAACAACAACAAAGATAAAGAGATGTGTGTAGGGGGTAGTTGAGTTGACTGACCGAGAGCGTGGGAAAGAGAGGGGGAAAGAGAGATAAGGAGAGAAAGAGAGGGGGGTCATGGTGAGAGGTAAAATGAGGGGGAAGAAGCAGAAGTGACAGACTTTAAAAAATAAAGAAAAAAACGAAAAAGAGAAAGAATGAGTGAGAAGGAAAGTAAGAAAGACAGAGAGGGGGAGATAAGAAAGAAAGAAAGAAACAAACAAACAAACAAACAAACAAACAAACAGACTGAAAGGATTAAAACGAAAGGCGAAGAAAGAAAGAAAGAAAGAAAGAAAGAAAGAAAGGAAGAAAGGAAGGAAGAAAGAAAGAAAGAAAGAAAGAAAGAAAGAAAGAGACTGAAAGGATTAAAACGAAAGGCAAAGAAAGAAAGAAAGAAAGAAATACACTGAAAGGATTAAAACGAAAGGCGAAGGAAGAAAGAAAGAAAGAAAGAAAGAAAGAAAGAAAGAAAGAAAGAAAGAAAGAAAGAAAGAAGGAAAGAAAGAAAGAAACCAACAAATAGACTGAAAGGATTAAAACGAGTGGCGAAGAAAGAAAGAAGGAAAGAAAGAAAGAAAGAAAGAAAGAAAGAAAGAAAGAAAGAAAGAAAGAAAGAAGACAAGAGAAGAGAAAAAAAAGAAGTAAAGAGAGACGCCTACCAAGGAAGGTGGAGAGAACTGAAGAGAGAGCTGTTGAAAGAAAGGGAAGCCAAAAGATTGAGTGAACCGCTAGACAGAATCTAAAAAAGAAAAAGGCAAGGAAAATCTGACGAGGTTAGTAGGTACAGTTATAAATCTTGGCCGATTTATTAGCGCACAGCACTGAAACACCCTTTTTTTTTTTTACCATCTTCGCAACAGAATCTGCCACAGAGCGAAATTCGGTACCAGCTACTTACCAAACCGACTCCAACATTCCTTGTTCCAAAGAACGCTGGGGAAGCAGACGGAGGTGGGAAGGGGGCTTTTACGAGGCCGACAGAAAAGCTGAAACAAAAACAAATAAACAAAAAAGAAAAAAGAATAGAAGGAAGCCTAAGAGCGGTTCTTCTTCGAATGACTGGGGCGAGGTTTCGATCCTAGATAAAACCTATGTCAACCTTTCTGGGATTTTTTTTCTTTTTATAGTCAGTGGTTAAATAATCACATTTGGCGAATGTTTTTATATACATTTTGTTGTGTAGTTTTTTTTAATTTGTTTTTTAAGCACACACTTGTGTGTATATATATATATATATATATCATCATCATGTCGCGCTGGTAGCACGGATATCCCTGAGCCTCTCTCGCCACTCCTCCCTATCGTTCATCGCCCTAGGTAGGTCTTCAGGACAACATCCCGTATCCTCACATAGCTGCTGAATGTATGTTCGTGCTGGTCGTCCTGCTTTTGCACGGCCATGTGTGGGGGTCCATAAGAGTACATCTCTTATGAGTTCGTCCCTGCTTCTCCATAAATATGTGTGTGTGTGTGTGTGTGTGTGTGTGTGTGTGTGTGTGTGTGTGTGTGTAATGATCCCAGCTTGTACTGTCCAGCATGTCGAGCCACACTGAGGAATGGTGATACGGCGAAACAGTCAACCTATGGATGACAATATATATATATATATATATATATATATAAAGAAAAATTGAAAACAAGGTATTCCAAGTAAAAGGACAGATTTAAAGAAAACCAAACTCGACACTATAGCGTTTCGGTTCTACTGAGCCATCATCAGGACTATAAGGGATGATATTAGTGAAGTTAAATCAACGATGGATGTTTAAAAATGCAAAATACAAAAACCTAGGGGAAAATTTGTATAACAAGAAAAAGTTGGCTGTTTAATTGATGAATCAGCGGTTATTGTTTTAAATTACGTCATATACTGTACATTCAGGCAGCAAATTATCTAAAAAAGGTTCTGTTAAATAACACGGACTGCCTCTTTTTTATGATCTTCAAGTGAAGATCTTCTTACTATTCTTCGTATTTCCAGGTCGAGATGGTGGAGAAAAAAAATACATGCATATGTATAAGATAATAAGATATTATTCCATCCAGTAAATCTGGAGTAGGGAATAATTCCAATCAGGACCAATAAAATATTCAAAAATAGTATATTAAATTTAAATAATCCTGGTAAAGAGACCAATGTAAATAAAATCGTCAGAGCAAATATTTTTTTCCAAAAAAAAAAACCCCTAACAATCGGTCACATTAAGATAATAAATTTATTTCCATCTTGTTAAAAGCATTGATATAAATCAATGTTCTAAAAAATCAACAGGACTTCTTCAGATCAAACAAGAAATGGAATAAAAAAAAGTTTTCACATTTACAACCAATATTTAATTGGAAAAGCTTAAAAATTAGTTAATCCTGCACGAATTTTTTAAAATAATTAACACTTACAATACGGAAGTAATGAGAAAATATTATGACCAACTTGATAATAATAATAATAATAATAATAATAATAATAATAATAATAATAATAATAATAATAAACAATCAGCTAACACTGATGTGAAAAACTCTAAAGAAGTAAATAATAATAATAATAATAATAATAATAATCCAGGCTGACCACAGAATAAAGCTGAAAGAATGTGAAAACAAGGATAAGTACTATGACCTTGCTAGGGAATTGAAAAAACTGTGAAACATGCAGGTGACAATTATACCAATTGTAATTGGTGCGTTTGGTACAGTAACTAAAGGATTGCTAAAAGGACTAGAGGACTTGGAAGTTGGCGGACGAGTGGAGACCATCCAAACGACAGCATTGTTGAGAACGGCCAGAATACTAAGAAGAGTCCTGGAAACTTTAGGAGACTTGTTGTCACTCAGACTCCAGTGAAAAACCATCGGCTAACGCTGATGTGAAAAGCTCTAATGAGTGAATAATAATAATGATATCAAACAAGTGGAAATGAAAGACAAAATTCAAAAAGAATATCTCAGGAGAACTAGAAAACTACGTGAGACAAAACTCTCAAGCAGAAACCTTATCAAAGGAATAAATACTTGAGCTGTAACCCTGGTTAGATACTCGGAACCCTTTCTGGAGTAGACCAGAGATGAACTTAAACAAATTGGACCAAAGAACAAGAAAACTAATAAACATTCATAAGGCATTACATCCCAGAGACGACATTGACAGACTATATGTATCGAGAAAAGCGTTGACGCAACGATGTAACGACTCGAAGACTACATAAGAAAACACGAAGGAGGGCTGATTACAACTATCAGAAACAATACTGACAACACGATGGACAACAGAATGACAATAACTAGGAAAAAAAATAGGAAAAAAAACAACAAATCTATGGGCGCTTTAAACGACTAATAAACACCATTTCACACCAGAAAACCTGGACCCGGCTAAGAAAAGGAAACTTTAAGAGAGAAACAGAATCTGTCCTAATAGTAGCATAAAACAACGTCATAAGAACCAATCATATCAAAACGAGAATAGATAATACGCAACAAACCAGTAAATGTAGGCTATGCAGTGACAGAGATGAAATCATCAATCACATAATAAGCGAATGCAGCAAATTAGCATAGAAGGAATATAAGACTAGACACGACTGGGTGGGCAAGGTGATCCACTGGGAGATGTGCAAGAAATTTAAATTTGACCATACGAAAAGCATGATTCCACATATTCTCCATTCAGTTATGAGTAAATAGTAGGGCTGACAGTGCTTTTCAACTTTGGTATGGCAACTAGTCTTGGAGAAGGAAAACTCTGTATTGAAGCCTGTTAAGCTTTGCTTAAAAATTGACCTTGTGTCATACGGGTTCGGTGAACATATTCGAAAGAAAACCACCATCCCTCACTTTTACCTCATTGACTTTTTTCTTAGTCGACTCGGTCGGTGAGGCAGAGAATATCCTGACTGTATCCCCATTAGAGGGGTAACACCCATTATCATCACCAAAAAAAAGGAATGAGCTACGTATGACACTAAACGGCATCCGATGGTGAGGCTCAAGTTCTGGAGATTTAGGGAGTGTGGAATACCATTTCATTGCCATTACTCCCAGTTCCACTCAGACTTATAGTGGTAGTACTTGTAAGAGTCTGATAATTATTAGTATTTGATAGAAATACTTGCTACCATATGACCGTAAATTTTTTCAAGAAGTATTACTTGAAGCTATAATTGTTTACGAAGGATTATTAATTAACTGAAAGCATATAATCATTTTCACACCGGACATTGGCGGAGAGGTTAGAGTGTTCGCCAATGGCCCGGGAGACCTGGGTTCAATCCCAGGTCGAGTCATACCAAAGACTCAAAAAATGGTACTTGATGCCTCCTTGCTTAACACTCAGCATTATAAGGTACGGATCAAGGGTAAAGTGGAGCAATCCAGGGAAAGGAGTAGCGCCCTCCCCTACACCTTGGTGTAGTAAGCTATCGAAAAGGCAGCCTTCGGGTCACCCTCGACTATGGTCGCCAACTTTACTTTTTTTTTTTACTTTTTATATAATCATGATGGAATCTCCGTGGCGCATATGCTAACGTGCCGGGCTATGACCTTGCAATAAGCAAGTTCGAATTTCAGTCACGCAATTACATTCACTTTCAGACTAATATCTTTGAGAAAGGCATGAACTCCTTTATCCCCTGAACTATGGGTTATATTGTACCACTACTGTCCATCTACAAGGATGACTTTGGCATTAAATAACCCAGGAAGGTTGATTTGCCATTAAGCAAATAAACCAAACCAAACCATATCCCTATGAGCAAAAATGATTCAAATTAAATGGAAATAATTACCTGAAACTATATAATTGTGTATAAATTATTTGTATTAGATAGGAATACTTGAAACCATAAAAATGCAACAACAAAAAATAAGTTTAAGTTGCAACTATACAAAAAATTGAAGTATAAATGTACAAAGAAAGTGGTTGGGTTGGGTTTTATGGCATATCAACCATTGTTGGTTATTTAATGCCAAATCCTGTTTATACATATATATTGAATATAGATATGATTTGGTTTGGTTGGGTTTTATGGCATATCAACCATTGTTGGTTATTTAATGCCAAATCCTCTTTATACATATATATTAAATATATAGGATTTGGTTTGGTTTGGTTTGGTTTTAAAGGCATATCAACCTTTGTTGGTTATATAATACCAAATCCTGATTTTACATATATATTAAATATATGATTGTAAAGGTTATATCATTGTTTGACATCCACCTGCTTCCTGTGAGCGTCGCATCTGCACCCAATTCAACTCGTCCACAGTCAAGGTTATCCCCTGATATCTTCGACCGGATGCACCTGTTCCTTGATTGACGGCTGGGTTGAAGGTCAATGTGTTATATTTTAAATCTGAATGATTTGGATAATTTCAATCCTTTCTTGAATCAACATTTTCCCCAATCTCTTTTCTAAGTTCTTTGGGATTGTTCCAAGGACTTCGACAGTGAATGGGATCACAGTCACGACGATGTATTATTATTATTATTCACGTCACACACACACACACACACACATATATATATATATATATATATAAGCAAAATAACCTTTTCCAGGTTGATTTTAAACGTAAACGCTGTATTATTTGAAATTGGTTCATACTAAAAATAACACAAATCCCCCAAGTAATTACTTATCCATATTTACCCAACCCCTCCGCTCGGGCTGGATATGATACAAAGTCATATTTAAGCGGAGTTCAACAGATTTGAATTAAGAGTTTTCATTCTCCTAGACTAGTTGCCTCACCAAGGCCAAAAAACCCAGTCTGCTCTACTTTTTAACCCATATAAGGAGGGAGAATAATTGGATTCATACCTTTCCCAAGGGTATTAGTACTATGTGAAATGCAATCAGTCTCGTCCAATATTTGAACTCGTGTCGCCGTGTCCATTTCCTACGACGATAACCATTATACCACGGGCACCTCCCAAATAATTACTTATCTAGTGGTTTTTCAGAATGGCTTCAAATCAAAAATACCTCAATTTTGAACAGAGGTCTGTCATCAAATTTTTCATGGCTGAAAAGTGCAAACCATGTGAAATTTACAGGATAATGTCTAATGAGTACGGGGAAACATGTATCAGTCAAAACAATCTTTACAAATGAGTTAAACATAGGTTTGTATGTTCTATCCTTAGTCGAAAAGATAGTCTATGAAGTGTACAAATACAGAAGATTGTATAATGTTTTCAGAGAGGTATATTTTAGTCAAAAACATGTTTATAAATTAGCTAAATACGGGTGTGTGAGTCGTAAAAACAGTCCAGGGATTGGAAACAGACTGACTCCTCCGTAAAGAAAAAGTTCCGGACACAACTGTCAAAAAAAAGTGTAACTGTTAAAAGTGCTTCCAATTGCTGGAGACAAAATTACCTTTATTTATAGAATGACTTTTGTATTCATCCGTTAGACATTATATCACACACACACACACACACACACATATATATATATATAGAGAGAGAGAGAGAGGGGGGGGTTTAGAAAAAATTATATCATCTTGTCATCTAATAACTTGTCCAATTCTTGTTCAAATAATCTCAAATCTTAGCATACATAAAAACAGCTCAAAATTCTACGTTTAAAGTTATATATATACATATATATGTATATATACATATATGTATATATATATGTGCGTATATATATATATATATATATGTTTATATTTTCTTTAAGAAAAACAACAAAACCGGTCACATAGGATGATAAATTTATTTCCATCCTGTTAATCATTTTTGGAATTTTCAAAAACACCAAAAAAATTAACAGGACTTCTTCAGATCTTTTAGATAAAAAAAAATAGAATAGACACAGAAAAAGGTGGGAGGGGATAGAAGAGGGGTGAAGAGTTATCTCCTCATTTAGCCCACTTTCGTTTTTAATTTTAATTTCGGTTAGAAATGTTGTAAATTTTTTTTTTTATTTTATTTTATGTATGTATATATATATATATATGTAGTCATCCACAGACAGATCTGTTTCGTTCTATCAGAACTCATCAGTGTAGCTAGACAGTAGCTACCCGTAGCCAAGCCAAAGCCTCTAGCCATTCAGCCACGAGCAGCCATTAGCTGCGAAGTAAATTTTAAACGGTTATGAATTACAATTACTATTTTTTACATACATCTGTTCAACGGCTGCCGAGACCTCAATTCAAATACGAAGAGGCTTGCAATGAACGCTAATGGCAACACGATTACTCCTTCGCCAGAGAACTCAACCATACGGGGGTAGGGGAGTATATATCTTTATAGTCATCCACAATGTATATATATCTATATATATATCTATTTCTTTTCAGGTATAGTAATTCCATTCACTGGAAAAGAAAAAGCTTTTCAACATTTGAATGTTTTCGGCACACTCTATACGTCACTAATGATATAAAGGAAGGGAAGTAAAGTTGGCGACCTTAGTCGAGGTTAACCCAAAGGTTCGTTTTTCAATAGCTGCTACACTGAGGTATAGAGGAGGGTGCTACTTTACCGTATGCTGAGTGTTAAACAAGGGGGCATCAAGTACCATTTTTGAGTCTTTGGTATCACTCGACCTGGGATTGAACCCTGGTCTCCCGGCCCACTGGCGAACACTCTACTCAATAAGGCCAAATATTCGAAAAAAATTGATGATCGAAAACATCAGAACGATTAAATAAATCCGTAAAATTTAATAATAATTTTATATCAATTAACATTTTTTTCGGGTAAGAATATAAAATAGAGTATTTTACTAAATTACACCGGTTCTTCACTGGCTCTTCACCGGCTCTTGCATTGTAAACATGGCGAAAAAATCTGCAGCATCATTAGAACTTAAAAAACTGATCGTCAAGTTACGCAATGAAGATAAACTCTCGATTGGGGAATTTCAAAGATTGTGAGGAAATCTAAAAGTGTTATTCCAAGTATTTTAAGAAGACTTGAGGACACTGGATCATGTGAAGCCAAGAAACCATCTGGCAGGCCTAGGAAAACAGATAGATCGGTAATGAATCAAAAAAGGATGGATTTGCGACAGCCACCGCTCTCTCTAAAAGAGCTAATGCTAACCTTGGCATTAAAATATCAAGGCACACTATTTCTCCAAGACTTAATGAAATAAATTTGAACAGTCGAGTAGCTTCTACGAAGTCTTATACTTCTAAAAAGAATAAAATGAGCCGATTGAAATTTGCCACTGAACACATCATATGAACTGAAAAACATTGGAATTGTGTTTATTTCAGCGATGAGTCAAAGTTTAATTTGTTTGGTTGTGACGGCAGTCCTAAGGAACGATATTCGCCTCAGTGCACTAAAAGCAGCGTTAAATTTGGAGGAGGAAGTGTGATGGTCTTTGGCATTATTTCAACTGCTGGTACAGGACCTCTAGTCAGGCTACACGGTAAAATTAACACAACTGTATACAAAGAGATATTGAAGAAACAAACTGTACCCAATTTGAGAACTGCAATTAATCAACCAGTTGTATTTATGCAAGATAACGTTCCATGTCACACAACGAAGTCTATTAAGATATTTCATTCTGTTATGGAGTGGCCTGCTCAAAGCCCAGACATCCTATTTACCAACTCTCCGCTCGGGCAGGATATGACACAAAGTCAATTTTTAATAGACATGAATCCTATTGATAATGTTTGGAAGTTACTAAATGAAAGAGCTAAGGAAACGAATCCAAGAAACGTCGAAGAACTATGAACTAATTTGAAAGGAGAATGGGAAAAAAATATCCGTTGATGAATGCAAGATATTAATTCGTTCGTATAGCAAAAGTTGTCAAGCTGTTATTGAAATTAAAGGTCTACACATCAAGTACTAATGAATTATGAACGTTATTTTCATTTAGATATGATGTATTCATTATAATAGTATGATTTTGTTAATCGTTCTGATGTTTTTGATCATCCATTTTTTTCGAATGCTATATAATTATTCTTATAATCTTATCAAAATATGTTTATTGAGCTTTATATTTTGGAATTATATAATTTACATTTATATCCTTATTTTTCCTTGCTAAAATGTTCTATGAAGCTTTAAAATAAAAAGTTATTTCACATTTAGACATTTTCTTAACATCGTTCTGATCTTTATGCTCGCTACTATAAATATATATATATATATGGGCGATTTAAGTTATATATATATATATATATGGGCGATTTAAGTTAATTCTATATATATATATATATATATATAATCGTAGTACGCGAGTTCGTACTCCAGTCGCGCTATTACGTTCACTTTCGGGCAAATACCCTTTGGAAAGGTATGAACCCCCCTTATTCTCCCAGCTATGGGTTAAATAGTACCATTACTGTTCTTCTAGCAGAATAGATTTGGCATTAAATAACCTAAAAAGAGTTGATATGCCATTAAACAAAGAAACCAAACCAAACTTATATATATATGTATATATAAGTATGTTTGATTGATTTATATATATATATATATATATACCCATGCAAGCAACCCCTGATGATGACCTATGAAAGGTCCGAATGCGCTCAGCACAATATTGGTAAATTCATCAACTAACTCCAACCTGAAACCAAGACACTTATTAGGGAACTTGAAAGGATCCTAATAAGATTATATAGACAAAATGTGTCTTTATCATTTAATCAAACATGCTTAAATGAAAGACTGCTGCCAAACACACACATACACACATATATATATATATATATAATATATATAGTAATAGTCTTCTTTGCGTCATACAATATTGCACTTTTAGCATGGCAACTTTTTAAAAAGAAGTTTTATGTTTATAAATTCTGTTTCATTCTGGAAGTTCCCGTGGTGTAATGGTTATCGTCGTAGGAAATGGACACGGTGACACGTGTTCAAATCCTGAACGAGACTGATTGCATTTCACATTGCACTAATACCCTTGGGAAAGGTATGAGAATCTAGTGAGAATCAAACTCACTGATAATAATCGGCAAATTTTCCTTGCTAACTATTACACTATACGATGTAAGCCAGACGTAACTTGATAAAGTCGATCTGAATAAATTACCGACAAGACAGGGAATAGGGAATATAATTTGTCAAAAAATTTGAAGAGCTATTTTTTTAGATAAACATACGGTAATTAATTTCGAAAGATTCCTGTTTTTTTTTAATTATTTTTATTGTAAGAAAATGTTTGAATGACGTTTGAGAACAGAGCTTCTTATCTCTTGTCAACGATCTATGCGTCTTCATATCATCTTTATTGAGGGGATTTAAGAACATATGATAAGTTGATAATTTGTTTACAAGCTAGAGGTCGTTTGGATATCGGCAGAAAGAAAGAAAGAATATGGTTTGGTTTGGTTTGTTTTTATAGCATATCAACCATTCTTGGTAATTTAATGCCAAATCCGGTTTATATGAAATATATTAAATATATATGATTTGTAGACACATTTTGGTGATATATTTTTAAACAAACCTAAATTCAGTTCTTTGGCACACAGTTAAACGGTTTCAAGTATTGCTATGTAACAGAAACAATTTAACATCAGTCATTTGTTTACACACAT
>OY757947.1:13306078-13311078 GCA_963585895.1 Sepioteuthis lessoniana
TCATAACGACAGCCTCTGAGCTTAGGGAATAACCAAAAGACACAGGGAGCAAGGTGTGGACTATAGGGAGGGGGACGACTGTCTTGATGCCCATCTTGGTCAAGTAGTCTGTAACAAGGATGGAGTTGTGGACTGGTGTATTGTCCTGCTGGAAATGCCACTGACCCGATTTGAAGAGTGCTGGCATCTTCCCTAGGAATCTCTTCCTGAACTCCCTTAAAAACTCAACATAGTAACCCTAACCCTAACCCTTTGGCCAATCAACTTTGATGTATTGACTTCCTCCCACACCTCTCATCATCCCTCATAGACTCCCTGGCTTCCTTGAATCTCATATGCCACTCAAAAACTGATGCTCGATTCACGCAAGATGGTCCAAAAGCAGTATGAAGCATTCCATACGTTTCTGTGGCATCATTTTTTCCAAGTTTAAAACAGAATTTTATTGCATATGGTTCTTCTAAAGTGTCCTCACGTCCAGATTGCATTTTTGAAATTCACCAGCTGTGACAATCGGGCTTTAGTAGGGTGTATTCCAATTGCTGCTGTAGCTGTTCATTTGAACCTGCAATCATAACAATTGGTTAGTCATCTCATAAGACGTATAGCAATAACATAGTGAATTTTCAAGAGTCTACGACAATTTTAAATGCCTATTCAAGAAAGGTATGGGAACTTATTGAAGGCACCACGTATGTCATTTAATTTTTTAAAGAAATTCGACCGGAACTGAACAAATTGGTTGGAATGGGAAGGGGAATGTTTTGCAAATATTCTGGTGTGTATGCCGAGCGCATTATATAACCAAAGAAATTCAAAACGTGTTATGTAACCGCTGTTGTTATCAATATTGTGCTAGTTAGTGCGCTAACACGTTGTGTATTCCTTCACTCCCGGCGGGATTTGAACGTCGCACCGATGAACCGGTATTTTAGTCTAATTCAGTAAACTATGCTTGACGGGTTCGAATAGGAGCATTGGCACTGCCGTGATAAATGAAAGCCAAGTTGATCCCAATACAGTAAAAAGATGATTAATCTTGCTCGATTAGCCACTGCTTCGCGCAGAGGCTTCTCTGCGTTCTGCCTGGCATTTATGCTGGACTGTCAATGCTCAATGGCAGATTCTAGGCCGAAAGGCCCACCCCCGGCTTTGGATAGGCCACCCTCGGCTAGGCGAGCAGCATACTTGACACCGTTGACAACTTTGTATAGCACTCGCTATCCAGTTTAAGCTATCATCGGCCATCCATGCCTTGACCCATGTCCAGCTAGGCTCATCAGGACCACATTGCACTAAGTGGGTTGATGACCCGTATAGACCAGCATAGACCTTCCTCTCCCCTAACCTTTAGTATAATCCGACCTTCGGGTCATTTGACCTTGTGTCAAATCCTGTCTGGTGGGAGGCAGGGACAAATATAAGTAACTAGATGATTGAAGAATTCTCGATGCTCGGTTTGCAAAAATCTCGATGATAAGAGCAAAGTCAGGTAGGGCTAAAATCGTGGATTCCGAGGTCGTACCTAAAGTCATAGTGATATACCCGGCGAGTACCAATCTAAGAGTATCAGGAGAATACGGCATCTCATAGTCCAGTATAATTCGTCATCTTCATGTCCTCATCAAAAACTACCGGATAGTGTCCCACGTTAGCAAAATATTGTAAATATTCTTGACTCAGCTTTGTAGCAGAACAGATTGGTTTAGGCAACCAGTCTAGAAGGAAAACTTTTAACTCACCGAAGTAAATACAGAATAAATTGTAAAAAAAAAAACTTTGGCAAAGGGATTATTGATTGCCACACGCGTAATACAAACCACGTTTAACGAATTGAGCACTTCCGTAGCCGATAGCGCAAAATATAAACAAACGAAAGTTAATACAAAATGCGTTAATTCTTGAGCTGATGTCGAGTTGCTGGCTTGACTTAGGGGTATGTCATCAGCCTGGCGTAAAGTTAAGTGGGTTTTGATCCCGGCTTGGAGCGTCTCGCGCGTCTAGCCACACACACTAAAGAGTTGTGATACAATGAAACAGTCAGTCTGTGGATGACTATATATATATATATGTATATATAAATTTTGTAAACCGTAGTCGTTGGCGACCAAAAGGCTCCTTTTTCAATAGCTACGACACCAAGGTGTAGGATAGGACACTACTTTTTTCCCTGGAATATACAATTAATTTATCATACATTTCTGTCATTCCTTGCCTTCCAGTTAATTTTTCAAATGATTGCGAGATAACACCCCCCCACACAGAGAAATTAAATATATGTATTTATATATATATATGGAGAAATGGTAAGTTTTGGTAAATCTAACAAGAGGAGAAAAATAAGCAGGAAAGTAGATAAACGAAAACATTGACAAAGGATTTAACAATGATATTTTGTCGATGAAGTCTTTCTAAAATAAAGGCGAAATATTATTGTTAAATCCGTTGTTAGTGCTTTGGCTTATTCACTTTTCCACTTATTTTTCTCATACATCTATAGAGAGACAGATTTATATATATATATATATATATATATATATATATATATATATATATTTATATACTAATCTTTATATCTAATCTATAATCCCGTTGGTGTGAAAAAAAAACAGATTGTATGATTTACAAATTCTTCGCCAATGAAATACTGAATAGCTGTTTCGGTGAAATCTAAATAGACTCTCTCTGGGCCAAGTAGGAATTATTTTCACACACACACACACACACACACACATATATATATATATATATATATATATATATATATATATATATATATATATATTATTTTCATACTTATTTATATATATATACTTATATATTATATACTTATATATTATTTTCATATATATACTTATATATATATATACTTATATATTATATACTTATATATTATATACTTATATATTATTTTCATATATATATAGATATATATATATATATCCTCCTCGTTTCGAAGCATGGACAGCTATCAATAGGCTATCGATTATATGGAAATCAGACCTAACCGATAAAATGAAACGCAGTTTCTTCCAGGCAGCGGTCACATCGATACTGCTATATGGCTGCACTACATGGACGCTAACAAAACGGAGGAGAAGCTAGACGGCAATTACACAAGAATGCTGCGAGCAATCTTGGACAAGTCCTGCCGGCAACACCCCACAAGACACCAACTGTACGGCCACCTGCCTCCTATCACGAAAACTATTCAAGTTAGACGAACCAGACATGCAGAACACTGCTGGAGAAGCAGGGACGAACTCATAAGAGATGTACTCTTATGGACCCCCACACATGGCCGTGCAAAAGCAGGACGACCAGCACGAACATACATTCAGCAATTATGTGAGGATACGGGATGTTGTCCTGAAGACCTGCCTAGGGCGATGAACGATAGGGAGGAGTGGCGAGAGAGGGTCAGGGATATCTGTGCTACCAGCTCGACATGATGATAATGATGATATATATATATACTTATATATTATTTTCATATATATATATATACTTATATATATATATATGTATACTTTAGGGTAGTGTCTGTGACCCTGGGTTTCATGCTTTACCCAATTGTCAGACCCAATTTTGGTCACCAAGAGAGCTAATGAGGACCATAAACCTCAGCAACATTTATAAATTATATAAAGATAATATCCAGAGACTATGTGTTCGGATTTATTCTGGTTCAGAATATTTGAGAAGTTTTATATCATTCTACAAGAGTCTTTGATGTATGGCTATTAATATATGAATATATCTGAATATATATATAAAATAAAACGCACAAATACAAAGCGAATATATCTGTAATATCAATAAAAGAAAACTCAACGGACAGTTCTTATGCCATTACAAATTTATTTCGACAAGGCACAGATTCGACTCGCCTCATCAGATAGCTTCTCATAGAATGCAAAAAGTTACACAAAACATTGTTATTCCCAAAAAAATTCTTTTGCTTACGCTGAGTCTGTTGATGGATATGTGGTAAGATATCCGACTGGCGTAACATCAACTGAGTCTCGATCCTAGTTTGAAGCATCTCGCGTGTCTTGCCACACTGATGAGTTGTGATACAACTAAACAGTCTGGCAGACAATATATATATATATATATATATATATATATACTATTGCCCATAAGTAAGTACACCCCTACCAATTCTTTTTATAAAGAGCTCATCATCCTGATGGCGAGTCGACAGCACGCATTCCCTCGACCCTCTCTCGACATCCGTCCCCATCTGTCGTCGCTACCGGCAAGTGTCACACGTTATTGTTGGTTGTTTGGGTTTTATGGCATATCAACCATTGTAGGTCATTTAACGCCAAATCCATTTTTATGAAATTAGTTCTATTTTAAACAACTCAGTTTAGCATGAGTACACAGTTTAATTGTGAAAAACATTTCTATTTCAAGCTATTCAGTTTAGTCAAGCAGTTCTAATTCAGCTAATTCAGTTTAGTATAAGTACAGATTTTGTTTAACCACAGTTAAATGTCAAAACAGTTGTATATTAAACAATTCAGTTTAGTGTAATTAGAGTTTCAATGTCAAAAACAGTTCCATTTCAAACAATTCAGTTTAGCATAAGCACCCAGTTTAAATGCAAGTGCAGTTTAATTGTCAAAAACATTTTTATTTCAAGCTATTCAATTTAGTCAAACAATTCAGTTTAGCATAAGTATGCCGTTAGTTCTATTTAACCCATAGATGGGGCCCTATCAGGTGCTACCACGTCGGGCCAGAGTGGACCTGGGAGTGAGGCAATGAAGGGGCGCTCCGCATTCCCGAAAGCTCCAGCTTTACTGGAACCTCACCATTCGATGATTAGGGTTTTTCAAAAAGCACATAACATTCTTGTGTGGTTCGCATCTTTTTATCAAAACCTTGTGTTAAGTGGTGCAGTTGTAGAATACCCCAAGTGAACCTCTGCAGAGGGGTAAGACACTCACCCACCCACCCAGCTCAATGAGTGTTCTGGGTATAATACTAAA
>OY757947.1:13316078-13358578 GCA_963585895.1 Sepioteuthis lessoniana
GGATTAGTTTCCATCATTTACTTCCATAGATAGATAGATAGATAGATAGATACGAAAAGTACGTGACACACACACATACACACACACACACACACACACACACACACATACATATATATATATATATATATATATTACTTTTTATATACAATTACGAAGAAAAATAAAAAGAGAAGTTATCTAGTGTCATCCCCATGGAATATTGGCCTCTGAACTCGAACATACCCGGTGTATTTTAACAAAATTTTATTTGCCAGCTTCGGACGGATTGTCTTGCTGTATTGAGTGAAAAAGAAAAAAGAAAAAAAAGATCACTTCTGATGATGTTCCTCCCCGACCTCTTTTTTTTTCATTCAATTATTATTATTTATTTATTTATTTATCTATTTGTTTATTTATTCATTTGTTTAATTTTTTTTAATGTAGTTATTTTTACGTCGTCTTCCGAAATTCAAACTGAAAAAGCTCTTAATGAATAAATAAATATACATGTTAAGTAAATTTACATATATATATATATATATACAACAAAAATATAAGTGCCGAGGTCTCGTTGGTAACCGGTACAAAAGAGCGAGCACTTGTTGGCGTTGGGGTTAGGGTCGTGGTTGGAAGTTGTTGTGTTGGGGTGGGGACGGAATGGAGAGGGGATGGGGGTCGGGGAAGTGAATTAGCAGCTGTAATAGTCCCGTGCGACTGGCAAGAACTGAAGTGGCCGACGTTATTGTGGTAGTAAGAGAAAGGGTGAGGTGTTTTGACGACGGAGATTATAATGATGATGACGATGATGAAGAGGGTAATGGCGGGAAAAATTAAGAAAGAATAAAGGGAGAGATCAAGGCAAAAGAAGAAGAAGAAGAAGAAGAAGAAGAAGAAGAAGAAGAAGAAGAAGAAGAAGAAGAAGAAGAAGGAATTAGATTTGATAAAGACGAAGAAATTAACTTTGATAGAGAAGAAGAAGAAGAAGAAGAAGAAGAAGAAGAAGAAGAAGAAGAAGAAGAAGAAGAAGAAGAAGAAGGAATTAGATTTGATAAAGACGAAGAAATTAACTTTGATAGAGAAGAAGAAGAAGAAGAAGAAGAAGAAGAAGAAGAAGAAGAAGAAGAAGAAGAAGAAGAAGAAGAAGAAGGAATTAGATTTGATAAAGACGAAGAAATTAACTTTGATAGAGAAGAAGAAGAAGAAGAAGAAGAAGAAGAAGAAGAAGAAGAAGAAGAAGAAGAAGAAGAAATTAAATTTGATAAAGAAGAAGAAGAAGAAGAAGAAGAAGAAGAAGAAATTAAATTTGATAAAGAAGAAGAAGAAGAAGAAGAAGAAGAAATTAAATTTGATAAAGAAGAAGAAGAAGAAGAAGAAGAAGAAGAAGAAATTAAATTTGATAAAGAAGAAGAAGAAGAAGAAGAAGAAAGGATAATTCTAGAATATGTTGTCCATGTGAAAACTGAAAATATATATCGTATATGAACAATGAGCTCCCGTAAGGATGTTAACATTTTTTGAATCACCCTTTTTCTTGCGGTGGGGGTGGGACTTTTTTTTTTTTGTCAAGTCGATAGACGGATATAAAGCCGAGATGAAATCTGCCCATTTCATTTTTATGTATAATATTAACAGAATAAAGGTCAAATAAACGATTGAGAGTGGGTCCCTATGGCGTAATGGATAAGTTACTCGATTGTAGCCTCGAAGTTTAGTGAGTTTGAATTGTTTAACCCGTTAAATTTAGGGAATCTCGTTCGATGTATATTTATATTCCGTTTCTCCAAAGATTTTCGTGCAGATATAAAAGGTTGGTTGGTTAGATTGGGTTTTCTGGCATATCAACCATTGTAGGTTGTTTAATGCCAAATCCTCTTTATATATTAAATATATAGGATTTGGCTTGGTTGGGGTTTATGGCATATCAACCATTGTAGGTTATTTAATGCCAAATCCTCTTTATATATATATATATATATATATATATATATTAAATATATAGGATTTGGCTTGGTTGGGTTTTATGGCATATTCACCTTTGCGGGTTATTTAATAGCAAATCCTGTTTACACATACATATATACACACACATATATATATATAATTTATAAAGGTTATTGGTTTGGATGGTTGGTTGGTTTGGTGCGTTTTACGGCATATCAACCCTTATAGGTCATTTAATACCGAATACAGTTTATACACGCACGCACAAACACACACACACACACGCACACACGTATATATATATATGTATATAATTTTCTAAGGTTACTTGTTTAATTAGGATTAATGGCATATCAAGCCTTGAGGCTTATTTAATGTCAAATCCTGTATATATATATATATATATATATATATATATATATATATATATATATATATATGGTTTATAAGTGAATACTTTGTAAGTAAAATTTTAAACAAAACAGAGCTCATTTGTTTGCATACAGTTAAATGTTTATACCTACATCATTTATAAGTTAAACGTTCAAAGGTCGTTTTTTTTTTCATTTTCAAATGGTTTCAAGTATTTCTATTCAACACTAATAATTCTTGTCAACATTACTCATTCTTTGCAAATTTGACGGCATATAAGGCGCACTTTTTTCTAAAAATCTATTTTAGAATTCCCATGCGTCTTATATATAGGTTTTAAATTATGAACTATGTATTTACCAATCATATATAATATGTATAAAGAGGATTTGGCATTAAATAACCTACAATGGTTGATATGCCATAAAACCCAACCAAACCCAATCATATATATTTAATATATATGTATAAATAGGATTTGGCATTAAATAACCTACAATGGTTGATATGCCATAAAACCCAACCAAACCCAATCATATATATTTAATATGTATGTATAAAGAGGATTTGGCATTAAATAACCTACAATGGTTGATATGCCATAAAACCCAACCAAATCAAATCATATATATTTTATATATATGTATAAAGAGGATGTGGCATTAAATAACCTACAATGGTTGATATGCCATAAAACCCGACCAAACTAAATCATATATATTTAATATATATATATATATATATAAACAGGCTTTGGTATTAAATAACCGACAACGGTTGATATGCCATAAAATCCAATTAACTAACTGACCCTGTTAGAATTATACTCATGTTGTTCCATGGACAAGTACTGTGTGGAAAGAATGCAAAATGGAAGGTTTTTTGACAAGTGTAGGTTATATAACCATGTGGTTTTACCGTTCCCTGGCTGGGTCAGAGACACTATCTCACATGTTCAAAGAGCAGAGGCAAATAGAAGTTGAGAAGGGATGTCTCGACTGTCATGTGACACCCTACAAGGCCCGTAACCGACATGCCAATACCATAAAACCATAAAACCAAACCAAACTTGAAGGTTATTTTACTGACGATTGAAACTTTGGTTCTAAGATTCAGCATCGTGAAGTACCGCATTTGACGGCATATAAGGAGCACTTTTTCTTCACTAAAAATATCTCTTAAAATTCCCCTGCGTCTTATATGCCATATGTAGGTTTAAAATTCGCGAAAGTTGGCTGAAATTAGCTACCTGACGACCTTTGCTTAAACTTTAGAATAACTATATATAATATACTTTATCAATCGCATTCATTGTACATTTAAATTTTTGTGTCGTTCGTTTTTACTAGTTTTTTCTTTTTTTTTTTTGCACAGTTATATCATATCGACTATTCCTATCCATACAAATAAATTGCACAGTTATCCGGTTTCAAGAAACAATTTATAATCCTTAGAAAATAATTTTACTTTTAAGTAACTACCGCATCTAAGGCGCACTTTTTTTCCAAAAAATATTTTAAAATTCCCCTGCGTTTTAAATGCCATATGTAGGTTTTAAATTCACGATAGTCGACCGAAATTAGCTACCTGGCAACTGCTATTTGCTTAGACTTTAGAGTAACTTTCATATACCTATTGTCAATCACATTCATTGTTCATTCACATTTTTGTGTAGTTAGTTTTTACGAGCTTTCTTTTCTTTTTGCACAGTTATATGATATCGACTATTCCTATCCATACAAATAAATTGTACAGTTATCCGGTTTCAAGTAACAAATAATCATCATCATCATGTCGTGCCACAGGCATGGATATCCTTGACCCTCTCTCGCCACTTCTCCCTATCGTTCATTGCCTCTTGCAGGTCTTCAGGGCTGCATCCCGTATCTTCACATAGCTGCTGGGTGTATGTTCGAGCTGGTCGTCCTGCTTTTGCCCGGCCATATGTGGGGTCCATAGGAGTACATCACTTATGAGCTCGTCCCTGCTTCTCCAGCAGTGACCTGCATGTCTGGTTCGTCTAACTTGGATAGTTTTTGTGATGGGAGGCAGGTGGCCGTATAGTTGGTGCTTTGTGGGGTGTTGCTTTGTGGGGTGTTGCTTGTGGGGTGTTGCTTTGTGGGGTGTTGCTTTGTGGGGTGTTGCCTCCAGGACTTGCTCGCAACATTCTTGTGTAATTACCGTCTAGCTTCTCCAGCCGTTTAGTTAGCGTCGAAGTAGTGCATGAAACGCAGTTTCTTTCAGGCAGCGGTCATATCGATAACAAATAATAATCCTAAGTAAACAATTATAGTTTCAAGTAATTTCCGTATTTGTCGGCATATAAGGCGCACTTTTTTACAAGAAATATCTTTTAAAATTCCCCTGCATCTTAAATGCCATATCTAGGTTTAAAATTCGCGATGATTGACCAAAATGTGCTACCTCGCAACTCCACTTAGCTTAGACTTTTGAGTAACTTTTATATATCTATTGTCATTATTTAAAAGGCTATTATGCTGATTAAAAAGTGTTATTGATAATATTCATTATATCAATTCAATCACGTTTAATGTTAGTACTTTGCATTTTTCTTGATTTGTTGAGATGCGTCTTATACACTCGTGCGTCATATATGTCCTCAAATACGGTAAGTAGTTTCAAGTATTCCTATGTAATACTAACAATTCAAATAAAAATCGGTCATTTCTTTGGACACAATTTAATTGTCAAACAGTTCTATTTGAACTATAGATGTGACCTTATCATGTACTGAGACTACCGGTCAGAGTGGACCAGGGAGTAATGGCAACGAAAGATTACTGAACTTTCCCACAAGGTTCAGGATGACTGGAGCCCCACAATCATATGGTTTGGTGTCATAATCAGGAGAAACGTTGTGGTGGGTGGGGTCTTATTCTGCAGCCCTTGCCGATTGGTCAAACACATATCAGGTTTACATTTCGAATACAAATAATATGCAATTTGTTGAATGGTTTCAAGTATTTCTAAATAAGACTGACAATTTATACACCATCCTTTGACTAATAATAATCACTTGTTTGCACACAATTATATGTTTTCAAGTTACTAATAATAATAATTTCTTTCAATCTCTGTTTAATTTTTGCCCAGTCAGCTGGGGCTGTAGAATACACTGACTGCACCTCTGCAGAGGGGTAAGACCCCCCCCTAACGAGTGTCCTGATATGACACTAAACAATCTGATGGTGAGGTTCCAGCAGTCCTGGAGCTTTGGGGAATGCGGAGTACCCCTTCATTGCCATTCCTCCCAGATCCACTCTGGACCGGAGTGGTAGCACCTGATAAGGGTCCTATCTATGGGTTAAATAGAATTAACAGCATACTTATGCTAAAATGAATTGCTTGAGTAAAACTGAATAGTTTGAAATAGAAATGACTTTTACAATTAAACCGTACTTACACTTAAACTGCGTGTTTATGCTTAACTGAATTATTTGAAATAGAACTTTTTTTCGACATTAAAACTGTATTTACACTTAACCGAATTGTTACATACAACTGCTTGAATAGTTAGAAATGGAAATGTTTTTGACCATTAAACTGTGTACTTATGCTAAACTGAACTGTTTTCAATAGAACATTATTTACATAAAAATGGATTTGGCATTAAATAACCTACAAAGGTTGATATGCCATAAAACCCAACAAACCAAACCTAATAATAATAATGATAATAATAATAATCCTTTGTAAACAAATCTAGCTTCAAGTAACTATTCTTAATACAAATAATTTACTGTCACATGATTTAAAGTCGCTCATAATAATAATAATCCTTAGTAAACAATTCTTGCTTCAAGTAACTATTCTTAATACAAATAATTTTCAGTTCTATGATTTCAAGTAACTGATAATAATAATCCTTAGTAAACAATTCTTGCTTCAAGTAACTATTCTTAATACAAATATTTTACAGTTCTATGATTTCAAGTAACTGATAATAATAATCCTTAGTAAACAATTCTAGCTTCAAGTAACTATTCTTAATACAAATAATTTACAGTTATATGATTTCAAGTAACTAATAATAATAATCCTTAGTAAACAATTCTAGCTTCAAGTAACTATTCTTAATACAAATAATTTACAGTTATATGATTTCAAGTAACTAATAATAATAATCCTTAGTAAACAATTCTAGCTTCAAGTAACTATTCTTAATACAAATAATTTACAGTTATATGATTTCAAGTAACTAATAATAATAATCCTTAGTAAACAATTCTAGCTTCAAGTAACTATTCTTAATACAAATAATTTACAGTTATATGATTTCAAGTAACTAATAATAATAATCCTTAGTAAACAATTCTAGCTTCAAGTAACTATTCTTAATACAAATAATTTACAGTTATATGATTTCAAGTAACTAATAATAATAATCCTTAGTAAACAATTCTAGCTTCAAGTAACTATTCTTAATACAAATAATTTACAGTTATATGATTTCAAGTAACTAATAATAATAATCCTTAGTAAACAATTCTAGCTTCAAGTAACTATTCTTAATACAAATAATTTACAGTTATATGATTTCAAGTAACTAATAATAATAATCCTTAGTAAACAATTCTAGCTTCAAGTAACTATTCTTAATACAAATAATTTTCAGTTATATGATTTCAAGTAACTAATAATAATAATCCTTAGTAAACAATTCTAGCTTCAAGTAACTATTCTTAATACAAATAATTTACAGTTATATGATTTCAAGTAACTAATAATAATAATCCTTAGTAAACAATTCTAGCTTCAAGTAACTATTCTTAATACAAATAATTTTCAGTTATATGATTTCAAGTAACTAATAATAATAATCCTTAGTAAACAATTCTAGCTTCAAGTAACTATTCTTAATACAAATAATTTACAGTTATATGATTTCAAGTAACTAATAATAATAATCCTTAGTAAACAATTCTAGCTTCAAGTAACGATTCTTAATACAAATAATTTACAGTTCTATGATTTCAAGTAACTAATAATAATAATCCTTAGTAAACAATTCTAGCTTCAAGTAACTATTCTTAATACAAATAATTTACAGTTATATGATTTCAAGTAACTAACAATAATAATCCTTAGTAAACAATTCTAGCTTCAAGTAACTATTCTTAATACAAATAATTTTCAGTTATATGATTTCAAGTAACTAATAATAATAATCCTTAGTAAACAATTCTAGCTTCAAGTAACGATTCTTAATACAAATAATTTACAGCTATATGATTTCAAGTAACTAATAATAATAATCCTTAGTAAACAATTCTAGCTTCAAGTAACTATTCTTAATACAAATAATTTACAGTTATATGATTTCAAGTAACTAATAATAATAATCCTTAGTAAACAATTCTAGCTTCAAGTAAATATTCTTAATACAAATAATTTACAGTTATATGATTTCAAGTAACTAATAATAATAATCCTTAGTAAACAATTCTAGCTTCAAGTAACTATTCTTAATACAAATAATTTACAGTTATATGATTTCAAGTAACTAATAATAATAATCCTTAGTAAACAATTCTAGCTTCAAGTAACTATTCTTAATACAAATAATTTACAGTTATATGATTTCAAGTAACTGATAATAATAATCCTTTGTAAACAAATCTAGCTTCAAGTAACTATTCTTAATACAAATAATTTACTGTCACATGATTTAAAGTCGCTCATAATAATAATAATCCTTAGTAAACAATTCTTGCTTCAAGTAACTATTCTTAATACAAATAATTTTCAGTTCTATGATTTCAAGTAACTGATAATAATAATCCTTAGTAAACAATTCTTGCTTCAAGTAACTATTCTTAATACAAATATTTTACAGTTCTATGATTTCAAGTAACTGATAATAATAATCCTTAGTAAACAATTCTAGCTTCAAGTAACTATTCTTAATACAAATAATTTACAGTTCTATGATTTCAAGTAACTAATAATAATAATCCTTAGTAAACAATTCTAGCTTCAAGTAACTATTCTTAATACAAATAATTTACAGTTATATGATTTCAAGTAACTAATAATAATAATCCTTAGTAAACAATTCTAGCTTCAAGTAACTATTCTTAATACAAATAATTTACAGTTATATGATTTCAAGTAACTAATAATAATAATCCTTAGTAAACAATTCTAGCTTCAAGTAACTATTCTTAATACAAATAATTTACAGTTATATGATTTCAAGTAACTAATAATAATAATCCTTAGTAAACAATTCTAGCTTCAAGTAACTATTCTTAATACAAATAATTTACAGTTATATGATTTCAAGTAACTAATAATAATAATCCTTAGTAAACAATTCTAGCTTCAAGTAACTATTCTTAATACAAATAATTTACAGTTATATGATTTCAAGTAACTAATAATAATAATCCTTAGTAAACAATTCTAGCTTCAAGTAACTATTCTTAATACAAATAATTTACAGTTATATGATTTCAAGTAACTAATAATAATAATCCTTAGTAAACAATTCTAGCTTCAAGTAACTATTCTTAATACAAATAATTTACAGTTATATGATTTCAAGTAACTAATAATAATAATCCTTAGTAAACAATTCTAGCTTCAAGTAACTATTCTTAATACAAATAATTTTCAGTTATATGATTTCAAGTAACTAATAATAATAATCCTTAGTAAACAATTCTAGCTTCAAGTAACTATTCTTAATACAAATAATTTACAGTTATATGATTTCAAGTAACTAATAATAATAATCCTTAGTAAACAATTCTAGCTTCAAGTAACTATTCTTAATACAAATAATTTTCAGTTATATGATTTCAAGTAACTAATAATAATAATCCTTAGTAAACAATTCTAGCTTCAAGTAACTATTCTTAATACAAATAATTTACAGTTATATGATTTCAAGTAACTAATAATAATAATCCTTAGTAAACAATTCTAGCTTCAAGTAACGATTCTTAATACAAATAATTTACAGTTCTATGATTTCAAGTAACTAATAATAATAATCCTTAGTAAACAATTCTAGCTTCAAGTAACTATTCTTAATACAAATAATTTACAGTTATATGATTTCAAGTAACTAACAATAATAATCCTTAGTAAACAATTCTAGCTTCAAGTAACTATTCTTAATACAAATAATTTTCAGTTATATGATTTCAAGTAACTAATAATAATAATCCTTAGTAAACAATTCTAGCTTCAAGTAACGATTCTTAATACAAATAATTTACAGCTATATGATTTCAAGTAACTAATAATAATAATCCTTAGTAAACAATTCTAGCTTCAAGTAACTATTCTTAATACAAATAATTTACAGTTATATGATTTCAAGTAACTAATAATAATAATCCTTAGTAAACAATTCTAGCTTCAAGTAAATATTCTTAATACAAATAATTTACAGTTATATGATTTCAAGTAACTAATAATAATAATCCTTAGTAAACAATTCTAGCTTCAAGTAACTATTCTTAATACAAATAATTTACAGTTATATGATTTCAAGTAACTAATAATAATAATCCTTAGTAAACAATTCTAGCTTCAAGTAACTATTCTTAATACAAATAATTTACAGTTCTATGATTTCAAGTAACTAATAATAATAATCCTTAGTAAACAATTCTAGCTTCAAGTAACTATTCTTAATACAAATAATTTACATAGAAATCCCAGTAACACTAGACTGCGGCATCATATTAAACAAGTTCGAATTCTAGTCTTGCTATTAAGTTCACTTTCAGATTAGTCACCTTTTGAAAGGTATGAACCCTTTTTATACCCCCAGCTATGAGTTAAATAACACCACCACTGCATTTCTATAAGGATAGGTTTAGCATTAGATAACCCAGAAAGGTTGATATGTCTTTAAAAAAAGAACACAAAATAATTTACAGTTTCATGGTATCAAGTATTCCTATCTAATGATAATAATTTCCCAAAATTATGTTTGGCTTACAGTTTTAATACTTCGGGTCAGAGTGTTCCTGTCGTAATGACAATAAAAGACTGTAATATATATATATATATATATATATAGGGAGAGAGATAGTGGGGTTCTCGTGGCGTAAAGCTATATATATATATATATATATATGAGGTCTTATATATGTATATGGAATGATTGCCTTCTAAACATTGTTACTCTTGGCCCCCCTCCCCAATGAGTGTCCTGGATATGAGTCAAAGAGAACTGTTTGACATTTAAGCTGAGTGCAAACAAATGACTTATGCTAAATTGAATTGCTTGAAATAGAAATGTTTGAGCTTGGGGAAAAGCAAAACGTCACACGAATCAAGATCAAGTGAACGGCGTGGGGGTATTCCAGTTGGGCAATGTTCTTCTCAGCCGGGAACTACCGGATCTACATGGCGTTGTGAGCAGATTTATTTTTGTGATGAAGCAGCCACGATTTCTCCTGACGTTATACTCATCTCTTTACACGGACAGCTCGAAGCACACGTTGAAGGATCTCACCGTGGACTTGCTGATTGATCATCTGGCCCAGTGGCAATCATCTTGGCAATTATGAAGCATTATCTTAAACTGGGCTTAGAAGTTGCTCATAGAATTTGGTTAAATGAAAAGAAATATGTGGTGCCTTCAATAAGTTTACAGATTTTTTTGTACAGGTATTTAAAATTGTCGTAGACTCTTGAAAATTCACTATGTTATTGCTATACATCTTATGAGATGACTGACCAATTTTTATGATTTCAGCTTCAAATGAACAGCTACAGCAGCAATTGGAATACACCCTATTTGTCACAGCTGGTGAGTTTCAAAAATGCAATCTGGACGTGAGGACACTTTAGAAGAACCATATGCAATAAAATTGTGTTTTAGACTAGGAAAAATGATGCCACAGAAACGTATGGAATGCTTCAGACTGCTTTTTGACTATCTTGCATGAATCGAGCATAAGCTTTTGAGTGGCAAAAGAGATTCAAGGAAGGCAGGGAGTCTAAGGGGGATGATGAGAGGTGTGGGATGAGTAAGGAAGTCAGAACACCAGAGCTGATTGGCCAAAGGGTTAGGGTTACTATGTTAAGGTTTTAAGGGAGTTCAGAAAGAGATTCCTTGGGAAGAGGCCAGCACTCTTCAAATCGGGTCAGTGGCATTTCCACCAGGACACTGAACCAGTCCACAACTCCATCCGTGTCACAGACTATTTGATCAAGATAGGCATCACGACAATTCCTCAGCCTCCCTATAGTCCAGACCTTGCTCCCTGTGAGTTTTGCTTATTCCCTAAGCTCAGAGGCCGTTGTTATGAGACAATTGGGGAGATGAAAGAGGCTGTGACGAAGGTCATTGACACGCTCACACAAGAGGACTTCCATTATTGCAATACATCTTATGAGATGACTGACCAATTGTTATGATTTCAGGTTCAAATGAACAGCTACAGCAGCAATTGGAATACACCCTACTAAAGCCTGATTGTCACAGCTGGTGAATTTCAAAAATGCAATCTGGACGTGAGGACACTTTAGAAGAACGATATGCAATAAAATTCTGTTTTAAACTTGGAAAAAATGATGCCGCAGAAACGCATGGAATGCTTCATACTGCTTTTGGACAATCTTGCGTGAATCGAGCATCAGTTTTTGAGTGGCATAAGAGATTCAAGGAAGGCAGGAAGTCTGTGAGGGATGATGAGAGGTGTGGGAGGAAGTCAATAAACCAGAGTTGATTGGCCAAAGGGTTAGGGTTAGGGTTACTATGTTAACCTTTTAAGGGAGTTCAGGAAGAGATTCCTTGGGAAGAGGCCAGCACTCTTCAAATCGGGTCAGTGGCATTTCCAGCAGGACAATACACCAGTCCACAACTCCATCCTTGTTACAGACTACTTGACCAAGATGGGCATCAAGACAGTCGTCCCCCTCCCTATAGTCCAGACCTTGCTCCCTGTGTCTTTTGGTTATTCCCTAAGCTCAGAGGGTGTCGTTATGAGACAATTGAGGAGATGAAAGAGACTGCGACGAAGGTCATTGACTCGCTCACACAAGAGGACTTCGACGGGACCTTCCAGAAGATGTTGGAACGGTACAACAAGTGCATTGCAGCTGGAAGAGATTACTTCGAAAAGGGCTAGAGTTTCATGTGTGTACTATCAATAAAAGTGCCCATACGAAACTTATTTTATGATCCTCGTAAGACTATATCTGACCCTCCTCCCTCTAGCAGGTGACTTGTCCTTCGAAGTCCGAGGTTGGATGTGACTATCAGTCGTTGTCTATGATGTTTCAAACTGCATGGAGAAATAAGAACCACAAAACATTCTGAAGAGCAAGGACCATTTTTTAAAAAAGTACCATCTGTAAATCATTACATTTAGAATGTACTCCATGAACTCTCAGGTGATAAAATAATCTTAATAAAACATAATATGTTGGCATCAGCATTTTTAGAGTGTTACTTTTAAAATCTGTGTACTCGTTGAACTTTCAGACGAGCATATGATATCGTATGATATCACATAGCATATTCCTGAAGTCATCAATCAGTTGAAGCAGTCGGTCTAGCTTCATTATTTTACCCTTGGCAAAATTTTTCACCCCATATTTGGTGGGGTTTTTTTTTGGTGGGGGTTGCTGACGTTTGAGTGAGAGAAAGTCTACGTAGGTGTCTTTTAGCACCAACTGCAATTAGTATTACCGTCATTTTCTTGTTCAACAGCATTTTTTTTCAGCTCTTTAGTAAGGTCCAAGTATTTGGCTATCTTTTCGCTCTTTTTGCCCAGTTGTCTAGGGTTGTGGAATACACCGACTGCTTCTCTGCTGAGGGGTATGACTCCCCCAACGAGTGTCCTGATTATGACACTAAATCAGATGGTGAGGTTCCAGTGATGCGGGAGCTTTGAGGAATGCGAAGTACTCCATCACTGCCACTACTACCAGGGCCACTGTGGCCCAGAAAGGTAGCACCTGATAGGGTCCTATCTATGTGCATATAGAACTAATAGTCTTATCTATTCTCGCTTTGATATGATTGGTTCTTATAGCGTTGTCCTGTGCTGTTATTAGGGGAGATTCCGTTTCTCTCTTAAGGTTTCCTTACTTAGCCAGGTCCAGGTTTCCTGTTGTGAGATGGTGTTTATTAGTCGTTTAAAGCGGCCATGAAGTTGGATTTTTCCCCCATTTTTGTTTCCTAGTTATTGTCATTCTATCGTCTATCGTGTTGTCAGTGTCGTTTCTGATGGCTCTAATCAGTTCTCCTTCGTGTTTTTCTATGTAGTCTTCGTGCCGTTTATTATCGTTATTATTATCATTATTGATCAATTTTCTTAGCTTGCTGTTTGATATGATCGTTGACAAATTTTTTTCTTTAAAAAAGACATTTTTTTCCTTTTTTCTTTTAGAAAGTTATCAAGCATATAGATGTTCTTTCTGTATCCCATTATTAACTCACAGTACTTTGCCCAGTCGGCTGGGGCTGTAGAATACACCGACTGCACCTCTATAGAGGGGTAAGACCCCCCCCAATGAGTGTCCGAGATGACACTAAACAATCTGATGGTGAGGTACCAGTGATGTTGGGGCTTGGGGTAATGCAGATCACCTCTTCATTGCCATTACTCCTAGGTCCACTCTTGCCCGGCGTGGTAGCACCTGATAAAGATCCTATCTATGGGTTAAATAGAACTAACGGCATACTTATGCTAAACTGAATTGTTTGACTAAACTGAATAGCTTGAAATAGAAATGTTTTTCACAATTAAACTTTACTTACATTTAAACTGTGTACTTATCCTAAACTGAATTATTTGAAATAGAACTACTTTCATAAAAATGGATTTGGCGTTAAATAACTTACAAAGGTTGATATGCCATAAAACCCAAACAACCAACCAACAACAACCAACTATGTCATCAGCGCGTAAGATCTTTTCAAATTCATCTTGAATTAATTTCCAGAGATTTTCTCAATTTGCCTATCAACAGACTTTTTAATCGTTCCCAATGCTCCTATTACTACTGGAATGTTGGTTGTGTTTACATGCCACATTCTCGTGATTTCTATTTTCAGGTTTTTGTATTTTGGTTTGTTTAGGTTTTGTTTTGTTTGGTTTGTTTGTTAAATGGTATATCAACCTTCGTGGGTTATTCAATGCTAAAGATATCCTTGTATAACAATAGGAAGTTTTTCTTCCCATTTAAATCTCAAAATTACGGTCAGGTTCTGGTTTATGTTTATACAATTTATTTGTATGGTCAAACTTGAATCTCTGGCACAGTTCCCAAGGGATTACTTTTCCTACTCAATCGAGCCTACTTTTATATTCCTTTTGGGTCAGTTAGTTCTATTCGCTTATTATATGATAAACTCTTTCATATCTTTCACCACATAACTTACACAGTCCAGTCGACTGGGATTTTAAAATACACCGATTGCAGAGAAGTAAGACCTCACCTCCACACAACGAGTACCCTGGATATGACAATAAACAATCTGATGGTGAGACTCCAGTAATGATGGACCTCTGGGATATGTGGAGTACCCGTTCATTGTCACCACTCCTTGGTCCACTCTGACCCGGAGCGGTAGTACCTGATAGGGCCATAACCCCGCCGAAGCTGCCAAATTCATTTGTTATACAACGAAAGGGGAATACAAAATAAACTGATAGTTCGAAAAATTTCGCTGCTCGGGTTACAAGAAACAAGGTTAACTTGACTTAAAGTCGCAGATTCCGAAGCCGTGCTCCGAGCCATATTGGCAAATTCGGCGAGTAACATTGGGTTTCCTATGTTACTTACAATACCAAATCTGGTTTATTTATATATATTGGCCTAGCAGTTAGAGTGTTCGCCAATGGCCCGGGAGACCTGGGTTCAATCCCAGGTCGAGTCATACCAAAGACTCAAAAAATGGTACTTGATGCCTCCTTGCTTAACACTCAGCATTATAAGGTACGGATCAAGGGTAAAGTAGAGCAATCCTGGGAAGGAGTAGCGCCCTCCCCTACAACTTGGTGTAGTAGCTATCGAAAAGGGAGCCTTCGGGTCACCCTCGACTATGGTCGCCAACTTTACTACTTATATATGATTTGTAAACATGTCAACAAAGTTAGATTGTTCCAATTATTGCTATGTATCACTAATATCAGTCATTTGTTTACACACAGTTCTATTTCTAACAATTCAATTTAGCATGATTCAAAGTTAAATCAGTTTAAGTATTGTTATATATCACCAACAATTCAATTAAACATCGGTCATTTCTTTACACACAGTTAAATGATCAAACAGTTCCATTTCAAATAATTAAATTCAGCATGTCATTTTTGCAAGCAGTTTAAATATCAAACACTTCTATTTGACCCACAAATGGAGCCCTATCATGTGCTACCACTTCGGGCCAAAGGGAACCTGGTGGTGATGGCAATGAATGGATACTCCACATTCCCCAAAGCTACAGCATTTCTTGAGCCTCACCATCAGATTGTTTATTGTCATATGCAGGACACTCGTTGCGGGTGGGGGTCTTATCCCTCTAGAGAGATGCAGTCGGTGTATTCTCCAGCTCCAGCCGACTGGGAACAGTAGCACTTGGGGAGTATCATGCGAGCTTGACATCTCACGGTATGATTTTTTATCTTCACAATCTCGGTAAAAACATCCAGAGTTTCCGAATTGTGCCTCACGTACTACCAAAATATTGCAAAACTTTTGACTCAACCTATTATGATTGATTGATTGATTTTAGCTGTATGTCATCCAATCCGAAGTTATTTCATGTCTAACCTGAAAATTTATCTCAAGATGACGCTGCTTTGCAACTTATCAAAAAAGAATTTTTCTAAATGGCCTATCAATTTTGGGGGGTTATTTAAAGTCAAATTAGAAGGATAAGGAGTTTGGATCTTTCCCAAGAGTATTAGTCCGAAAGCAGATGTAATAGCACGACTAGAGTTCGAACTCGCTGACAGCGATGTGGCTGTCTCGCACGTTAACCACAACGTCATCGGAACTCCTGTTCTGCCTCCAGATGCTTGCATAAATGAAACATTCTTGGAATTAAGTATGTTCAGTATCAAGGGGACTATTTTGTAAAAAAATAAAAAATAAAAATAAGAGGGATAAGAAATGTCACACACCTGGGCAGGAAATCCATTGTAGGCCTTTGGTGATTGATGAATGCAGATAGAGACAAGAGAGATCAGTGATCAGTCAGGCCTCGACAGCTGAGAAGTGAAGATTGTGGTCGATTCAGAACAAACTTGGGAGACCTGGTATGTGAATTCAACTCTGGTAATTTTCCTCCGAGGTTTTGTCTGACCTCAAATACAGATCTTTGGTTTTTAATTTATCGTCTGGTCACATACACACACACACACATACATACACACACGTACACAAACACGCACGCACACACACACACACACACACACATATATATATATATATATATATATATTTGTGTGCGTATGTTTATCTGTGTCAGTATATATGTGTGTGTTTGTTAGTGTGTACGCATATAATTGATATATATATATATATATATATATACGTTTGCGAATTTTCTTATATGTAATTTGTAATTTATTTATAACACACACACAAACACACACACACACACACACATATATGTGTGTGTGTGTGTGTGTGTGTGTGTGTGTGTGTGTGTGTGTGTGTGTGTTGTCATCCACTGATATCTTAACGGATATCTTAACACATACACACAAACGTGTTGTCATCCATGGATATCTTAACCTAAACACTCACCCTCTCAACGTAAGCGAAGGAATTTTTAATATATATATTTATTTACATATACGCGTATCGGCTACTGGAGTTTTCAGTTCAGTTCATATGGCAGCCGACAATTCCCCACTCAAGTGTTCAACGCACGGGGTGGGGAGTATATATATATATATATACATTGTCATCCACAGACAGACTGTTTCGTTGTATATATATATATATATATATATATATATGTATATGTATATTTAGGCAGCATTTCTTCGTTAATGCAAATTTCATTAAACATAATAGACATTTTATGCCTACATATTCTCTTTTGGATCCGTTGAAATTCCTGTATTACTTTTATCGTATTCGGGGGGAATTGATTTAGGTGTTGTCCATAGTTGTATGTATCCCTAGTACTTTCTGCCCGATTTTGGGCCATCATCAGGGGAGAATCTGTTACAAAAGTGATGTAACTTTTGTTTTAGCAAATTACTACTGTGTAAGGACGTCTTTGCTGTTGGAGATTATGGTGCTTGCTTTTAAATGTAATTCTGTAAATAGTGCCAGTAGCTAAAGACATTTAAGTACGGTAGCACTATATATTAGAAACCTGCAACCAGCACTTAATAGAATTAATTTTCAAACCAGTGCTAACGTACTTAAATGTCTTTAGCTACTGGCACTATAAATTCAAATCGTTTATTTAGTCCTTTGTTTTCTTCTGTATTTGGTGATTGTGGCAATTTTCTACTTCTAGACAAAGATTACAGTGTTTTGGCTTGGCTTGGCTTGGCTTGGCTTTATGGCATATCAACCATTGTTGGTTATTTAATGCCAAATCCTCTTTATACATATATATTAAATATATGATTTGTAAACATATTTTGTAAATACATAGTTATATGATCAAACAGTTCTATATTTAACAATTCAATTTAGCATAAATCAAATTTACATGGTTTATGTATCACTAACAATTCTATTCAACATCAGTCATTTTACTCACAGTTAAATGAGCAAACAGTTCTATTTCTAACAATTCAATTTAGCAGAAGTTATTCGTTTGCGCTCAGTTTAAATGTCAAACAGTTTTATTTGACCCATTGATAGAACCCTATCAGGTGCTACCACTCCAGGCCAGAGTGGACCTGAGAATGATCGCAATGAAGGGGTTCTCTGCATTCCCCAAAGTTCCAGCGTAACTAGAGCCTCACCATTAGATTGTTCTGAGTCATACCCTGGTTACTTGCAGGGTGTATGAGTCTTATCCCTGTACAGAGATGCAATCGGTATATTCTACGCCACATCAGCCGACTGGATGATACAGTGTTTTGAGTTATTGTTGTAATCTGGTGTGATTTTCTTTTTGACTTTCCAAATTATTTTCGTCGGCTTTGTCCTGTTTTTTTTTTTTAAGTCCCACATATGTCTCTGAAGCGTTTTGCTGTATTCCTATTTTTGTTGCTAAATCAAATTCTATATGAGTAGCTTCTATTTCTAGGGGTCTTCTGGTACTTCTGACAGAAGAAATTTGAAAAATTAAAATAAAACGGAAATTCAATAAAACGAGGAGGTAACTCATAAATCTCGTCCCTCCTACACCCCACGTGTTTATTCTGGTTTAAATTTAAATTTAAATTTAAATTTAATTAATTATCCATTGGGTCTGAAGAAGTCCTGTATTAATTTTTTTTCTTCATGTTTTTGGTTCACACCAGAAACTGAAAATACGGGATGGAAATAAATTTATAATCATGAATTAACCGGTCTTTGGTTTTTTTCTTAAAGAAGATATATATATATATATATGTGTGTGTGTGTGTGTGTGTGTGTGTGTGTATTTCTGTGTTTTCTTTGCATTTTACGTGACAAAACCACTTTTCCAGAATGTTTCACAAACTAGATCACCCCTCCCATCATTTTCTACATGTCACTATGTAGAAAAAAAAACAGTAAATATGCTTATTACAAAAATGGGTAAATTTTCTGCATTAAAAAAAAGTCTTAAAATACTTTTTTTCTGTCTATTCAGTTTCTTGTTGGAAAAAAAATGTGCTGCGAATTTTTGTGCATACCTGATGACTTTCACTTCAAGTCGATGAAGATTTTGAAGTCAGTAGTTAAAAATATAATACTAACTATAATACTACTACTATAACTATTATTAAAAATGCTACTACTATATACTAATAATATACTATACAACTCTCGAGAAGAAGCTAGACGGCAATTACACAAGAATGTTGCGAGCAATATTGAACAAGTCCAGGCGGCAACACCCCACAAAGCACCAACTATACGGCCACCTGCCTCCCATCACGAAAACTATCCAAGTTAGACGAACCAGACACGCAGGATACTGCTGGAGAAGCAGATACGAGCTGATAAGTGATGTACTCCTATGGACCCCCACATATGGCCGAGCAACAGCAGGACGACCAGCACGCACATACATACAGCAGCTATGTGAGGATACGGGATGTTGCCCTGAAGACCTGCCGGAGGCGATGAACGATATGGAGAAGTGGCGAGAGAGGATCAGGGATATCCGTGCAAGCGGCACGACATGATGATGATGATGATGACTACTACTATTACTCTACTATACTTCTATACTATAATACTATACTATACTATACTACGACTACAGTACTACAACTACTATTAATATACTAGGGGGTGTCCTCGTGGTGTAATGGTTAAAGGGATGGACTGCGGAATCGTAGTATGCGAGTTCGTACTCCAGTCGTGCTACTACATTCACTTTCGGGCAAATACCTTTGAAAAAGATATGAACCCCCTTATCCTCCCAACTATGGGTTAAATAATACCACTACTGTTCTTCTAGGAGAATGGATTCGGCATTAAATAACCTAAAAAGAGTTGATATGCCATTAAACAAAAGAAACCAAACCAAACTATTACAATACTATACTTCTATAGTACTATAATACTATACTCGACTACGACTACAGTACTACAACTACTATTACTATACAAACTTCTATAGTACTATAATACTATACACTACTACGACTACAGTACTACAACTACTATTATTATACAAACTTCTATAGTACTATAATTCTATACACTACTACGACTACAGTACTACAACTACTATTACTATACAAACTTCTATAGTACTATAATACTATACACTACTATGACTACAGTGCTACAACTAATATTACTATACAAACTTCTATAGTACTATAATACTATACTCTACTACGACTACAGTACTACAACTACTATTACTATACAAACTTCTATAGTACTATAATTCTATACACTACTACGACTACAGTACTACAACTACTATTACTATACAAACTTCTATAGTACTATAATACTATACACTACTACGACTACAGTACTACAACTACTATTACTATACAAACTTCTATAGTACTATAATACTATACACTACTACGACTACAGTACTACAACTACTATTACTATACAAACGTCTATAGTACTATAATTCTATACTCTACTACGACTACAGTACTACAACTGCTATTACTATACAAACTTCTATAGTACTATAATACTATACAGTACTACGACTACAGTACTACAACTACTATTACTGTACAAACTTCTATAGTACTATAATACTATACTCTACTACGACTACAGTACTACAACTACTATTACTATACTATACTACTATACTGTATGACAGCTATACTATAAAACTTCTACTACTAGTATACTTTACTACTACACTATACAATACAAGTACTACTACTATATTATTACAACTACTAATATACTCTACTACTACTACTACTTCAAACATTAATAGCGTACTTTACTTTCGAAGCAGTTTCTACGAGAGTGTCCCGTAGCCTATTGGCAAACGTACTGGACTTGTTTATCGCAGTGAGCTAGTTCGAACACCACACTGCGTTAAGACGATAGACAGACAGACCAGATACCAAAAAAAAAAAACTTAACGTTTATCGTAGACAATAACCTGTCCTATAAAAAAAAAATTTTTTTTCTTAAATCAGCAAAAGAATTTTGTTAAACTTTCAAATTAAAAAGCGGTGGCTAACGTGCTAGACTGCGATATCATAGTAAGCGAGTTCGAACTCCAGTCGCGTTATTACGTTCACTCTTCGGGCTAATTCCCCCTAGAAAGATATGAATTTCGTTCACCTCCCTCAGCCATTGGTTAAATAGTACCACTATGGAGGTGCCCGTGGTGTAATGGTTATCGTCGTAGGAAATGATCTCGGCGACACGAGTTCAAATCCTGGACGAGACTGATTGCATTTCACATAGAACTAATACCCTTGGGAAAGGTATGGATCCAATTATTCTCCCTCCAGCTATGGGTAAATAGTGGGGCAGACTGGGTTCTTCAGCCTTGGTGAGGCAACTAGTCTAGGAGAAGGAAAACTCTGAATTCAAACCTGTTAAACTCCGCTTAAAAATTGACCTTGTGTCATATCCTGCCCGAGCGGAGGGGTTGGTAAATAAAGTGCCACTACTGTTTTTTTTTTATAAAAGATGCTTTCGGCATTAAATAACCACGAGGTTTGATATGCTATTACACAAAGTAAACAAATCAGATACTAGATACGAGACTTAGCACCCAACGTCATAGCGACTAAGCTGCACCAGCGAGACCCGGTACACATTTGAAAATCGCGGAGTCGTTTGCGTACAAGACACCCAAATTTATGTTGCTACCCGGCACACATGGGTACAATTGGTAAGGGGAGTTTAGCGGGGGTAGTGGTGTGAAAGCAATGTATGAAGCTCTTGCTCTCCTCGTAAAGACGTTGGTTCTTTACGTAATAGAGATTCAGGTCCGAGCAGTCCGAAATTCTCGAACACAAGTTCGAGTGAGGAAGAGAGGTTGATCTCTTTATGTACCTCAGGCACACAGACACACACCCGCGTAGATATTCAGCCACCCAGACACGTATGCCCATGTAGTCTTATTTAGACGTTGTTAGTTATATAAACCTCTCGTTTGCGTAAGTTATTTAGCTACTTGTAAAGAATGCTTCGCTGAGGTGGAAATTTACTAAGCTTTTTGCTTAGATGTGGCACAAGGCCATATGAAAGGGGCACCCAATGAGACTCGAACTCACTCGTGTAGGTTTGCTAGTCGAGCTTGCTAACCATTACACCACCAGAGGCGCCTATTCTTCGCTGAGGTGGTTAAAATAGGTTTCTACCTGGGGTCATTAAGCAAATAAAGAAATCGTACTACTACTGGTAAAGATAATGTTGGTAAAGATATTACAGATACAACTAAAGATACTAGTAGTGAGGATACTATTGTTGCAGATACTACTCATACTACTGATGAAGATGCTTTTAGTAAAAATACTACTGATACTACTAAAGAAACTACTGGTAAGGATGCTTTTCTTCAGATACTATTGATACTACTGGTAAAGATACTATTGTTTAGACACTATTGATACTACTGGTAAATATAGTATTATTGAGATATTATTAATACAACTGGTAAAGATACTATTGTTGAGATACTATTGGTACGACTACTGGTGAGGATACTTTTCTTAACATACTATTGATACAACTGGTAAAGATACCATTTTAAAGATATTATTGATACTACTGGTAAAGATACTATTTTTAAGATATTATTGATTCTACTGGTAAACATACTATTTTTAAGATATTATTGATACTACTGGTAAAAATACTATTTTTAAGATATTATTGATTCTACTGGTAAAGATACTATTTTTAAGATATTATTGATACTACTGGTAAAGATACTATTTTTAAGATATTATTGATACTACTGGTAAAAATACTATTTTTAAGATATTATTGATACTACTGGTAAAGATACTATTTTTGAGATATTATTGATACTACAGGTAAAGATACTATTTTTAAGATACTATTGATACTACTGGTAAGGATACTACTGTTGAGATACTATTCATACTACTGGTAAATATAGTATTATTGAGATACTATTGATACGACTGGTAAAGATACTATCGTTAAGATACCATTGGTACTACTGGTAAAAATGCTTTTAGTAAAGATGCTACTGGTACTACTAAAGATACTACTGGCAAGGATACTATTGGAAAAGATACTACTGGTAAAGATACTACCGTTACTACTGGTAAAAGTACTATTGTTAAAGATACTATAAATACTTCTTATGTTATTAATGGTAAAGTTGATATTCGTAAAGATACTATAATGACTACTAAAGATACTAAAATTAAAGATACTATTAATACTACTAAAGATATTATCGCTAAACATGATATTGGTAAAGATATTACCAGTAAAGATATTACCGATACTGCTGATACTACTAGTAAAGAAACTATTGGTAAAATTCCTCCTGCTACTACTCAAGGTTTATATTGCCCAGTCGGCTGGGGCTGTAAAATACACCGACTGCACATCTGTAGAGGAGGTTAAACCCACTCCCAATAAGTGTCCGAAATATGACAATAAACAATCTGATGGTAAGGTCCCAGTGATGCTGGGGCTTAGGGGAATACGGAGCACCCCTTCGTTACCATTGCTCCCAGGTCAACTCTGGCCCGGAATGGTAGCACCTGATAGGGCCCTATCTATGGGATAAATAGAACTAACGGTATACTTATGCTAAACTGAATTGTTTGACTATGCTGAATAGCTTGAAATAGAAATGTTTTTGACAATTGAACCGTACTTATATTTCAACTGCGTGCTTATGCTAAACTAAATTGTTTGAAATAGAACTGTTTTTCGACATTGAAATTCACTTACCTAGGAAGCAGCGTCGAATCAACCGAAAAGGACATCGAAACGAGGTTAGCGAAAGCATGGACAGCTATCAATAGGCTATCGATTATATGGAAATCAGACCTAACAGATAAAATGAAACGCAGTTTCTTCCAGGCAGCGGTCACATCGATACTGCTATATGGCTGCACTACATGGACGCTAACAAAACGGCTGGAGAAGAAGCTAGACGGCAATTACACAAGAATGCTACGTGCAATCTTAAACAAGTCGCCTTATATGCCGACAAATACGGAAATTACTTGAAACTATAATTGTTTACTTAGGATTATTATTTGTTATCGATATGACCGCTGCCAGAAAGAAACTGCGTTTCATGCACTACTTCGACGCTAACTAAACGGCTGGAGAAGCTAGACGGTAATTACACAAGAATGTTGCGAGCAATACTGAACAAGTCCTGGAAGCAACATCCCACAAAGCACCAACTATACGGCCACCTGCCTCCCATCACGAAAACTATCCAAGTTAGACGAACCAGACATGCAGGTCACTGCTGGAGAAGCAGGGACGAGCTCATAAGTGATGTACTCCTATGGACCCCACATATGGCCGGGCAAAAGCAGGACGACCAGCTCGAACATACACCCAGCAGCTATGTGAGGATACGGGATGTTGTCCTGAAGACCTACCTAGGGCGATGAACGATATGGAGAAGTGGCGAGAGAGGGTCAGGGATATCCGTGCTACCAGCGCGATATGATGATTAATATAGAACTGTTTTGACATTGAACTGTTAGTAAACAAAATCTGTACTTATACTAAACTGAATTAGCTGAATTAGAACTGCTTGACGAAACTGAATAGCTTGAAATAGAAATGTTTTTTCACAATTAAACTGTACTTACATTTAAACTACATACTTATCCTGAACTGAATTGTTTGAAATAGAACTATTTTCATAAAAATGGATTTGGCGTTAAATAACCTACAAATGTTGATATGACATAAAACCCAAACAACCCTCAAGGCATATAACATGCGAACTGCATTCTCTGAAGAGGATTAAGATCTCCTTCAAAAAGTGGGTGGTTGATTTATGACACCAGATTACACACGGTGGTGATTCTTCATCTTTGGAGTTCAAAAGAAAATGGAGTCGCCTCAGATCTATCAATCTGGGCTGACAATGCCAAAATTTAATTAAAGATTTTCACACCAGCGTTAGCCGATGGTTTCTTACTGGAGGTTGAGTAACAGCAAGTCTCCTCAAGTCTCTAGGACTCTTCTCAGTATTCTGGCCGATCTTAATAAGGTTGTGCTTTGGATGGTCTCCACTTGTCTTCTTATTTCCATGTCCTCCAGTCCCTGTACCAATCCTTTGGTGACTGTACCTCGTGCACCAATTATAATTAGTATCATTTTCATGTTCCACAGTTTTTTAAATTCCTTACCAGGCGGGGGTCCTCGTGGTGTAATGGTTAAAGCGATGGACTGCGGAGTCGTAGTATGCGAGTTCAAACTCCAGTCGCACTATTACGTTCACTTTCGGACAAATACCCTTGGGAAAGGTATGAACCCCCTTATCCTCCCAGCTATGGGTTAAATAGTACCACTACTGATCTTCTAAGAGAATGGCTTTGGCATTAAATAACCTACAAAGGCTGATATGCCATTAAACAAAGAAACCGGTCCAGGTACTTATCCTTCTTTTCGCTTTCTTTCAATTTTACTCTGTGATCAGCCGGGACAGCAAAGTCCACAATTCGGCAAGTTCTCTTTTTTGTTGTTGATAATTACAAGGTCTGGTCGTCTGGCTGAGATTAAGTGACCCGTATGTATCTCAAGATCCCAGAGGAGTTTGTACGTCTTATTCTCCGGGACAGATTCTGGATTATGCATATACAATTTGTTTGTATGGTCAAACTTCAATTTATTGCACATTTCTTAGTAGATCACCTTGCTCGCCCAGTCGTGTCTAGTCTTATACTCTTTCTGTGCTAATTTGCTGTATTCGCTCATTATGCTATTAATCGTTTCGTCTCTATCACCTTATAACCTACATCTGCTGTTTTGTTGCGTCTTATCTATTCTTGCTTTGATATGATTGGTCCTTATGGCGTTGTTTTGTGCTGCTAGTAGAAGAGATTCAGTTTCTCTCTAAAGCTTTCCCTTTCTTGCATACAAGCTTCAGCTTGTTAACAGCAACTGTTGTTCCCAAGAAGTCACCCACCAAAGCATTGAACGTGCATATCGTTGCTTAACTTCTCCCTTTCTTGTTCTTGTTCTTTCGCACGGGGTTCAGCTTTCTTATAGCATCTGTTGTTTCTAAGTGGTCACCCACCTAAGCATTAAGTAGACTTATCGTGGACTGAGACATTAGGTTTATAAGTCCCAAATATCATATTTACCCAACCCCTCCGCTCGGGCAGGATATGACACAAGGTTAATTTTTAAGCGGAGTTAACAGGTTTGAATTCAGAGTTTTCCTTCTCCTAGACTAGTTGCCTCACCAAGGCTGAAGAACCTAATCTGTCCTACTATTTACCCATAGCTGGAGGGAGAATAATTGGATTCCCAAGAGTATTAGTGCAATGTGAAATGCAATCAGTCTCGTCCAGGATTTGAACTCGTATCGTCGTGTCCATTTCCTACGACGATAACCATTACACCACGGGCACCTCCCAAATATTAATAGACTAGTTGCCTCACCAAGGCTGAAGAACCTAATCTGTCCTACTATTTACCCATAGCTGGAGGGAGAATAATTGGATTCATACCATTCCCAAGAGTATTAGTGCAATGTGAAATGCAATCAGTCTCGTCCTGGATTTGAACTCGTATCGTCGTGTCCATTTCCTACGACGATAACCATTACACCACGGGCACCCCAAGTTGATTAAATAAAGATTTCGGTTCTAAGTTCTCTATGAGCTTCCGAGTTCGACATGAAACCTCAGAAGAATGCCGAAGGACACGACGGCCGAATCATTGTGAATATGACGATGAAGACGATTGCCTGAATACTGTAAGTGATAAAAATTATCCCGCTTCATCTAAAAATTTAGACAAATAACTGGTTGCTTCTTTGGGGGGTGTCTTAACCCTCTGCAAGGGTTCAGTCAGCGTATTCTACAGCCCTAGACGGCAAAGCGAACCCAAGGCTATTAGTCCGGTATCTTTCCATCCATTTGGCGGTCTATAACTTATTTAAATTATATACGCTTCCTGTCAATAACCAAATTTGTAATATCGGTCTCGTTTTTGTTTATTTGTACTTCATGAATTTTCATGATTACTGAAATTAAAGGAGAACACGTTAACAAATCTCCGGGAGTTTTCATCGTATCCTCACAAAACCCAGTTGTAGCAAAGTCCGGATAACCACTGCTCCTCTGTGAATTCCTTCTTCACTCCAATTGGTTTTAAGCTCGTTTCCAGTTCATGGTGTAATGGCAATCGTCTTAGCAGATGAACACGCTGACGAACTCAAATCCTTTACGAGATTTTGCATCTCACATCCTATTTATCAACCCCTCTGCTCGGGCAGGATATGACACAAGGTCAATTTTTAAGCGCAGTTTAACAGGTTTGAATTCAGAGTTTTCCTTCTCCTAGACTTTGCATCTCACATAGTGCTAATACCCTTTGGAAAAGTATGAATCCGGCTATCTTCCCTCTAGCAATGAATAATTAGCAGGACAGACTGTGCTCTATGGCCTTGGCATGGCAACCGATCTAGGAGAAGGAAAACTGTGAATTCTAACCTTCAAATCTCCGCTTAAAAAGTTGACTTTGCATCACAACTTGCTCGTCGGAAGGGATTGATAAATATATACATACATATACCAACTATTATTATTATTATTATTATTATTATTATTATTATTATTATTTTACTCCTTGTAAGTCTTTCACTGTGTTAGATAGTGACCTATGACCAGACAGATAGTGTGCATTTCAAAACCAGGATGTGCAGCTGTGTCTTAAAGTAAACAAGGGACAGCGGAAATGCCACGTGATTTGTGTGGGAAGAAATGTGTGGACGTCAGAAAAATATATCATAACGGAAGTTTTTGATCCCAGTGGTCAGTCGGAGTGGGCAGTCAGCAGAGTGGACATGTCACGCCATTTTGGGCGCTAGCTCGAGGGCAGCGGCCTCCGGGTTGAGAACCAGCGCTGTATTAGTCTCCGGGGAAAGAAGCCTGATGAAGCAAGGCTTTCTGGATATGTATCGCAACCTCGTTTAAATAAGAAGAAATGGTGTATATCCTAGCAGCTCCTGATCGACTCTCTCTCTCTCTCTCTCTCTCTCTCTCTCTCTCTCTCTCTCTCTCTCTCTCTCTCTCTCTCTCTCATACAACCATTTCGCCACAACGTTCGTAAATAAAAAGAGGATATATATTTTAAAAAACAAGTGTTGTCGTCACTTTATCCCGATATATAACAACTGTAGTCAAAGCGTTAGCAAGTCTCCTCGGGTCTCCAGGACTTTTCTCAGTATTGGAGCCGATCTTAACAATGTTCTAGTCTGGAGAGTCTCAATTCTTCCTCTGATTTCCATTTCTTCCAGTTTTTTCTCCAAGACTTTGGGGACCGTTTGTATTACCCTCACCGTTACGTTCCACTGTTTTTCTTAGTTTTTTTTTTGTTTTTTGTCCTCGAGCAAGGTCCCAGTTATTGTACATCTTTTCACTTTCTCTTACTTTTACTCAATGGTCCGGCGAAAGAGTAAATCTACAACAGCACGGTCGCTTAGGGTTGTAGAATACGCCGACTGCATCTCTCATCAGGAATAAGACCAAGTCCCAACGAAAGTCCAGAATATTCACTAAACCATCTTTTCCCTGTCGGCTGGGGCTGTAGAATACACCGACTGCATCTCTGCAGAGGAGTAAGACCCCCCCCCACGCAACAATTGTCCTAATATGACACTAAATGATCCGATGGTGAGGTTCCAGTGATGCTGGGGCTTTGGGGAATGCAGAGTGCCCCTTTATTGCCATCGCTCCCAGGTCCACTGTGGCCTGGAATGGCAGCACCTGATAAGGGTCCTATCTATGGGTTTAATAGAACTAAACTGTGCTTCCTTCCCTATCCTGATTTTTGATTTGAACTACGTATTTATGGTAAACTGAATTGTTTAAAATAGAGCTGTTTTGACATTTAAACTGCGTACTTATGCTAAACTTAATTGCTCGAAATAGAATTGTTTGGGCGTCTAAACAGTGTAGTTATTCTAAACTGGATTATCTGAAATAAAACTGTTTTGACATTTAACTCTATGTATTGCCCACTTGGCTGGGGCTGTAGAATACACCGGCTGCACCTCTGCGGAGTGATAAGACCCCCCCCCAATGAGTGTCCTGGATATGACACTAAACAATCTGATGGTGAGGTTCCAGTAATGCTGAGGCTTTGGGGAATGCAGAGCACCCCTTCATTGCCATTGCTTTCAGATCAAATCTGACCCGGCGTGGTAGCACCTGATAGGGCCCTATCTATGGATTAAATAAAACTAACGAAAATCTGTACTTATACTAAACTGAATTATCTGAATTAGAACTGCTTGATTAAACTGAATAGCTTGAAATAGAAATGTTTTTTACTATTAAACTGTACTTACATTTCAACTGCGTACTTATGCTAAACTGAATTGTTTGAAATAGAACTATTTTCATAAAAATGTAATTGGCGTCAAATAACCTACAAATGTTGATATGCCATAAAACCCAACCAACCAACTAAACCATCTAATCATATCATATTTACCAACCCCTCCGCTCGGGCAGGATATGACACAAGGTCAATTTTTAAGCGGAGTTTAACAGGTTTGAATTCAGAGTTTTCCTTCTCCCAGACTAGTTGCCTCACCGAGGCTGAAGAACCTAGTCTGCCCTACTATTTACCCATAGCTGGAGGGAGAATAATTGGATTCATACTTTTCCCACGGTATTAGTGCTATGTGAAATGCAATCAGTCAGGTCCAGGATTTGAACTCGTGTCGCCGTATCCATATCCTGCGACAATAACCATTACACCACGGGCAATTGAACTAAACCATCTAATGGTAAGATTCCACTTCTGAAGCTTTGGGGTATGTGCTGTAACCCTTCACTACCATTACTCCCAGGCCCACATAGACCCTAAGTCGTAGCACCTGTTATGGTTCAATCAATGCGATAAATAAAACTGTGCCTTCATTGCTAAGAATCAAGTGATTAGTATTAATTTGAATTACCAATACTAGGTAAGAAAACTCGAAACCACTTAACTGTCGGCAAATAAAAATATTAGTGTTAGATAGCAATACTTGAAACTATTTAACTGTGTGCAAATAGAATTGTTGCAATACTTGAAACGATTTCATCAAGCGCAAATAGAACTATTACCGTTTGATAGCAATACTTGAAAATATTCAATTGTGAGGAAATAGAATAATTGGTGATTATTGAAAATTCAGTATGTTATTGCTATACATCATATGAAATGACAGACGAATTTTTAGGATTTCAGGTTCAAATGAACAGCTACAGCAGCAATTGGAGTACACCTTACTAAAGCCTGATTGTCACAGCTGGTGAGTTTCAAAAATGCAATCTGACACTTTAGAAGAACGATATACAATAAAATTCTGTTTTAAACTTGGAAAAAATGATGCCACAGAAACGTATGGAATGCTTCAGACTGCTTTTGGGGCATCTTGCATGAACTGAGCATCAGTTTTTGAGTGGCATAAGAGATTCAAGGAAGGCAGGGAATCTGTGAGGGATGATGAGAGGTGTGGGAGGAGTAAGGAAGTCAATAGACCAGACTTGATTGGCCAAAGGGTTAGGGCTAGGGTTACTATGTTGAGGTTTTAAGGGAGTTCAGGAAGAGATTCCTAAGGAAGATGCCAGCATTCTTCAAATCAGGTCAGTGGCATTTCCACCTGGACAATGCACCAGTCCACAACTCCATCCTTGTCATAGACTATTTGACTAAGATGGACATCAAGACAGTTCGTCCCCCTCCCTATAGTCCAGACCTTGCTCCCTGTGACTTTTGCTTATTCCCTAAGCTCAGAGGCTGTCGTTATGAGAGAATTAAGGCGATGAAAGAGGCTGTGACGAAGGTCATTGACACGCTCACACAAGAGGATTTCCATGGGGCCTTCCAGAAGTTGTTGGAACGGTACAACAAGGAGGAGATTACTTCGAAAGGGGCTAGAGTTTTATGTGTGTACTATCAATAAATTATCAACACAGGTTGATATGTCATTGAACCCAGTTACCTAAACCAATACGTATCTATAAACAAGATTAGGCATTAAATAACCTACAAGGGTTGATATGCCATTAAAGCCAGCTAACCTACCAAAATCCACCGGCTTTTTTCTTTTATTAATTGGCATGGCAAGTTCGGGTTTTGGTTATTTATATTTGGTTATTAATAACATTAATCTTAAGCTCTACGAATATGGTGGGTACTTACTGCTGAGCAAAAGTGATTTAAACATTAACGTCCACAGTTCGATCCTCATAATCGCCAGCTAATCCTAGTATGATTGTCAAATTAACAAGCCCATTTTTCACCAGTAGTACCAAGCAAAGTCGGCCAGGGCAGTAGAATAAGTCCCCTCCAACGAGTGTCCTGGATATGACACTAAACAATCTAATGATGAGACTCCAGTAATTCTGGAGCTTTGGAGAATGCGGAGTACTCCTTCATTGCCATCACTCCCAGTTCCACTCTAGCCCAGGGTGGTTGCACTTGAAAGGGTTCTACTCTATAGGTCAAATAGAACTGTTTGACATTTAAACTGAGTGTAAACAAATGGCTTATGCTGAATTGAATTGTTTGAAATAGAATTGTTTGATCATTTAACTGTGTGTAAGAAAATGACTAATTGAATTGTTAGTTATACATAGCAGTAGTTGGAGCTATATAACTTTGTTGATATATGTTTACCAATCATATATATTCAATATATATATATATATATATATATATATATATATATATATAAGAGGATTTGGCATTAAATAACCTACAATGGTTGATATGCCATAAAACCCAACCAAATCAAATCAAATATTTAATATATATATATATATATATATATATATATAAAGAGGATTTAGGATTAAATTACCTACAATGAATGGTTGTCTAAATTTCTGAGACGAAGCTTGATGGTTTTTAATTTTAAGGGTTTTCAGACTATTGTCTTCATCTTTTTTTGTTATTTCCACAACGTTTCGGCCGATATGTCCTCCGGCCTTCTTCAGGTGTTTGTTGAAATCGGGAACCAACACGGAACTTCGAACTACGTCCTTTATTGAATCAACGGGGGTCGTTTTTTCTGATTCCGTTGACCATTACCGGGTACAAGTGTTAAATATTCCTGTATTGTTACTCGCCTGCAGTCAGGATTGAACCTGCCACCTCCAGGAAAATCTGAATCATACATAATAGTTGTAATCCTAGCCATGTAAAAACAGTATGTTTATAAGTCCCCCAAAAATTAACTCTAAACTGTCCAGTAGGACACATAGCGTAACGGTTATAGGCGTTGGTTCCTTAAACTTCTTAGGAAACTACAGGAGATTGCAGGTTCAATCCTGACTGCAGGAGAGTAACAATGAAGGAATACTTAACACTTGTACCCCGTTATGGCTAACGGAATAAGAACAAGCAACTCCGTGTATTCAATAAAGTTCGAAGTTTCTGATTTCGACAAACACCTGAAGAAGGCCGGAGGACATATCAGCCGAAACATTGTGGAAATAACAAAAAAGATGAAGACATTAGTCAAAAAACCCTTAATGATTGATACGCCATAAAGCCCAACCATTATGTACTAGAGCGTCCACTATTTTAGTAAAAAAATTTGGGGGAGGGTTCGCCAATTATTGAGGTATTTGCCATTTTTTTTTTTGTTAATGTGAAGGCTGTGTAAAAGTTCCAGTGAATTTTCTTGCATTTCCTTTGATGGGACAGATTCTTGCAGATGGAAATGCCATTTGTCCAAATAGATTTGGTTTCGTTTCGTTTCGTTAGGCCGGCACATTGGTTTAGCGGTAGGGTGTTCGCAAATGGCCCGGGAGACCGGGGTTTAATCTCAGGTCGAGTGATAGCAAAGACTCAAAAAGTGATACTTGATACCGTCTTGCTTAACACTCAAGGGTAAAGTGGAGCAATCTAAGGAAAGGAGTAGAGTAGAGCCCTCCCCTACACCTCGGTGTAGTAGCGATTGGAAAGGGAGCTTTCGGGTAATCCTTGACTAGGGTCGCCAACTTTACTTAACTTTAGGTGGGGTTTCATGGCATATCAACCCTTGTAGGTTATTTAATATCAAATCATTTTTATACATATCTATATCTGTAATATAATGGCCAAGGGATTTCGTTTTATATATCTTGCCTTTGAGTTTAGTAAGGCTGAGAACCTTTCGGCTCAGTGCATGGGTTAGTTAGGTGCAAACCTGAGCGCAGGTGTTGACGCGGGCGCGAGGAGGATGTGTCGTTCACAGATGTCAAAATAAAAATCCCAGATAGGGAGTAGGACCAGGGCATGTGAATGATGTCATGCACCGGAAGCGTGCGCAGAGGATTTGGGGAGATTTGAGAAAAGTCAGGGAGTTGAGTTTTGCCTCGGAAGAAGACGGTTGACTTTCGCTTGCTCGCCGAGGCGTGGCGGCAGGTGTTACACGTGATTTGGGGCAGATGGAAAAGTCAGGTGTATCTATCTCCTTATGTCGAAAAACCTTTTAACTCAAATGTAATAAAAAGTTTCGTACCTGAACTAAGAAGTTGTAAGTGTTTTAGTGTTTTGTGTTTCCTATGTTATCTATATATGAGTTATGTACATTCTATGTACATATTCATGAATGGCTATGTTACAAATCAAATATACATATTTGATTTATAAAGTTTGGTTGGTTGGTTGGTTGGTTGGATTTTATGGCATATCAACCCTTGTATGTTATTTAATGCAAAATCCTCTTTATATATCAAATATATATGATTTGGTTTGGTTAGGTTTCATGGCCTATCAACCTTAATAGGTTATTTAATGCCAAATCCTCTTTATATATTTATAATAGATATATATGGTTTGGTTTGGTTGGGTTTTATGGCATATCAAGCATTGTCGGTTATTTAATGCCAAATCCTCTTTATATATGTATATTAAATATATAGGATTTGGTTGGGTTGGGTTTTATGGCATATCCACCATTGTAGGTTATTTAATGCCAGATCCTCTTTATACATATATATTAAATATATGTGATTTGGTTTGGTTGGGTTTTATGACATATCAACCATTGTAGGTTATTTAATGCCAAATCAATACATTTTGTTGACCTGTGCTCATTTTTTGCACACAGTTAAATGGTTTCAAGTATTTCTATCTTACACCATTCTATTCAATGTAAATAATTTTTTTTACCGACAATGAAGTGGTTACAAGCATTGCTATTCAGCACTATTCATTCATTTGTATTAGTATTGCTACGTAATACTAACAATTCAATTTTGGCACGCAGTATAAAAGTTTTAAGTATTGCTATTCAACACTAATAATTCTATTCAACATTACTTCTTTGTTTCCTTACAGTTGAATGATAGATTTATTTGCACCCAGTTTAAATGTCAAACAGTTCTATTTGACCAATAGATAGGACCCTATCAGGTGCTACCACTCCGAGTCAGAGTGGACCTGGGGGTAATGGCAATGAAGGGGCATTCCATATTCCCCAAAGTTTCAGAGTTGAAGCCTCACTTTCAGTTTAATGTCATAAGAGGACATTCATTGGTAGGGTTCTTACCCCTCGACAGAGATACAGTCGGTGTATTCTGCAGCCCCTGCTCCAGCCGACTGATCTACATGACCTGGTTTGATCATCGTGGTACGACTCATATACTTTGTCTTGGAGTAAGAATAGTCTGGCGAAGACCATTCCTCTCTGAATTGATCCCAATTGGGCACTAGATATCAATTCAATAACCTTCTCCATTCTTTATCTTCTTTTTTTTTTTTTTTTTTAATTTAGATTGAATATAAAAGTGAAATATCACTTCCTAATGGTCGACACTTGAAACTTTTAGAAAAGTTTCTAAAAAACAAATCTGGTGAAATAAAGTAGGTTTGAATACCTCCTTGCTTAACACTCAGCGATATAAGGTACGTATTAAGGGTAAAGTGGAGGAATCCAAGGAAAGGACTAGCCCTCCCCTACACCTCGGTGTTGTAGCTATTGAAAAGGGAGCCTTCTGGTCGCCCTCGACTATGGTTGCCAACTTTTTTACTTATAAATCATTATCATCATCATGTCGTGCCGCTAGCACGGATATCCCTAACCCTCTCTCGCCACTTTTCCCTATCGTTCATCGCCTCCGGCAGGTCTTCAGGGCTACATCCCGTATCCTCACATAGCTGCTGTATGTATGTTCTAGATGGTCGTCCTGCTTTTGCACGGCCATATGTGGGGGTCCATAGGAGTACATCAATTATCAGCTCGTCTCTGCTTCTCCAGCAGTGTCCTGCGTGTCTGGTTCGTCTAACTTTGATAGTTTTCGTGATGGGAGGCAGGTGGTCATATAGTTAATGCTTTGTGGGATGTTGCCGCCAGGACTTGTTCAATATTGCTCGCAACATTCTTATGTAATTGCCGTCTAGCTTCTTCTCCAGCCGTTTTGTTAGCGTCCAAGTGGTGCATCCATACAGCAGTATCGACAGGACCGCTGGCTTTATCATATATTCTATCATATTCCATTTGGGACCATCACTTTAGAGAAGTACTCAACCGAAGATTAAAATTAGAGGTTGTGAAATTGAAAATGCAACCATTTTTATGCTTTAGGTATGTTAATGATATTAATCCGACTTCGCACCGGGTAGGATCTGGCACAAGATTATTTTATTGAGGGTGCTTACAAACCAAAAAAGACTCACACGCGGCTGTCACAAAAAAAATCCTTGATCCAATCGGCATTTCCCATTTTCAAGGCGCCTCAGGCACCATAGCATGAACTTCACCCAGCAAAGAAAGTGTTGCCCGGAAAAAAGGGCCCCTTTAACCAGGTGAAATATATGATAATACCCACCCGACACGAATACCAGACAAGCTCGTATTATTAATGGACTTAATCTCTAAAATAAATATATTTACCCAACCCCTCCGCTCGAGCAGGATATGACACAAGGTCAATTTTTAAGCGAAGTTTAACAGGTTTGAATTGAGTTTTCCTTCTCCTAGACCAGATGCCTAACCAAGGCTGAAGAACCTAATCTGTCCTACTATTTACCCATAGCTGGAGGGAGAATAATTGGATTCATACCTTTCCCAAGGGTATTAGTGCTATGTGAAATGCAATCAGTCTCCTCCAGGATTTGAACTCGTATCGCCGTGTCCATTTCCTACGACGATAAGCATTACACCACGGGCACCTCTCAAAAATATAACACTCAAAATCTTAAAACTAATTTATAGTTTTGTTTTCAAAAGGTTCATAATCTCGGTAAGTATAAAAGTATTTAGTAACAAATTACCACATTGCCAGGTCGGCTGGGGCAATGGAAGGTCTTAAATATGACACTAAACAATCAGATAGTGAGGTTCCAGTAATGCTGGAGTTTGGGAAATGCGGAGTACCCCTTTATTGCCATCGCTCCCAGGTCCCTTCTGTCCCAGAGTCGTAGTACCTGATAGCGTCCTATCTATGGGTCAAATAGAACTAAACTGTATACTTATGCTAGACTGAATTGTTTGAAATAGAACTGTTTATATGTATAAAAATGGGTTTGGCATTAAATTACCTACAATGGTTGATGTGCCATAAAACCAAACCAAACCAAACCAAACCAAACTTTATAACCACATTACAATCTACTACCTACGTTATAAAACCACCATGCTTATATAATCTCTGATCATTCATCTCGGTAGCAGCGTCTCATCTACTGAAAGAGAAATCAATATGCGCCTAGTGAAGGCATGGACTGCTATCGATAGGTTATCGATCATATGGAAATCAGGCCTATCAGATAAAATAAAACACGATTTCTTCCATGCAGGGGTTGTGTCAATACTACTCTGTCGATCCACCTCATAGACGAAGGCGAAACGTACCGAGAAAAAACTAGATGGGAACTGCACAAGACTGTTACAAGCTATATTGAACAAATCCTGGAAGCAACACCTCACAAAACAGCAGGTGTACCGCCAACTACCTCCATCTGTAAAACCATCCAAGTAAGACAAACAAGATATGCTGAACATTGCTGGGAAAGCAATGACGATCTCATGAGTGACGTTTTTCTACAGACCTCTACACGACTACTTACCTCCCATCTCACAAACCATCCAAGTAAGACAAACAAGACATGCTGGACATTGCTGAGGAAGCAAGAATGATCTCAAAAGTGACGTTCTTCTATGGACCTCTACACGACCACTTACCTCCCATTTCACAAACCATCCAAGGAAGACGAACAAGACATGCTGGACATTGCTGGAAAAGCAATAACGATCTCATGAGTGACGTTCCTCTACGGACCTCTACACGACTACTTACCTCCCATCTCACACTCCATTCATGTAAGGCCAACAAGACTGACTGGGCATTGCTGGAGAAGAAAGAACGAACATATAAATGACGTTCTTCTATGGACCCCAACACGACCACTCACCTCCCATCTCACAAACCATCCAAGTTAGACAAACAAGATATGCTGAACATTGCTGGAGAAGAAAGGACGAACTTATCAGGGACGTTCTTCTATGGAACGTGCCAGTGTTATCCGGCCATCAAGAACTACAGTTCTTTACGGACACGGGATGGAGTCGAGAAGATCTGCCGGGAGTGATGGATGATTTGGACGGATGACAAGAGAGTGTGTCAGAGAAATCTGAGCCAGCAGCGTGATTTAGTGATGATAATGATTGATCTCAGTGACTTGGGGATGACAATAAACTCTATCTGATGGTGAGACACCAGTTTTGGAATTTGGGGAATGAGGAGTAACCCTTCAACTATTCAATCTTTTATATAGGATCATCATAAATATTAAATAGAATTACTAATGATGAGTAGCAATATTTGAAGCTGTTTAACTGTGTGCAAACAAATGAGCTCTGGCTCCTTTCAAAATAATGTTACATACAACATCGGCTCATTAGCCTAATGGGTAGAGTGTTCTCCAATTGGCCGGAAGACCTGGGTTCAATCTCAGGGCGCGTCATACCAAAGACTTTTAAAATGGTATTTGATACCGCCTTGCTTAACACTCAGTGGTATAAGGTACGTATCAAGGGTAAAGTGGAGCCATCCAGGGAAAGGAGTAGCGCCCTCCCCTCTACCTCGGTGTAGTAGCTATTGAAAAGGGAACCTTCTGGTCACCCTCGATTAAAGGTCGCGAACAACAAAGAATTACTTACAAATCATATATATATATATATATATATATAAGTATTTATGATCCGAGGAAAATAGTCTAGGATTTAGACTGTTAAGTGGTAATCCAAAGTGAATTTGAATCTCCAAGTGAGTGCTTAATGTCAACGGCTATCGAGTATATAATTATTTTCAGATTAAAATTATATTGAAACTTACATGCAGAGCAAAAACATTTATTTTAAATATATTTAACGGGAAAAAATCCAATTCAGTGGTTCCATTATAGATTTATTTTGAGTACGATAACCCTCCTCGGATGGAGAAAATACATTTGTGTTTGGACTCCATCTGATGAGAATCATTGTACTCGAAATAAATTTATAATGGAACCATTAAATTGAATTATTTCCGTTATATATGTATATACAAATTGTCATCCACAGGCAGACTGTTTCGTTCTATCAGAACTCTTCAGTGTGGCTAGACACGTAGTAGAACACTTGAAGCCGGGATCGAAACCCATCCAACTTCACGTTAGACTTAGTATCAGACCGCTCAGCCTACAAGCGTACCACGTTGGCTAAAGGAATTATAAGGTCTTTATGCAGCAACAGCAGCAACAGCAGCGTCCGTTTGTTTACATTTTTTATACGCTATCGGCTACCAGAGTGCTCTATCATAGATAATGCTTTAAAAAACATAGGATTAAATTGAGATTTAAGGTGAAATGAATAAAAATAAAATAAAATAAAAAAGATGAGAAGAAACCATGTGATGTGTACGTACTCTTCAATGGAAGGGTAACTGAATTAATAGGCACGAAAATAAAATTTAAAAATAAAAAAATTTAACATAAGTATTACCGTATCCTTACGTAAAGTTATTAAAGAAAGATGGATTTCTCTAAATTAGGATTAAATCTGGAGTTTTAAGTTGAAATGTATTTAGATTTTAAAAAAATAAATAATTAATTTACTATAATTCCAACCGGTAAAAAAAACAAAAAAAAAATCCGGAAGTGGGCTAAATGAGGAGAAAACTCTTCATCCCTCTTCTATCACCTCCCACCCTTCTTTTCTATGTCTATTCTGAATTATTTTATCCATTTGATGTGAAGAAGTCCTGTTATTATTATTTTTTTTTTTTTTTTTGTGGGGAGAGTTGATTTATATCAAAACCCATAACAGGATGGAAATAAATCTATAATCCTAATGTGACCAGTTTTTGTTAGGAAAATTTAAATGTTCACTATTGAATGTTTTTTTGTCCTGATGGAATTACTCCCAACTCCGGTTTAAGTGGACCGAATAATACTATATATATATATATATATATATATATATGGAGAAAAATTGAAAAATCAAGTAATCCAAAAGTGATGAATTTATTGTGAAGTAAAGTTTCGGTTTTAATGAACCATCATCAGGACTTTAAAATGATGAAGCAAGTGTTGATAGAATAACAATGGGTGTTTAATCTTGTATCAACACTTGATTCACCATTTTAAAGCCCTGATGAAGGCTCATTGAAACCGAAAAGTTTTAACGTTGACTTTCCTTCACAATAAATTCATCCCTTTTGGATTACTTAGTTTTTCAATTTTTCTTCATATTGTCGGATTCCTTTCAATTATTTACTTATATATATATATATATATATATATTATAAATATACGTATATATATATATATATATATATATATATATATATATATATTGTAATTAGCACTTTTAAGTGAGCTTTATTCTTTCTGGTGACCACTTTAATAATAAAATGTCTTTTAGGTCATCCCTCTTTTGTTAGAATTATCTTGAAGATCCGCTAAGTGAAACCTAGGTAGGTAGTTTCCAGCTCTTAAGTATATAATATATATAAATATATATATATATATATATAGTCATCCACAGACAGATCTGTTTCGTTCTATCAGAACTCATCAGTGTGGCTAGACAGTATCTTCCCGTAGCTGGGATCGAAACCCGGTTGACTCAAACGCCAAGCCAAAGCTTCTAACCATTCAGCCACGAGGAGACATTAGCTGCGAAGTAAATTTTAAACGGTTATGAATCACAATTACTATTGTTTACATACATCCGTTCAACGGTTGCCGAGAACTCAATTCATCTACGAAGAGGCTTGCAATAGACGCTAATGGCAACACGATTACTTCTTCGCCAGAGAACTCAACCCTACGGGGGTAGGGGAGTATATATATATATATATATATTGGTAAAAATAAGATTTAGCATTAAAGGGTTGATATGCCATGAAACATAACCAAACCAAACCCAACCAATTCATCTCGATATATATATATATATATATATATATATATATATATATATATATATATATATATATACATTCAAGGGCAGTTCAAATAGTTATAAGTCTCATCCAGATGCAATAAGATCATCAGAATAATTTTTTAATATTTTTCCATATTGTCTTCCTTGACATGAATGCACTCGGCTTAATGATGCTCAAATATTTCAATCTCATCACAGAAAAAGGTGACCTCCAGGTCCTCAAAAACTCTTTCACAACACATAGGATCTCATCATTGTCTCCAAAATGGCGACTACGCAGGTGGGATTTTAATTTATGGAACAGGAAGGAGTCAGTGGGAACTAACTCAGATGAGTAGGGGGGATGGGGTAGCAATTCAAAGCCACCGTTGGCTTCTTCATCAGCAGCAATCTGAACTGTGTCAATGGGCATGTTATCCTTGAACAAGTGCACACCTGCCCACAGCTTCCCTCAGTATTTTGACTTGATTACTTCCTTCATTTGTCTTATTGCTGATGCATAGTACTGTCCATTTAGAGTTTTTCCCTTTTCCTTGAAAAATAAGTAATTACGCACTCAGAATCCAAAAGAACAGAAGCCATAGCCTTGCTGAGAGACATTGCCTGCTTGAACCTCTTCGTTGGTGGAGAAGCAGACTCTTTCAACTGTTTGCTTTGAATCTGTGATTCAGGTTCAACTTGGGCTCGGGCATCACCATTCTTAGGACCCATCTTGCAGACATCTTGCCAATCCTCAGGATCTCGGTTAAAGCAGAGCAAACCAAACCAGAAATGATGCCTCTGGACATAGCTATCAGTCAGACGTCTGTTAAGGTTTTTGGACACCCTGCCCGACGGTCATCATCTGTGTTGTTCCTAACCTGCTTTAATTGCACTGCCCACTTCTTAAAAGTTGTTTAGGAAGGGGACTTCTCAGCAAGTATCTGTATCGTGTCCTCATAGATTTCTTTCGGTATCATACCGTTTTTTTTCTTGTTTTTTTTTGTTTTGTTTTTTCAGATATCTTATGAATGCTTGGGCTCATGTTTTGTACGTTTTTAGACTTGTCGCAAACCTTTCATCTTTGAATGGACCTCATCTGCGCAGAAATTAAGACCAAAATCTGAATTAATTTTTCTAGTTTAATGCAAAGTGGTTATATGTTGACACATACACAAAATGCGCAGCTATAGTTGTTCTTTCTAGTTAAGGCTTAGAACTTTTTGTACAACCCTCGTATATATATATATATATATAGTCATCCACCGACAGACTATATCGTTGTATCACAACTCTTCAGTGTGGCAATATACGCTGAACTTTTCAACCTGGGATCAAAACCCGCCAAATATATATATATATATATATATATATGAAGAAAATATGAAACCCAAGTAATCCATTGCCTAGTCGGCTGCGGCTGTAGAATACACCGACTGTACTTCATCAGAGGGGTAAGACCCCGCACAATGAGTATCCTAATATGACACTAAACAATCGGATAGAGAGGTTCCAATAATAATGCTGGAGCTTTGGGGAATGTGGAGTACTCCTTCATTGCCATCGCTCACAGGTCCACTCTGTCCAGAAGTCGTAAGTATTATCTATGGGTTAAATAAAACTAAACAGTGTACTTATGCTAAACTGAATTGCTTGAAATAGAACTGTTTTTGACACTGAAACTGTGCTTAAGCTAAACTGAATTATTTGAATTAGAACTCTTTGACTAAACTGAATAGCTTGAAATAGAAATGTTTTTGACTAAACTGTGTACGTAAGCAAAACTGAATTGTTTGAAATAGAACTGCTTATTTGTATAAAAATGGATTTGGCATTAAATAACCTACAAAGGTTGACATGCCATAAAACCCAAACAAACAAAGTAATCCAAAAGTAATGAAATTATTATGATGAAAAGTCAACGTTAAAACGTTTCGGCTTTAATAAACCTTCCTCGGGACTTTCATTGTAAAAATGTTGTTTGTACAACGATGGATATATTTATTTGTTTTTAATTGGTCAGACAACATTTTTACCTTCTTAAAGTCCTGATGAAGGT
>OY757947.1:13370926-13383426 GCA_963585895.1 Sepioteuthis lessoniana
GATGAACCAAAGTTCTTGTTTTTTTACACACTTAAATGGTTTCAAGTATTCCCGTCAAACACAAATAATTCTTTTTAATATTAACCATTTGATTGTGCAAAGTGGTTTTAAGTATTGCTATGTAACGCTAACAATTCAATTTGACATCAGTCTTTTGTTTTCACACGGTTAAATGATCAAAAAGTTCTATTTGACCCATAGATGGGATTCTAACTAGTACAACAACTCCGAATTAAAGTGGACCTGGGAGTGATGACAATGAAGGGGCACTCCACAATTCCTAAAGCCTTCGGACTTGAGCCTCACCATCAGATGTAGTTTTGCTTTATGTCCAGGACACTACTTCTATTTGATCCATAAAAGGAATCCTTAACGGGTACTATAAATCCAGGCCAGAGTGGACCTCGGAATAATTGTTATGAAGGGATACTCTATATTTCCAGTATTTGAGCCTCACTATCTGATGCAGTTTAGTGTCATATCCAGAACACTCGTTGAGGTGGAGGGTCTTACCCTTCTGTAGATGTACAGTTTGTTTATTCTAGAGCCCCAACTCTCTGGGTTGATGTGTGTGTATATGCATGCGTGTGTATAAATGTACGTATGTATATGTGTGTGTATGTATGTTTGTATATATATATATATATATGTGTGTGTGTGTGTGTGTGTGTGTGTGTGTGTGTTTGTGTGTGTGTGTGTGCATGTATGCGTGTATATGTGTGAATGCATGTATATATATATATGAATGCATGTATATATATATATATATGTATGCGTATATGTTTCATGTATCTATATTTATGTCTATGTATGCATATATATATATGTGTGTGTGTGTGTATGTGTGTGTGCATGTGTACATTGATTTGATTTCTTTTAAACGGAATATCAACTTTTGTGGGTTATTGTTGTGGGAGCTTTACCCATCTCACCATAATGGACTCTTCTCCCCTTTATTAGTATTGAGAAATTTCGCTGCCAGCCAGGGGCAGATCAATACCGGAGTTATCCGAACAGTACGAAACTTATTACCTTTTCTATGTAACTCTATCTTTCTTGTGTAATATAATCTGTTTATCTAATATCCGTGTTTGCTTTTTCATTAGTGACCCTTTCCGGGGCCACAACAATTATTTAATGCCAAAGCAATTCTTGTAGAAGAACAGTAGTGGTACTATTGCTAGGGGGAAGGGGAGATAAAGAGTTCATATCAAAGGGTATTAGTCCAAAAATGAACGTAATAGTGCAACTGGAGCTCGAACTCGCTTACTAAGAGTTCACAGTCCAGCACGTTAACTACTACACCAAGTTGACGATATATATATATATATATATATATTAAGTGTGCGCGTGTAACCCAAAGTACAGGGTGAAACGATAAAACTGTCGTCCTAAAGAAAACAACACTACAGCTTTATTTTAAAACTTTTATTGAGAAAATCAATTCAGGTAACTTGATTATGTAGTAGAGCTGACATCTATTCAATGTAGCCGCCATCAGCCTCAATCACCGCCTCGATACGGATCCGAAACTGGGAGCATGCCTTTTCCACAAGCGCCAGCGGGAGCTTGGGGAATAGTCGGCGGATGACGGCGATCAGGCTGCGGGAGGTCATGTTGGTGATGTGGGAGGTCATGTTGGTGATGTTCTCGATGTATGACCAAACGAAGTAGTCCAGCGGGTTCAGGTCAGGGGAAGAGGGGAGCCTGACAGACTTGATTAGCCTGAGGTTCTTTGTCTTCTCAGTCAAGATCTGGCTTGTCTGACACCTGTAGGACCTCCTTCACACATGCATTCACAACTGTGTGAGACGCCTAAATCTCTGGCAATGTGCCGAATAGGCCACTGGGGAGTTTCATCAATGATTGCCTGGACCTTTTCGATGAACTCCTTGGTCCGGGTCTTCCTGGCGGTGTCCTTCCGCTCCACCACCTCCAAAGGGTCGTCCGATGCGTTAACCTGTGCCCTCAAGCGTTGAACCGTCCGGATTTACATTTTGAGTGTGCTGGCAATGGTCCTGTTGTTATAACTTGGATCGGTAGAGGGCATGAGTTGCACAGCAGCGCATCTCCGATCTCGCTCGTTGAACATTGTGTCACTTTCAGACATGATAGAAGGCTCCTATCGCTCTTGGGATTTGTATACAACTGGCCAACTAGTAGATGGTCTGCAACAAAAAAAAAAGAAAACCGGTTTTCATTAAACGGAAATGGAATCGTGTCGTCTTATCTAGGGCGACGATTTTATCGTTCCACCCTGTAAATTATACCATCGGCAAAGATATAAACTCCCTTATCCTTCCAACTATGCTAAGTGGATTTTGCTCCACTAACACTCCTGTCCTTCTACAAGGATCGCTTTGGCATTTTATAACCCACAAAGTTTTTAATGCCATTAAACAAACAAACGAAACAAAACAAATTATAACCTCTTACCGTTACTTAAAGTTCCTTGCAGTAAGACACTACAATGTTCCGTCAGCTGTTACTAAGTTGTCACCCTCTTAACTTCTGAACAGGCTCACCGCTACTTAACTTTGGCGATCTAGCAAGAAACGGCGCTTTAAGTGTGACGTGACTCTTAGTCACACAACTTTGGTTTGGTTTCTTTGTTTAATGGCATATCAACCTTGGTAGGTTATTTAATACCAAAACTATCCTTGTGGAGGAACATTAGTGGTACTATTAACTCATAGCTTGAGTACCTTTCACAAGGGTATTAGTCCAAAAGGGAACGTTTTAGCACGACTGGGGTTAGAACTCGCTTACTTCGAGGCCATAGAAGGGTTCATGCCTTTCCCAAGGGTATTAGTCCAAAAGGGGACGTTTTAGCACGACTGGGGTTAGAACTCGCTTACTTCGAGGCCATAGAAGGGTTCATGCCTTTCCCAAGGGTATTAGTCCAAAAGGGGACGTTTTAGCACGACTGGGGTTAGAACTCGCTTACTTCGAGGCCATAGAAGGGTTCATGCCTTTCCCAAGGGTATTAGTCCAAAAGGGAACGTTTTAGCACGACTGGAGTTAGAACTCGCTTACTTCGAGGCCATAGAAGGGTTCATGCCTTTCCCAAGGGTATTAGTCCAAAAGGGGACGTTTTAGCACGACTGGGGTTAGAACTCGCTTACTTCGAGGTCATAGAAGGGTTCATGCCTTTCCCAAGGGTATTAGTCCAAAATTAAACGATATAGTATGACTCGACTTCGAGCTTGCTTACTTCTGGGCTATATATATATATATATATATATTTAATTCATGGAATTTTGACTGCGACCCCTGGGGTTTCATGGAGTTTCTTGCAAAACAACAATCATCAGGCAGTTAAGAAAATGAAGGTTCGACACAAACCCACAAAGTGATTTAGTGACAACCAACACTGTTATAATATTATACATATACATATATATATATATATATATATATATGTTTGAATGTTTAGACATGTATTATTGGCGCTGTAAATTTTTCCTCAATTAAATTTGAAGTATGATGAGACCGGATGTTCCTTTACACGCCAAAATTAGTTGATACTTATTGTTACTTGAATTTGAACGGTTACTTTTATATAGGAGAAATACCATTTGGGGGGGGTAGTCTGACTGTGAATATGAAAAAATTATTTTAATTCCTTTTTTGTTTGATCTGAACAAGTCCTGTCAATTCTTTAAAGCATTGATTTATATCAATGCTTTTAACTGGATGGAAATAAATTTTTCATCCTAATATGACCGATTTGGGTTTTTTTAAAGAGAATATATATATATATATATATATTACATGGAAATGTCTGTGACCCTGGGTGTCATGCTTTACGCATTCCTCAGACAGAGAGAAAGGTTTTCAAAAAAAGACCATTAATATGGTTAATTTTTGGGGTTTTTTTAAAATTAAATTGGAGGTATTTTTGTATATATGCGCCTACATTTGTGTGCTTTTGAATGTTAGTATGTTATTGTATATGATGTCGCTCATGCATACATATATACGTATATTAACACACCAAGTGAACTCGCGAGAACCATAAACCTCGACAATATATATATATATATATATATATATATATAGGGTGTGGAAGCAAAATTAGGAATATTCCAGAATAATAATAATAAGTAAAGTTGGCGACCGTAGTCGAGGGAACCATTTAATTGTGTGCAAACGAATGAGTAATGTTGAATAAAATTATTAGCGTTAGATAGCAATACGTTAAACTTTTTAACTGTGTGCCTAAATTGAAATATTGGTGTTACATAGCAATACTTGTCACCACTTCACTGTGTGCAAACAAGTAATTAATATTGAATGGAATTATAAATGTTAAATAGCAATGATTGAAACCATTTAACTGTGTAGAAACAATAGCAATACTAGTAACCATTTTACTGTGAACAAACAAATGAATAATATTGAATTGAATAATAAGTGTTTGATAACAATAATTGAAACTATTCAACAATTTAGAAACAATAGCAATACTAAGGTACAAACAAATGAGTTCTAACTCATTTAAAAATTAAATTACCTACAAACTATATACTTACAAATCATATGTAAGTAAAGTTAGCGACCTTAGTTGAGGGTGACCCGAAGGCTCCCTTTTCAATAGCTACTACACCGAGGTGTAGGGGAGGGCGCTACTCCATTCCCTGTAGTATTATAATAAACGACTCAATAATAAAACAAGATTTTTTTTTTTTATTTAAAAGTGCACAACAAAATAATAAGATAGACCCCAAACAGTAAATTTACTCAATATGGCCTCCATTTTTTTTCAATTATCGTATTAACACACCCTCAAAACGATTAGCATGCCTTCAAAATAAATTCTTCAGACATTTTATTCCATTCCTCCTCAATAGCAGTCTTAAGCAAACCAATATTTGGATGAGAAGTTGCATATGTTTTGTTTTCTAAAACGTCCCATATAGTGTAATCAAGAGGATGAAGGTCTGGGCTTAATGAAGGCCATAAAGAAATTCTAATTATTTCGGAAATTGGGGTGGGGGTCGGTGTTAAGCAAATCATAGATTCTTTGTCGTTTCTTTTTCTTGCTCACTCATAATTCTAATGAAAAAGTGCTTGAATAATAAATAATAATGATGAAAATTTAGATTTATCGCGTCTTTTTTTCTTCAAAAATTGGACGAATCAGACAAAAGAAAACGTTTTAACAATCATTCCATATTTTGCTTCCGCACCCTATATATATATATATATATATATATATAAAAGGTTACACTTTTCTATAATACCTGTTTCGTCACAAGAGATAGTAGAACTGCCTAATAAAACAGTCTGTTGTCATTGTAACACGAAGCATGTTTGTAAACGTTACCCCCTCACCCCCACCACATTATCTCAGTCTTCTAACCATGTCCCTTCTTACGCCGGCCGGTGATCAACTAGTGGTTCGAGGGGGTAACGCACATTTCTTTACCTACACAAGAATACGATCGAGGGAACGGAGAAAATAGAAGGACAAACGAACAAACACGAACAAAGCTTGGTGTTAACCAAGAACAGAGGAAGGTATGCCACACTACATGCATTCCCGATAGCAGATATGGACTAACGCTAGCGTGGGTTACTAGCGAAAATTCCACAATGCTACTGGAATCAGACTCATCTTGACTCACTTTCGCTGGACCCTATCCCATGCTGCCTCGCCTCTCTGCTCCGGTGTCTGGTGTTGACTCCCCTGTCCGTGGATCCACGCCAACTCTGCTGTTCGCCTCTCTCCTGTCCAGCCGCCAACTGCCCTCTCTGCTCTCCAGCCGCCAACTGCCCTCTGCTGGGTCGCGTCGTCAACTCTGATTTGCGTCCCCTTACCACTTCCGGATACGGCGAGATTTCATGTCCAAGAATCCTTTGTCTGGTTTCGCGCCAAAACAGACTCGTCTGCTTTGGCGGCCTACCCACATAGTGCTACATGTTCATCATCCCTCGAAGCGAACAAGACTTAGAAAAAATGTAGCTAATATTCTTTTTCAAATCGAATGTAAATATTGCTTTGGTTTAGTTTGGTTTGGTTTGTTTTTATCGCGTATCAACCATTGTAGGTTATTTTAAGCCAAATCCATTTTTATACATATCATCATCTTGTCGTGCCGTCAGCGCGGATATCCTTGACCTTCCCTCTCCACTTCTCCCTATCGTTCATCGCTTCCGGCAGGTCCTCAGGGCTGCATCCCGTATCCTCACAGAGTTTCTGTATGTAAGTTCGAGCTGGTCGCCCAGCTTTTGCTCAGCCATGCGAAGGGGTCCATGGGAGTACATCACTTATGAGCTCGCCCCTACTTCTCCAGCAGTGTCCTGCATGTCTGGTACAGTTTTATTTCAACCAATTCAGTTTAGCGTAAGTACACAGTGTGATACTATGTGGGTGTGTGCGCCAGGCAGACGATCCTTTTGTCTTTTTTGGCGCGAAACCCAAACAAAGGGTTTGAGCTCGAGATCTCCCGCGAGACCGGAAGTGGACGAGGAGAGGGATGTCCGAGAGAAGAGAGAGGGAGTCGACAAAGGAACCCAAAAGAGAGCAGTCGACAACGGACTGCAGACGAGACCAGTCGGCGTGAGATAGCAGTCCAGGGGAAGGACAGTCAGCAGAAAGAGGCAGTAAGGGAAGACAATCAAAGATGATTTGGTATTCCGAGTGGCTTTTGCAGAAATTTTGCGAAAAATACACGCCCACGATAGTCTACAAAATGCACGAAAAGCTACACAAAATCATCACACAAAACTCTCTTTCTTGTGCTTAGAGCTGACCCAAGTCCATATTGTTCGTTTGTTCTTCCTTCCACCCTCTCTGTTGTATTTTTTGAGACCGTAAAGAAATATGAAATACCCCGGCGGAAACCACTAAATGAATCACTGGCCATGAATAGTTTGGTTTAAAGAAGTTAATAAGTCGGGATGGCCGCTAGGGGTGTATCACACAGTTTAAATATCAAAATAGTTCTATGAAATGCAATCAGTCTCGTCTAGGATTTGAACTCGTGTCGTCGTGACAATTCCCTATGACAATAACCTTTAAACCACGGACACCTCCAGAGATATTCTATATCTGCTCTTAGGAAATGCATTCTTTGGCAGGGTATTAGTTTTCTAACGTCAGTATCCATTATTTTTTATTTAAGCTTTAACTATCACAGCTGGTATTGCAAGGCTGTTTATTGCTTTTGTGAGGCGTACGGACTTTTTCTTGCTGCGTGAGTTCGAATCCCTCGTCGCCAAACTGTTGTGTTCTGGTTAGTGAACACAAGTAGTAGTAATAATAAGACAAACCACGATATGTGAGGAAAATAGTTATATTTACAGGAAGAGTAATTCCAAGAGAGAGGCTGTTAGTAATAAGAACATAGAATTAGTGATAGAGTAAGGATATACTTTAACAATAGGAACAGCTCTTCTGGTCTGACTCGTAGACTGATCTCAGACTGATCTGTTTATTTGTCGCTGCCTACCACCAGACAGGATTTGACACATAGTCAAAAGCCCGAAGGCCGATTAAAGTGGGGATAAATGGGAGGGGGGTGTTGGGAACGAGCCGAGACTCGAACCCTGCTGGTCTATGCTGCTCATCGGCTCACTTGGTGCAATGTGAGCCTGATGAAGCAAGCAGTTTCACGAACCCAAATGTGGGTCCGGGTACGTATGCCGGGTTATGGCTTGAACTAGACAGCAAGGTCTAGTGCCATACATAGGTTTCGAGAATGTCCGCGTAGACCTGATCTCAGACTGATCTGGACTGGAGAATTTGTTGCACGCCCCACCAAACGGGCAAGTGTGGCACAAGACCTTTTTTTTTGGTGGGTCCGAGCGCAGGGACGTAGCCCACACGCGCCCGGCATTTCCCCAAAATGCCTACGGCGCCGGGCGATAAACCCAACCTCCCCGGAGGGAGTAAAAGCCTGGGGCAAAGGCCCCCTGAGGCCGAAGGAAATCTCCAGCTGCCGAGACATACTCGGCGAGATCCATGCCAGGCTGATCTGGACTAGGGTATTTGATGTACGCCCCACCTAACGGGCATGTGTGGCACAAGGCCTTTTTTAGGTGGGTCCGGGCGCAGGGCCGTAGCCCACACACGTCCGGCATTTCCCCAAAATGCCTACGGCCTCGGCATTCCCTTATGAGGGGCGCCTCGGGTGCCGGGCGATAAACCCAACCTACTCGAAGGGAGTAAAAGCCTGGTGGGAAGGCCCCCCGAGGCCGAAGGAAATCTCCAGGTGCCGAGACACACTCGGTCGGATCCGTAACAGACTGATCTGGACTGGAACCTCTTGGTATTAGAGTTACTGCCATATATGGTAGATGGCCTAGCTCATTATGCTGAAAAGGTTGGTGGTACCCAACAATTGCTTTATTCTGTTGCATTCAATTCTATTCTTAATTGCCCCGTCAGCTGGGGGGCCTGTAGAATAAACCAACTGCACCTCTGCAGAGGGGTAAGACCCCCCAAACGAGTGTCCTGGATATGACACTAAACAATCTGATAGTGAGGTTCCAGCAATGCTGGCGCTTTGGGGAATGCGGAGTATCCCTTCATTGCCATCGCTCCCAGGTCCACTCTGGCCCGGAGTGGTAGCACCTGATAGGGCCTTATCTAAGGGTTAAATAGAACTAACAGCATTCTAATGCTAAACTGAATTGTTTGAATAAACTGATTAGCTTGAAATAGAAATGTTTTTGACAATTAAACCGTACTTACATTTAAACAGCGTGCTTATGCTTAACTGAATTATTTGATATAGAACTGTTTTTCGACATTAAAACTGTATTTACACTTAACTGAATTATTACATATAACTGCTTGAATAGTTTGAAATGGAAATGTTTTTGACAATTAAACTGTGTACTTATGCTAAAGTAAATTGTTTTACATAAAAATGGATTTGGCGTTAAATAACCTACAAAGGTTGACATGCCATAAAACCCAATAAACCAACCAACATTTATTCTTAATATGGTTCTTATTCTCCTATAGAATTCGTTTCTTATTTTCTCTCTTTTTATAGAATGATTAATACCATTTGCTTCATTAATGTCTAAATATTTATAGATTTTATTGTGTTCAAAGTCTTTAATTTCCGTATTTATATGTAGAACGAGTTTTTCCAAAGGTGACTTTCGCATATTTTTCAAAACCAAATTGCATCCCAATGTCGTCAATATATCTTTTCAAAATGCTTTGTAGACCTTCTAAATCGTCATCATTTTTTTGTAGAAAACTTTTAATGTGGACCCTATTTGGGACCACGAAAAGACAACTCGGAACACAGTATAAGTTTAAGGATATATTGAAGTAACAAGATACAGAGAAAAGTAGTGGCGTAAGCTAGGCTTACTAGTCAGTCGAATATCCAGTCTCTACGACCGGCAGACCATTCACCCCAAACGCCGAGAGTACTTGGCTCTCGATTAATATAGGATTTGGAAGAGTCCATCAATGGGTAGGTAACGGTCCCATAACTTTTATATAGAATAGATGGTTAAGTGTTTTTAGTGGAAATTTTATACCCAAAGGCTATGTTTTTAAGTTCTATGGAGAAAGTTATTTGAGCTATACAAAAAAAGACAAGAGAAAGTAGGTTTTCTTGGAAGATTCTATCGTTAAATTCTAAATTATTAGTTTTGAGCTTGACTTTTCATGAATTAATCTGAGTTTAGTAAGCCACCTTTCCATATTGTTGCCCTGTCGGCTGGGGCTATAGAGAACACCGACAGCTTCTCTGCCGAGGGATAAGACATTCCCAAAGAATGTCCTAGATATGACACTATGACAGGGAGGTCCCAGTAATGCTGGAGCTTTGGGGAATGTGTAAGTATACTTAACTGAAATGTTTGAAATCGAACTGTTTTTTGACATTAAAACTGTGTACTTATGCAAAACTGAATTGTTTGAAATAGAAATTTTTTGATATTGAAACTGTGTACTAATGCTAAACTGAATTGTTTGAAATAGAACTGTTTTTCACAGTGAAACTGTTTACCTAAACTGAATTTGACAGGGAAACTGTGTACTCATGCAAAACTGAATTGTTTGAAATAGAACAGTATATATATATATATATATATATATACATATATATATATATATATATATATATATATATATATATATATATATTATATCAGTGTTGGTTGTCACTAAATCCCTTTGTGGGTTTCTTGCGAACCAAGTGCAATATAATATGGAGAGTGCTCAATATCTAGGATGTGGCTATTAGATAATAATAATAATAATAATAATAATAATAATAATAATAATAATAATAATAAATAGATATTTGATTTATGTATTTAATGCCATGGAATTTAGTCTGTGACCTCTGGGTTTCCTGAAGTTTTTCGCCTGATGATTGTTGTTTTGTAAAAAACTCCATGAAACCCAGGGCTCGCAGACTAAATTCCATGGAATTAAATATATAAATCTATTATATATATATATATATATATATATATATATATATATATAATAGATTTATATATATATATATATATATATATATTGTCATCCCTAGAGAGACTGTTTCGTTCCATCAGAACTCTTCAGTGTGGGTAGACACGTTGGACGCTTGAAGCCGAGATCGTAACCCGTCCAACCTTACGCTAGACTTAATATCAGACCGCTCGGCCAACAATCGTACCGCGTTGGCTAAGAGAATTATAAAGTATTATGTAGGGAACAGCAGTAGCAGCAGCAACAGCAACAGCAACAGCAGCAACAGCAGCAGCAGAGCAACAGCAGCAGCAGAGCAACAGCAGCAGCAGAGCAGCAGCAGCAGCAGCAGCAGCAGCAGTAGCGTTCGGCTACCAGAGTGCTCAATCCGTTCGAAGAGCTTTGCATTATGTGAGCGGCGACCGAAAATTCCTTCGGCAGAGTGCTCAACCCCCATGGAGGGGCGTATATATTGTTATCCACAGACAGACTGTTTCGTTCTATCAGAACTCTTCAGTGTGGCTAGACACACACACACACACACATATATATATATATAGTAAAGTAAGTAAAGTTGGCGACCATAGTCGAGGGCAACCCGAAGGCTCCCTTTTCGATAGCTACTACACCGAGGTGTAGGGGAGGGCGCTACTCCTTCCCTGCATTGCTCTACTTTACCCCTGATCCGTACCTTATAATGCTGAGTGTTAAGCAAGGAGGCATCAAGTACCATTTTTTGAGTCTTTGGTATGACTCCCGGGCCATTGGCGAACACTCAAACCGCTAGGCCAATGTCCGGTACTATATATATATATATATATATATATATATTGCCATGATATTAACTGCTTTAACTTCATTTTTGCATACAATTCTTTTCTTAATCTGAATATTGCTCTCCTATAGAATTATTTTCTTGTTTTCTCTCTATTTATAGTTCGATTAATACAATTTGCTTTATTAATGCCCAAATATTTATAGATTTTATAGTGTTCTCAAGCAGTAATTTTTTTTCACATTTCTGCGACCTCCTTCCAAATTCTCATCAATTTTTTTGCCAATAACTTTAAAGCGTCCCAATAAAATAAGTAATTTTGTGTATGTGTGTGTGTGAAACATTCGAATATTTTTATTTGGTTTCTTTCTTTAATCCTATTTACCCAACCCCTCCGCTCGGGCAGGATATGACACAAGGTCAATTTTTAAGCGGAGTTTGACAGGTTTGAATTCAGAGTTTTCCTTCTCCTAGACTCGTTGCCTCACCAAGGCTGAAGAAACCAGTCTGCCCTACTATTTACCCATAGCTGGAGGGAGGATAATTGGATTCATACATTTCCCAAGGGTATTAGTGCTATGTGAAATGCAATCAGTCTCGTCCAGGATTTGAACTCGTGTCACCGTGTCAATTTCCTACGACGATAACTTTAATGGCGTATTAACCTTCATGGGTTGTTTAAAGCTGAAGATCTCTTTTTCGAAGTATCAGTGGTCAGTAAAGAAAGTCGTGCCGACAGTTTTCTGGTGCATGAAAGGATCTATCTCAATTAATTTGTTGAAAGCGTTGTAAAAGTAATCAGTGCTTCTATTGCCAACTCCTTAGGCAATATTTCACCTTCTTTATTGAATAACACACACACACACACACACACACACACACATATCATATGTATACGTATATATATATATATATATATATATATATATAGTATTCTTGGTCCAGTTAAACCGGAGTTGGGAGTAATTCCATCAGGACAAGAAATTATTCATGAATGAATATTTAAAATTTTCCTGGTAAAGAGCTCAATGTACCAATAATACAGAGCAATAAATTCTTTAAGAAAAAAAAAAACGAAACCGGTCACATAGGATTATAAATTTATTTCCATCCTGTTACGCCTTTTTGAATAGAAAAATCTGTAATTTAGGTCTAAATGTAATTAAAAAATTATTAATTAAAGAAATTTTTTTTTAAATAAATTTACGACATTGCTAACCGAAATTTAAATTTAAAACGGAAGTGGGCTTAATGAAGAGGTAACTCTTCACCCCTCTTCTATCCCCTCCCACT
>OY757947.1:13388426-13438426 GCA_963585895.1 Sepioteuthis lessoniana
TTATTAGTTATCTGAAACTATATAATTGGGTGCAAACAAATCGCTATTATCAAATAGAAATAATTACCTGAGACTATATAATTACTGGAATTGGGTAGGAATACTTGAAACTATATGACTATGCAAATTATTTGTATTAGATAGGACTACTTGAAAGTATATATCTATGCAAATTATTAGTATTAGATAGGAATACTTGAAACTATATAACTATGCAATTTTTTTTGTATTAGATAGGAATACTTGAAACTATATAACTATGCAATTTTTTTGTATTAGATAGGAATACTTGAAATTATATGACTATGCAAATTATTTGTATTAGATAGGAATACTTGAAACTATATAACTATGCAAATTATTTGTATTAGATAGGAATATTTGAAATTATATAACTATGCAATTTTTTTGTATTAGATAGGAATACTTGAAACTATATAACTATGCAATTTTTTTGTATTAGATAGGAATACTTGAAATTATATAACTATGCAAATTATTTGTATTAGATGGGAATAGTTGATATCATACAACTATGTTGCAAAAAAAAAGAACAACATAAAAAGTCAAATATGAACGTACAATGTACGCAGGGGGGGGTCTTACTTTTCCCACGGGGATTTTTGCCCAGGTGTCTGGGGCTGTAGAATACACCGACTGGCTCTCTGCAGAGGGGTAAAAAACCCACTCCAACGTGTGTCCTGGATATGACACTAAATATTTTGATGATGTGGTTCCAGTAATGCTGGAGCTTTGGGGAATGCGGAGCACCCCTTCATTGACATCGCTTCCTGGTCCAGTCGTACTTATGCTTAATTGAAATAGAACTGTTTTGATATTTAAACAGCGTACTTATGCTAAACTGGATTCCTTGAAATAGAACTGTTTTGACATGCAAACTGCGTACTTAAGCTGAACTAGATTGTTTGAAATAGATTTGTTTTTGACATTGGAACTGTACTTATGTACTCGAACTGAATTGTTCGAAATAGAACTGTTTTAACATTTTACTGAGTGTAAACAAAAAATATATTTATACTAAACTGAATTGTTTGAATTAGAACTGTTTGACTAAACTGAATAGCTTGAAATAGAAATGTTTTTGACAATTAAACTGTGTACTTCTGCTTAACTGAATTGCTTTAAATAGAACTGTTTATTTGTATAAAAATGGATTTGGCATTAAATAGCCAATAAACAAACAAACAAATTTATTTTTTACTTCAAGGCGGTATTCTAGCACTTTAAGTACGAAGCCACAAGGACTTCCCCAAGAGAAATAAGGATGAACTCGTTCGCAACGTTCTCCGATGGACTCCTATGTATGGGTATACCAGAGTTAGCCAACCAGCAAAAACAAACCAAATGTACATTGATCAGCACTGTGCGGACACTGAATATCGACTGGAGGGTTTGTCGAAAGCGAGGGCCGAAAAGGAAGGGATGGTGAGAGAGAGAGAGAGTAAAGAGAATCCGTGCTGTTGGCTCGACTTGAACATGATTATGATGATGTTAATAATTCATCGAATAATACCAGCACATCACTCGACAACTTCAAACTGGAATGTACTTTAAATTGCAATCGTTGGACTTTGAACATTCATAAGCTAAGTATCCTATTTTGCAGAAACCGGAACATTATCAATACTATTTGCTTACAGGCCAGAAATTAATATATTTTTCTGTTGTTTGATGCTCCTCGTAAGCAACAATTTTTAGTACCATTGCGAAGATCATGGAATTATTTTTATTATTATTATTGATAGTTTTGTGAATAGTAATTTCGGTTTGAAGATGCAAGCGTTCCTTTGCCCATTTGTTTGGTAAGTTGAACCTTTATGAGGAATCAAACTATCTATTCAAGGCTATATTGAACCCAGATGACGTCCCTCGACTTTCAATAGCCTATTGATATAGAAAATGAGATCACCGCTTTTCATTTGAGCGGCAATTTGAGCCGAGGTTTGCTTTAACTTCCTAGAGTCGTGGTTCCTTTTTCGGATTCACATGAAAGAATTTGATTGGCTATTATTTCTACGTGTCTACTTTGTAGATAGATTTCGTATTTCCGCTTTTATTTTATTTTTTTTTCCTTTATGTGTGTGGGTGGGTGAATGGATGTTCACCGCCGTAAGAACGAGCAAAATACAAACGTTGCAACTGCACTACTCCCTGCGAGGATCGAACGCATTATGCATCGCAGAAATGATAGTGTTGTTGCCAGTAAAATGTTGTCTCCGCAGTCGATCTTTCACTGTCCCCGTTCGCACGGATGACCTGAGGGTGGTACTCTTTATTTCTTACTTGACAGCTTGTCACTCTGTCGCCATTCTGCTGACAAGCATCAGCCACCTCCTAACTTTCTTCATATTCTCTCTCTCTCTCTCTCTCTCTCTCTCTCTCTCTCTCTCTCTCTCTCTCTCTCTCCAAGTTGCTTTTGAGTAGTTCTCAATGAATGACCGCTCCTATCCATTCATACCTCTTTTTTTTTAATTGCTGCATTCAATGTTTTTCTTTTCGGTGTCTTTTTTCTTTCACCGGGGTGTAGCCAGAGAGAGAGAGAGAGTAAGTTGAATATTAAATAACCGAAAGGGGTGAGTCCTTATGGTGTTGTGGTTAACGTGCAAGACTGACTTCGAAGTTAGCGAGTTCGAACTCCTGTCATCCGTTCCGTTTCTGGTTAATACCTTTGGGAAAGGCATGAACCCCTAAATCTCTCCAGCTATAGTTTAAATCGTACCACAACTGTTCTTCTACAAGGATGATTTTGACAATAAATAACCCACGAAGTTTGATATGCCATCAAAAACGACGAAACGAAACTAAACCAAACTTGGTAGCATTTAGGATTTCGCCATTGTTGTCAAACATTACGAACTCAGACAATTTGTAAACAGCGCCATCTTGTGAGAAATAAGAAATAATGTCTTTACTTTGATGAGCCGTTGTGGTGATTTTTTTTTTTTCGTCTCAGGTCTCTAAGTCTGCTCCAGCGATCACAAACCACCACCCTACAAACATTGCACCTCATGTAACTCTCCACTACAACCCGTACCTCCCCTTAAGCCGCGAAAAAAAAAGTGGAGGGGTAAGAAGAAAGAGATGAGGAAGAAAGAACAATACCTCACAGTGAAAAAAAAAAAGTTATAGAATTAAAAAGTACAAATGAAATAAAACAAAGAAAAAAAAATCTTTCTAATGGGGGAAAAATGGATTTCCAATTAGTATTTTATTGTTCTGCTTTGTTTAAAAAATTTAAAAAAAAAAAAAAATAGAAATGAAATAAAAAATAAAAAAGATAATAATAAATTTAACCCTTTGGTCACCATTTGTGGATATGTACCCACCCAACCCCCACAGCATCGCTATTTTTTTTTTTTAAATTCTATTTAACTCCATTTTATTTTATTAGAGTTTATCAACACAGATTACCAGAAGTTGGGTCATTCAAAATAGAAAGCATTCTCGCTTTTTTCCAAGCTAATCGCAGCTCATCACAAAATCAAATAATGGAAGGAAGATTGTGCAGCGCGAGATCGGTTTTAACGGCAACTCAAACCGTAAAGACTCGAACCCGTGGTGTAATGGTTACCGCCGTAGGAAATGGACACGGCGACATGAACGAGACAGATTGCATTTTACATAACACTAATACCCTTGGGAAAGGTATGAATCTAATTATTCTCCCTCCAGTAAATAGTAGGGCAGACTAGGTTCTTCAGCCTTGGTGAGGCAACTAGTCTAGGAGAAGGAAAACTCTGAATTCAAACCTGTTAAACTCCGCTTAAAAATTGACCTTGTGTCATATCCTGCCCGAGTGGAGGGGTTGATAAATATGTAAAGACTCGAACCCGCTAGTAATAGTGTACTAGTCTTGCTCGTTAACCATTGCAAAACGCGAGGCCAGGAACAATGAGGGGGTGTCCTCGTGGTCTAATGGTTAAAGCGATGGACTGCGGAATAGTAGTAAGCGAGTTCGTACTCCAGTCGCGCTATTACGTTCACTTTCGGGCAAATACCCTTGGGAAAGGTATGAACCCCCTTATCCTCCCAGCTATGGGTTAAATAGTACAACTACTGTTCTTCTAGGAGGATAGCTTTGGCATTAAATAACCCACAAAGGTTGATATGCCATTAAACAAAGAAACCAAACCAAACCAGGAACTATGAAGCGCTGGTGATAACGACGGAGACAACATAAAAATTATAAATGAATATTCTAAGCAATTATTTGAATGATATTGATCCAGGTCAAAATGACAGACTGTCATGTTGCACACTTGAAGAAGACAGGAGAACAAACAGGTCAAAACTGTGTGTATTTACCCAACCCCTCCTGAATGGGCATGATGCGATATATGTTCAATTTCTAAGCAGGATAAGACGCTATGGATAGGGGAATGCCGACCGAACGGGATGATATTTGTAATATAATTGCCGAGGTATTTCGTTTTATATATCTTGCCTTTAGTTAGGCTGAGAACCTTTCGCTTAGCGCATGGGTTAGCTAGGTGCAACATTAACGCAGGTGTTCACGCGCGCGCAGAGAGGATGTGTCATTCAGAGATATCAAAATAAAAATCCCAGATAGGAATTGAGGCCAGGGGTGGGGTGAAGTCACGCACCGGAAGCGTGGGCTGACATTTGAGAAAAAGCAGTGAGTTGAGTTCCTGCCTCCGAACGAGAGAGTTGAGATTCAGACCTGGGCGAGGCCAGACGAATTTGTGTACTACGGGCGCCACGCGTTGGTTGGGTTGAGAGCTGACGATGTAAAAGCAGTCAGCATAGAAAGATTGTGTGTGTGTGTGTGTGTGTGTGTGTGTGTGTGTCTCTCTCTCTCTCTCTCTCTCTCTCTCTCCTCGTGTCGAATAACCTTTTAACTCAAAGGTAATAAAGTTTCGTACCTGAACCAATTTCGTGAATGTCGTGTATTTCGGATTCCTTATGTCTATTTCACATATCCGTATATTATGGGCATGTTACATATTCATTAATGTTCTCCTGTTTGAAGGAGGGTGGGTGTCCCTCGATTAATCCTGACCTTGTGTCATAACTGAGCGAGTAAAGCTGGGGAGGAATTAAAAAATAAGCTCGTAAAAAAAAATAAGCTCTTTAGCTTTTATATGGCAACCACTTTAGGAGAAGGAAAATTATGAATTCAAAACCAGCTGTAAATTGACCTTTTGGACACTGTTAATGTATTTAACGGGTTTAAATTCAGTTTTCCTTCTCCTAAACCGGTCACCATACGAAGGTTAAAGAACCAAATCTGCCCTACAATTTACCCATAGATAGAAGGAGAATTGCTGAATTTATACATTTCCCTAGATATTAGCGATATGTGAAATGCAAACAGCCTAGTCCAGAATTTGAACCTGGGTCGTTGTGTCCATCTCCGATGACACCATCACACCACGAGCGACTTCAATGTTAATGTATGTATTCACCCAACCCTTCTGCCACAGCCAAAGTGTGACACAAGGTCAGTTTTTCAGAAGAGTACAGACAAAGAAGGCAAGTGCTGCTCGGTGATGTAGGGGTTGAAAAAAAAATTTTTAAAGAGGAGTACAGCTGGTTTTGAATTCATAATTTTCCTTCTCCTAAACTGGTTGCCATACAAAAGATAAAGAACCCAGTTTGAGAAATTATACTGATAGAGGTGAGTGTAAATGCTGACCTAACACTATTTTTATTATGTTTGGTTTTATTTGGTTAAGTTTTATGGCATATCAAACATTGTAAGTTGTTTAATGCCGAATCCAGTTTATTCATATGTCTTAGATATGTGTGATTCGTAAATATAAGTCAACAAAGTTAGATAGTTCCAAGATCACTAACAATTCAATTAAACATCAAACATTTCTTTACACACAGTTAAATGGACAAACAGCTCTATTTCAAGCAATTCAATTTATCATAAGTCAGCAAAGCTCAATGGTTCCAAATATTTCATTGTATCACAAACAATTCAATTAAACATCAAACATTTGTTTAGACACAGTTAAATGATCAGACAGTTCTATTTCTAACAATTCAATTTAGCATAAGCTTGCACTAAGTTTAAATGTCAAACAGTTCTATTTTACCCATAGATTGGATCTATCAAGTACTACCACTCAAGACCGAAGTGGAGCTGGGAGTAATGGCAATGAAGAGGTACTCTACATTCCCCAAATCACTAGAAATGGAGCCTCGTCATCAGATTGTTTAATGTCATATCCAGGACACTCGTTTGGGAGGGTCTTACCCCTCTGCAGAGATACAATTGGTGTATTCTACAGCCCCAGCCGACAGGGCCAGTTTTTATTAATTTACAAATCGGATTGGAAATTGTTTTATTCCTTAAGCTTGTATTTATCCAATCACTCCACCATTAGCAGGATGTTAAACAGGGTCAATTTTTAAGAAGAAGTAAAACTAGCTTCGAATTCAGGGGTTTCCTTTTCCGAGATCGGTTGTCTTGGTAAGACAACCAACCTATGAGAAGAAAAAGTCGAAGAACCCAGTCCATTTACCTATAGTTGAATGGGGAACAGATGTATACACACTTTTCGCATGAGCTTTAGCGGGAAGTGAAACGGAGACAGCTTGGTCCAGGATTTGAACTCGGATCTTCGATTCCATTCCTTTTGAAAATATAATCAACTTCGATACCCTGTCTATTTTATCGCAGGTGCTGTAACCTGGTTTAATCATGGGAAAGAGGCTACCCATGTAGCATGTTTTGGGCAGGATTAGCCTGATAGGGCCAACCCTTCTCCAGATCTACAACTGGTCTTCCTTCTACATGACTGGTTGCCACACCAAGATTAAAGAACCCAGTCTGTCCCACTATTTACGCATAGCTGCATAGAGAATAGTCGGATTCATACTATTTTCTTGAGTATGAGCCCTAGGCAAACAGTCTTTACCAAGATTTTAACTCCCATAGCCGAGTCCACTTCCTACGATTGCGACAGTTGCGCCTTCTATTTTCTAAGCTTTATCTAGTCTGGCACAAGGCTATGAGCTATTTCCAATCGCTGATGTTCTTATGGGGTCCCTCCTCTAACAACTGAACCAGTTCGACATTGCTAGGAGTGACCAAACTAGAAGGCTAGAAGGGGCTTGCTGTATTACATGTTCTTAAGAGGTTACCCATGAAACTGCTGACCAATATCGATGCTGTCTAACTTCTAAAACTCACTTTTTAACAAAACGATATTTTCTATTGTGGGATTTTTTTTCGTGGCCGGTAAAAAAAGTCACTATTTTCGTTTGGAAAAAAGTCACAAATTATCTGTAGAGGCCAGTTAGATTTGGTTGTTTTGTGGCATAGCAATCCTTGTGCGTTATTTAATGCCAAACTAGATAGATAGATAGATAGATAGATAGATAGATAGATAGATACAGATGGATAGATAGATATGAACAGACTAAGGTAGATAGATTGATTGATCGATAGATAGATATGAACAGACTGTGAGATAGATAGATAGATAGATAGATAGATAGATAGATAGATAGATAGATAGATAGATATGAAGCGACGTAGACAGACATGAAGATAGATAAGATAGATTTGAATGGAGATAGATACAAAAGTATATATATATATATAGATTGATAGATATCAAGATAGAAGACAAGGATAGATAGATAGATAGATAGATAGATAGATAGATAGATAGATAGATAGATAGATAGATAGATAGATAGATATGAATTGACTGAGAAAGCAAATAGATATGAATGAACCGATATACATAGATATATAGATATGAGCAGACATAGATAGATAGTCCTGGATATGACACTAAACCCTCTGATGATGAGGTTCCAGTGATGCTGGGGCTTTCGGGAATGCGGAGTACCACTTCATTGCCATCACTCCCAGGTCCACTGTGGCCCGGAATGGTAGCACCTGATAGTGCCCTATCTATGGATTAAATAGAACTAACGGCATACTTATGGTAAAGTAAATTGGTTGAATTAGAACTGTTTGACTAAACTGAATAGCTTGAAATAGAAACGTTTTTGACAATTAAACCGTACTTACATCTAAACTGTGCTTATGCTAAACTGATTTGTTTAAAATGGAACTGTTTTTTGACTTTGAAACTGTACTTACACTAAACTGAATTGTTATATATAGAACTGTTTTGATATCTAACTGTGTAAACAAAATCTGTACTTATACTAAACTGAATTAGCTGAATAAGAACTGCTTGAATAAACTGAATAGCTTGAAATAGAAATGTATTTCTCAATTAAACTGTATAATCATTGAAATAGAACTGATTATTTGCATAAAAATGGATTTGGCGTTAAATAACATACAAAGGTTGATATTCCATAAAACCCAACCAACCAACTAACCAACCATAGATAGATAGATAGATGCCTTGTAAGCGAATAGTTTGTAGATAACATTATTTTTAAACCAACCAGGATTCATTTATAATTCTATTTAATATTTATCATCTGTTTGCACACAGTTAAATGGCTTCAAGTATAGTAAATGATTCAACTGTTTTATTTGATCTACGGATAGGACCCTAACGGGTACTACCACTCCAGATCAGAGTGGTTTGGGGGATTATAACAATGAAGGGGTTCTCCATATTTCTCAAAGAACCATCAAATGGTTTGTTATAACCAAGACACACGTTGGGAGAAAGGAGAGTCTTAACCCTCTACAGAGATGAAGTTGGAGTATTCTACAGTCCCAGACGATTGGTCAAGGTCTGGTAAGGGTTAAGTTTTGTGGTAAAATATTTTAATTCGAGTAAGACGTAAGGGATTTTATCAAGAAAAAATTTTTTGTTTAAGATTCGTTTTGTTTTTGCTTTCTGGTTTGTTTGTTTGTTTATTTGTTTCAGAGACTTTTTTCCTTTGACTTTTTTCCAAGATTCGTTTTTTTATATCATTTGTCAGCGGGATTTTGTTTTGTACTTTGGGTACCCAGTCCGGGTGGCAGTGAATGTTGACAAATACCCTTTACGGCTATTATTGTGGGTACTAAAATAGACAGGCGGGTACATATATGAAAAGAGAGAGGGGGGTAGAGAGAGAAAGAGAAAAGGCGGACATGTTAAAAAGGACAACTCAGACATTCCCGGCATGCTTTGCATATCACCCGAGTTATTTAGCGCAATACGAAATCTTCCTTGTTGAAATACTGTTAGCGAAATCATTTTTTGATTTCGTTCGTTTTTCTTTTTTTTTTTTTTTTTTTTGTAGGGAAGGGGAGTTCTACCATTCTTTCTTTTTTCTTCAATTTCGCAAAGCATATCTCTCTCTCTCTCTCTCTCTCTCTCTCTCTCTCTCTCTCTCTCTCTCTTCGTGTATCTGTCTGTCTGTCTGTCTCTGTCTGATTCTCTGTCTCTCTGTCTCTCTTTCTCTCTCTTTTTCTGTCTGTCTTTCAGAAACAAGTTTCTATAAGTTTCTATTCTATTTTATTAGCTCTCTCCCTCTCTCTCTCTCTCTCTCTCTCTCTCTCTCTCTCTCTCTCTCTCTCTCTCTCTCTCCGTGTATCTGTCTGTCTCTGTCTGACTCTCTGTCTCTGTCTCTGTCTCTCTGTCTGTCTGTCTCCCCACCTTTTCTTAATTTCTTAATTTTTCTGTCTTTCTTTCAGAAACAAGTTTCTATCAGACTTTCTTTGTTTCTGTTTTTTTTTCTTTTGTCTCTCTCTCTCTCTCTCTCTCTCTCTCTCTCTCTCTCTCTCTCTCTCTCTCTCTCTCTCTCTCTCCGTCTATCTGTCTGTCGGTCTCTGTCTGACTCCCTCTCCGCCCCTCTCTCTCATTTTTTTCTTTGCTTTTTCTGTCTTTTTCTGTGTTCTTACTTCCTTTCTTTTTCCGTCTTTTTTCCAGTATTTCTTTGTTAGCTTCTCTCTTTTTACTTTTCTTTTTTTTCTCTTTGTCGTTCTTTCTTTCTACGGGTTTTTCTTCCTTTCTTTCTTTTTCTGTCTTTTTCTATTTATTTTATATTATTTACTTTATCTTGCATTCTCCCCCTTTTTTTTAATTGTTTTATTAATTCCTTTTTAACTGTAATTTATTCGTCCTTTCCTTTTCTTTCTTTCTTTTTTCCTTCTTTCTTTCTTTTTTCTTTCTTTCTACTTCTCTCTTATCCTTTCTTTCTTTTTCTATAAGTTTATTTCTTTCTTTTTCTCAGTTCTTCTTTTTTCCTTTCTTTTACATTTTTGTCTGTTTACTTCTCTGTTTTTCTTTCTCTCTTTCTTTCTTTTCCTTCTTTCTTTTTCTATAAGTTTCTTTCTATCTGATTTTTGTCTTTTTTTCATTCTTTCTTTCTTTTTGCTTTTCTTATTTTCTTTTTCTATGATTTTCTTTCTTTCTAATTTTTTTATCTTTCTTTCTTTCTCTCTTTCTTTCTAAGTTTCTTTCTCTTTAGTTTTTCTTTCTTTCTTTCTTTCTTTGTAAGTTTCTTTCTTTTTAGTTTTTCTTTCTTTCTTTCTTTCTTTTTTTCTTTGTAAGTTTCTTTCTTTTTAGTTTTTTGTTCTTTCTTACTTTCTTTCTTTCTTTCTTTGTAAGTTTCTTTCTAATTTTTTGGTCTTTCTTTCTTTCTTTCTTTCTTTCTTTCTTTCTTTTTAGTTTTTTTTTCTTTCTTTCTTTCTTTCTTTCTTTCTTTTTCTGTAAGTTTCTTTCTATTTAGATTTTTATCTGTCTGTCTGTCTGTCTGTCTGTCTGTGTGTCTCTCTCTCTCCCCCCCCTCTCTCTCTCTCTCTCTCTCTCTCTCTCTCTCTCTTCCTTTACTTATTTTTCATATGTTTTTCTCTCTGCTATTCTTTCTTTGTATTTCTTGTTACTAAACTCTACATCCCACCGTCTGTCTGTCTGTCTGTCTCTCTCTCTTTCTCTCTCTCTCTCTTTCTCTCTCTCTCCTGTAAAGTTTTTTTCTCTCCTTTTCATTCTTTCTTTCTCTCCCCCTTCTTTCTCTTTCTCCATGTTTTTCTCACCTCTTTTCCTTTGTCGTTTTTTAAAATCATTTTCCCTCCGTCTTTCTTTCTTTCTTTGTTTTTCTCTTTACTTAACTCTACATCCCACCCAGCCTCTGTCTGTCTGTCTGTCTGTCTGCCTCTCTCTCTCTCTCTCTCTCTCTCTCTCTCTCTCTCTCTCTCTCTCTCTCTCTCCGTGTATCCGTCTGTCTGACTCTGTCTCTCTGTTTCTGTCTCTGTCTCTCTTTTCTTAATTTCTTAATTTTTCTGTCTTTCTTTCAGAAACAAGTTTCTATTAGACTTTCTTTGCTTCTGTTTTTTAGCCTCCTCTCTCTCTCTCTCTCTCTCTCTCTCTCTCTCTCTCTCTCTCTCTCTCTCTCTCTCTCTCTCTTATTTGTATTGCATCAGTCTGATATAAAACGATGAATCTGATAATTTTGAGATCAGTCATTCTCGTTCTTAGAATTGTTGGACTATTAAACTCTTTCTTTTTGTATTTTTTTTATGTTCCAACAGGTTTCTGTTAATTCATTCTATGGCCTTCTTAAAGTGTACAAAAACAAATTCAATAATTTTTATTCCATTTATCTTCATCCCTTGAGTTTTTAAACTACTCTTTTCGTTCTTTTTGTAGCTTTTGTCGTTTGGGCATTTCAGCCTATCCTTTCTATGGCCTTCCTTAGACATATAAACCATAAGAAAATAGAGTCACTTTTCTTCAGAAATATTTAGTGCAAAAGAAACGTTGGCTCATTCACATTCCGGTCAGTAATATACTGACCGGAATATGAATGAGGTCAGTCTAGAAAATAACGTGACTGCTTTTTAAAAGATTTTCATTTTGGCCACCCTGATTGAAAATTTGCTGATCAAATCTGACTTTAAACATCAAACATCTACTAGCCTTGCTCATTAACCACTACGCCGCCCAAGGCGCCCAAGAATGTCAGCTAATATAGCTGGCAATATGTCGGCCGGAATCATGTAATCACTTTGTTCTGACAAGGAAAATATTTTCACGCGGCTGGATGATCGTCACTCCGAGAATTTCGTGTAAAGGAAAATGTTTTTTTACTGATTCTAAAATGTAGTTTTAATTTTCATAATTTTTTAAAAAATTAGAAAGAAAGAAAGAAAGAAGCGGGAATCTGAATTTTCCACTTTGAAAAGAAAAATAGCGCCTTAAAAAACAGAATTGGACGCGCCAAATAGTTAAACTGTTTTACTAGCGTAAAATTTTCGCCTCAAGGTTGGAGTGCAGTTTTAGGGTTTGTTTGTTTGTTTGTTGGTTTCTTGTTTCTTTTTTTTTCTTTTTTTAATCAATCAGATTCGTTTAAAATCAGTCTTTGATGGTTTATCGAAAAATAAATTTAATTTTAGTTAAAAAACAAAAGACAAAAAAAAGGTCTAGATTGAAACAAAAAAGACTTTCTTTGCTTCTGTTTTTTAGCCTCCCTCCTCGCTCTCTCTCTCTCTCTCTCTCTCTCTCTCTCTCTCTCTCTCTCTCTCTCTATCTATCTATCTATCTATCCGTTTATCTGTCTCTGTCTGTCTGTCTGTCTGTCTCTCATTTTTTTCTTTGCTTTTTCTGTCTTTTTCTGTCTTCTTACTTCCTTTCTTTTTTCCGTCTTTTTTCCTGTTTTTCGTTCTTTGTTTCTGTGTTAGTTTCTTTCTTTCTTTTTGCCTTTCGTGGTGTATTGGTTAAAGCGATGGACTGCGGAATCGTAGAACGCGAGTTCGTACTCCAGTCGCGCTATTACGTTCATTTTAGGGCAAATACCCTAGGGAAAGGTATGAACCCTCTTATCCTCCCAGCTATGGGTTAAATAGTACCACTACTGTTTTTCTAGGAGAATGGCTTTGGCATTAAATAACCTAAAAAGAGTTGATATGCCATTAAACAAAGAAACCAAACCATGAATCTTCGGGCTATAAAGTGAGAGCAAACATTTCCAGTGCTTCGTTTGTTTGGGATTTGGGGGGGGGGGCTCGTCGTGTAATGGTTAAAACGATGGACTGCGGATGCGTAGTACACGAGTTCGTACTCCAGTCGTTCACTTTCGGGCAAATACCCTTGGGAAAGGTATGAACCTCCTTATCCTCCCAGCTATGTGTATCACATGTTTGCTATGTATCACATGTATCATGTTTGCTCTGTATCACATGTATCACATGTTTGCTATGTATCACATGTATCACGTTTGCTATGTATCACATGTATCATGTTTGCTCTGTATCACAAACAATTTAATTAATTTGTTTACACATAGAGAAATGTAAAAAGACTTCTAATTTTTTTTTTTAAATGTCCGTTTAGCGTAAGTATATAGTTTCTATCTGACCAATAGATAGGAATCTATCAGTTGATGTAACCTCTCAGCAGAGATGCAGTCGGTGTATTCTACAGCTTCTAACCCCTCCCCCTGCCGACGGAGCTCCTAGTTTTGGGCGCTTTGATCAAAATTTGATTTAAAGATCGAGAGAAAGAATGAAAAATGCCAATATACGACAATGAATATTTCATTTTTTCATAAATCCGACCTTGTATGTTCAGAATGGATTGATTTTAACGGCATGTCACTTTTTCTAAGGTTATTTTATGTCTAGAGGTTACGGAATCGTATTCCTTGTACGTTTATATGGACATTTTTTTATTTGTTTTTTAAGATTTTTTTTGCAAACAATTAATAAGTATTTCTATCAAATACAAATTATTTATTCACAACTCTTTGCTTTCTAGTAAATCATTTGTTTGTACACAGTTATATGATTTGAAACAACTAATAATAATCCTTAGTAAACAATTCTAGCTTCAAGTAACTATTCTTAATACAAATAATTTACAGTTATATGATTTCAAGTAACTAATAATAATAATCCTTAGTAAACAATTCTAGCTTCAAGTAACTATTCTTAATACAAATAATTTAGTTATAAGATTTCAAGTAACTAATAATAATAATAATCCTTAGTAAACAATTCTAGCTTCAAGTAACTATTCTTAATACAAATAATTTACAGTTATATGATTTCAAATAACTAATAATAATAATCCTTAGTAAACAATTCTAGCTTCAAGTAACTATTCTTAATACAAATAATTTAGTTATAAGATTTCAAGTAACTAATAATAATAATAATCCCTAGTAAACAATTCTAGCTTCAAGTAACTATTCTTAATACAAATAATTTAGTTATAAGATTTCAAGTAACTAATAATAATAATAATCCCTAGTAAACAATTCTAGCTTCAAGTAACTATTCTTAATACAAATAATTTACAGTTATAGGATTTCAAGTAACTAATAATAATAATCCTTAGTAAACAATTCTAGCTTCAAGTAACTATTCTTAATACAAATAATTTAGTTATAAGATTTCAAGTAACTAATAATAATAATAATCCTTAGTAAACAATTCTAGCTTCAAGTAATTATTCCTAATACAAATAATTTACAGTTATATGATTTCAAGTAACTAATAATAATAATCCTTCGTAAACAATTCTAGCTTCAAGTAACTATTCTTAATACAAATAATTTACAGTTATATGATTTCAAGTAACTAATAATAATAATCCTTCGTAAACAATTCTAGCTTCAAGTAACTATTCTTAATACAAATAATTTACAGTTCTATGATTTCAAGTAACTAATAATAATAATCCTTCGTAAACAATTCTAGCTTCAAGTAACTATTCTTAATACAAATAATTTACAGTTCTATGATTTCAAGTAACTAATAATAATAATCCTTAGTAAACAATTCTAGCTTCAAGTAACTATTCTTAATACAAATAATTTACAGTTCTATGATTTCAAGTAACTAATAATAATAATCCTTCGTAAACAATTCTAGCTTCAAGTAACTATTCTTAATACAAATAATTTAGTTATAAGATTTCAAGTAACTAATAATAATAATAATCCTTAGTAAACAATTCTAGCTTCAAGTAACTATTCTTAATACAAATAATTTACAGTTATATAGTTTCAAGTATTCCTATCTAATACTAATAATTTTCAAACAGAGCTATTTATGAGACCCTAGCTCCGGGTTACAGTGGATTTCTGAGTAATAAGAACGGAGAAAACCAAACTGGGTCGTTGGTTTAATGAGTAGAGTGTTCGACAATGGCCCGAGTTCAATCCCAGGTCGAGTCATACCAAAGACTCAGAAAATGGTACTTGATCTTGCCTCGTTTAACACTCAGCATAATAAGGTTCAGATCAAGCGTAAAGTGAAGCAATCTAGGGAATGGAGTAGTGCCCTCCCCTACTCTTCGGTATGGTAGCTATTGAAAATGGAGTTTTCGGGTCACCCTCGACTAAGTTCGCCAACTTTGCTTACTTACACCACATTCTTGACGTCGACAGAAGTGGAGCCTCACCATCAGATGCCATTTAGTGTCACAACAAGCACACTTCTTTTTTTTTTTTTTGGAGAGTATTACTGTTCTGTAAAGGATCTAGTTACCGTGATTCAAGTCCCGCCGACAGATAATTTCAAAGTTAAGGGTGTCTGACGAAAAAAATCCGTAGGCTTTCATCTGGGTTCGAACGCCTACCTCCAGATTTTGATATCGATCGATATTTTCTGCAGGATAAGGTTGATACCGGGTCTCCTACACTTGTGACCTTGTACGGTACTGAGCTAAGTTTGGAGGTGTGCAAAATATTCCAGACCCCCCCACCTTTTAAAGAATCTGAATACGTAATTGACGGGTCATTTATCCTGTTCTGAAAGTGACGTGGTTGTGCGTTAGATATACGTGCGACATTACATTTTTTTTTCAAGTTGAGTAAGATGGCAGCTGAAGCTGAAAAGATGAGCTGGAGCCTGTGGAGAAGTCTTGGCTTGAAAAGTTCAAAAAATACGAATTCGTCACGGAAGACGAAACATACAACAGCAGAACGAAAACAGTTAAAAGGTACTGACTTGCAAGATGATGACGACCTTATTCAATTAACGTAGCAAATAGCTAGAAAAATAGAACAAAAAACGAATAACAAAAAGAGTCGTTTTAACCAGATGAAAAATATTTGGATTTCATCAACGCTTTCTTTATTTAATGGCATATCAAACTTCACGGTTTGTTTTTTAAAGTCAAAGCCGTTCTTGTAAAAAGAAAATATAAGAACTATTTAATCCAGAGCCGGGTTCATATATTTCCCAAGGGCATTAGTAAAAAAAAAAAGTGAAATAACGATACTGAAGTTCAAATTTGCTTATATATATATATATATATATATATATATATTATCATCATCTTGTCATGCCATCAGCACAGATATCCCAGACCCTCTCTCACCACTTCTCCCTATCGTTCATCGCTTCCGGCAGGTCCTCAGGGCTTCATCCCGTATCCTCACTAAGCTGCTTTATGTAGGTTTGAGCTGGTCTCCCAGGTTTTGATCGGCCATGTGAGGGGTCCATAGGAGAACGTCACTTATGAGCTCCTCCCTGCTTCTCCAGCAGTGTCCTGCATGTCTGGTTCGTCTAACTTTGATGGTTTTCGTGATAGGGGGTAGGTGGCCGTACAGCTGGTGCTTTTTTTTATGTAACTTTTGTTTTAGCAAATTACTACTGTGTAAGGATGTCTTTGCTGTTGGAGATTATGGCGTTTGCTTTTTAAATGGCACTATTTACAGAATTACATTTAAAAGCAAACGCCATAATCTCCAACAGCAAAGACGTCCTTACACAGTAGTAATTTGCTAAAACAAAAGTTACATCACTTTTGTAATAGATTCTCCCCTGATGATGGCCCAAAGTCGGGCAGAAAGTACTAAGTATACATACAACTATGGACAATACATAAATCAAATCCCCCCGAATACGATAAAAGTAATACGGGAATTCGAACGGATCCAGAAGAAAATATGTAGGCATAAAATGTCTATTATGTTTAATGAAATTTGCATTAACGAAGAAATGCTGCCTAAATATATATATATATATATATATATAGTGCAATTAGAAGGAAACCTGGTTAAATTGTCATTATAAATGTATTTCGCCGGAAAATATCATTATACTGTCTCGTCAGATGACTTTATATGTTTGATTTGAGGTTACAAAACAGCAAATGTGGATTAGTCTATATGTGTACGAAAAAAAAAATGGGAAGACCAATATAAATTCTAAATTCTCAGGCGAGGGCGAAGGGGGGCAAAACAATAAGGTGTTTATTTTCGGACGCTGATTGGATATTACTAACATATATATATATATATATATATATATATATAAGCAAATAAAGTTGGGGACCGTAGTCGAGGGCGATCAGAAGGCTCCCTTTTCAATAGCTACTACACCGAGGCGTAAGCGAAGGCGCTACTTCTTTCCTTGGATTGCTCCACTTTACCCTTGATACGTACCTTATAGTGCTGAAGGTTAAGCAAAGAGGTATCAAGTACCATTTTTAAGGTCTTTGGTATGCGGCGACCAGGGATTGAACCTCAGTCTCCTAGACCACTGGCGAACACTCTAACAAGATTTTTATATTGTCCTCCCCAGACACTGTTTCGTTGCTTCACAACTCTTCATTGTGTCTAGAAACGCAAAACGCTTCAAGCTGGAATCGAAACCTTGCTGATTTTCGTCAGTCAGACATCTTACCCCTAAACTATCGTCATTTCAACTAAAGTGAGTGAATTTTAAGGTATATATTCACATATACGCTATCGGCTACCGGATTGCTCAGTTAGTGAAAAAAGCCTTGAATTTATGCGCATCCGGCAGCCGGTAATTCCCCACTTCCCATTGTTGGAGAGAATATATGAATACATATTCATATGTATGAATATATATATATATATATATATATATATATATATATATATACGTATATCAAAGTATTCATATATGTATGTACATTTATGTATACATATATGTATGTATATAGGTATTTACATACATATGTTTGTATATACATATATATATATATGTATATATGTATATACATGAATGTATCTATATATATGTACAACAATGTATATATGTATATGTACGTATATATAAAAAGATTATTTTTATTTCTTGATCTTGTCATACAATATGTGCAAACACGTGCGATAATATGCAAAAGCATAAGTTACATCACTTTTGTAATATTCCTCCCCTGATGATGGCCCAAAGTCGGGCAGAAAGTACTAGGGATACATACAACTATGGACAATACCTAAATCAATTCCCCCCGAATACGATAAAAGTAATACGGGAATTCGAACGGATCCAGAAGAAAATATGTAGACATAAAATGTCTATTATGTTTAATGAAATTTGTATATGTGCATTTATATATATATATATATATATATATATATATATAAGTATGAATATATATGCATATGTTTATATATATATATATATATATGTGTATGTGTGTGTGTGTGTGTGTGTGTGTGTGTGTGTGTGTGTGTGTGTGTGTGTGTGTGTGTGTGTGTGTGTGTGTGTGTATTACTATATCTATATATGAAGAGTAAATAAAGGATTGTAATCCGACAATATGTAGAAAAATTGATAACAACGATCCAAAAGGAAGAAGAGATTTATTGAGAGGTCGACACTATAGCGTTTCGGTTCTACTGAACCATCATCAGGACAATGAAGGGTGATATTAACGATTTTAAGTTAACGATGGATGTTTAAAAATGCAAAATACAAAAACCTAGGGGAAAATTTATATATATATATATATATATACATCTGTTAGTGTCAATTTCCTATTTTTGATAATGGAAAAAAATTGAAAATATTCCATAGACATGAGTACGTGACAAAGATTGGAATTTTTCATTTCCGGGCGAATAACCTTAAACTAGGAAGGGTTTTGAAATAATTCCAGAATTAAGTCTTTGTTAGATCATGTGTGTGTATGTGTGTGTTTGGTTTGGTTGGGTTTTATGGCATATCAGCCACTGTAGGTTATTAATACCAAATCCATTTTTATTCCTATAAGCAGTTCTATTTCAAACAATTCAGTTTGGCATTAGAACACAGTTTAGTTCAATGTCAAAATCATTTCTATTTCTATCAATTCAATTTAGCATATGGACACATTTTAGTTCTATTTGACCCATAGATAAGACCCTACCAGGTGCTACCGCTCCGAGCCTCAATGGACCCGGAAGCAATGACAGTAAAAGGGTACTTGACATTCCCTAAAGGTCGAGCATTGCTGGAGCCTCACCATCAGATTGTTTAGTGTCATATCGAGAACACTTTTTAAGAGGGTAGGGTTACCGTTGGGTTTCAAGCATTTTTGGAAATAGCCAAGCATGAGTCTATTTGTGCCTGGCTCCTCACTATAAAATAACCTTGTGTCAAAGCCTGACTTGGTGGGAAGTCGGTTGAATACCCATAACGTTCACCAAAATACCACATAACATTCACCAAAATACCACATAACATTCACTAAAATGCCACACAACATTCACCAAAATACCACATAGCATTCACCAAAATACCACATAACATTCACCTAAATACCACATAACATTCACCTAAATACCACATAACATTCACCTAAATACCACATAACATTCACCTAAATACCACAGTCTTTATGGTTTCTCCTACTTTAAAAAAATACCCACAAATGAGAATGAGAGAAATTCATGTACAAATATATGCAATTTTAAAATTCTGTTATTGAAAGAAAAGGAAACCCCAAAGAAAAAGTAAAGAATCCCCATGGCGTAGTGGTTAACGCGCTAGACTGCGACAACATAGTGCGCGAGTTCGAACTCCAGTCCAACTATGACGTTCACTTTCGGACTAATACAGTTGGGAAATCTTCCCAAGCTATTGGTCAAATAGTGTCACTACAATTCTGTTACAAGGATGTCTTTGGCATTAAATAACCCAGGAATGATGGTATGCCATTAAACAAAGAAACTAAACCAACCAAAAAAGAAAAAAAAAGAAAAAAAAAGAAAACAATATTTTCTGGGACTGGTTAGGAAGTTACCTTTCACAAGAGCATAAGCACCAATAGCGTCGTCCAAGATTTGAACTCAAGTTTCAAGCTTCATTTTCAACGACGAACACCTTTACGCCACGTGCGCCTCATTGTGTGGTGGCTGCACATACGCGCCCACAAACAAACATTAATTTTTTTTCCTATCTATCGCTTGCCAGCTTTCACTATCATCTTGACCGTTCCCTATTGAAATAGTCAAGCTGTGATTGTTGATAAGACATTGAAAATCGACCAATCCTTTCGAGAAAAAGGTCATTGTCACTAGACAAAGAATCTTTAAATTTACGAGGCATCTTTTCCCGCCGGCGGGTCACAAGTTTCGCCATTTTAGAAGGCCAGTGTCTTTAAGGATAGGATTGTGTTCTTTACATTTCTTGATCCGCAACTAAAAAAGAATTAGGCCCTGTTAGAGGAGTTTAGAATTAAGCCGGCTTTAATACCCCCACTCCTAGCTTACCAAGAAAACGGTGTATCCTAGTTGCAACACTATACTGCTTTTGCAAATTATTGCCATTAGATAGAAATACTTGAAAACCATATAACTGTGTACAAACAAATTATTATTCTTAAACTATATCGGAGGCTCTTGTTCAGGAGCGTTGGGGAATGTGGAATATTCTTTCATTGCCATTACTCCCAGGCCTACTCTGTCCAAAAACTTATAGTATTGGATTGAAACACGTTACACCATAAGGGTGAGCAAACAAAGGATTATTATTGAATAGAATAATTTGTGTTAGATAGGAATAAACCAATCAACTGTAAAAAAATTAAGTGTATCAAAGTTATTAGAAGCAATAATTGTTTGTTACGTATTCTTATTGTTAGCTACATGAAACCATATAATCTATTAGAAAATTATTGGCATTAGATAGGAATACTTGAAACCATATAACAGTGTTCAAATTATTTGTATTAGATAGGAATACTTGAAACCATATAACAGTGTTCAAATTATTTGTATATGATAGGAATACTTGAAACCATATAACAGTGTTCAAATTATTTGCATTAGATAGGAATACTTGAAACCATATAACAGTGTTCAAATTATTTGTATTAGATAGGAATACTTAAAACCATATGACAGTGTTCAAATTATTTGTATTAGATAGGAATACTTGAAACCATATGATTGTGTTCAAATTATTTGTATTAGATAGGGATACTTGAAACCATATAACAGTGTTCAAATTATTTGCATTAAATAGGAATACTTGAAACCATATAACAGTGTTCAAATTATTTGCATTTAATATAAATACTTGAAACCATATAACAGTGTTCAAATTATTTGTATATGATAGGAATACTTGAAACCATATAACAGTGTTCAAATTATTTGTATATGATAGGAATACTTGAAACCATATAACAGTGTTCAAATTGTTTACATTAAATAGGAATACTTGAAACCATATAACAATGTTCAAATTATTTTTATTAGATAGGAATACTTGAAACCATATAGGAATGTCCAAATTATTTGTATTAGATAGGAATACTTGAAACCATATAACTGTGTTCAAATTATTTGTATTAGATAGGGATACTTGAAACGATATAACAGTGTTCAAATTATTTGCATTAAATAGGAATACTTGAAACCATATAACAGTGTTCAAATTATTTGTATTAGATAGGAATACTTGAAACCATATGATTGTGTTCAAATTATTTGTATTAGATAGGGATACTTGAAACCATATAACAGTGTTCAAATTATTTGCATTAAATAGGAATACTTGAAACCATATAACAGTGTTCAAATTATTTGCATTTAATATAAATACTTGAAACCATATAACAGTGTTCAAATTATTTGTATATGATAGGAATACTTGAAACCATATAACAGTGTTCAAATTATTTGTATATGATAGGAATACTTGAAACCATATAACAGTGTTCAAATTATTTGTATTAGATAGAAATACTTGAAACCATATAACAGTGTTCAAATTATTTGTATATGATAGGAATACTTGAAACCATATAACAGTGTTCAAATTGTTTACATTAAATAGGAATACTTGAAACCATATAACAATGTTCAAATTATTTTTATTTGATAGGAATACTTGAAACCATATAGCAATGTCCAAATTATTTGTATTAGATAGGAATACTTGAAACCATATAGCAATGTTCAAATTATTTGTATTAGATAGGAATACTTGAAACCATATAACTGTGTTCAAATTATTTGTATTAGATAGGGATACTTGAAACGATATAACAGTGTTCAAATTATTTGCATTAAATAGGAATACTTGAAACCATATAACAGTGTTCAAATTATTTGTATTAGATAGGAATACTTGAAACCATATGATTGTGTTCAAATTATTTGTATTAGATAGGGATACTTGAAACCATATAACAGTGTTCAAATTATTTGCATTAAATAGGAATACTTGAAACCATATAACAGTGTTCAAATTATTTGCATTTAATATAAATACCTGAAACCATATAACAGTGTTCAAATTATTTGTATATGATAGGAATACTTGAAACCATATAACAGTGTTCAAATTATTTGTATATGATAGGAATACTTGAAACCATATAACAGTGTTCAAATTGTTTACATTAAATAGGAATACTTGAAACCATATAACAATGTTCAAATTATTTTTATTAGATAGGAATACTTGAAACCATATAGGAATGTCCAAATTATTTGTATTAGATAGGAATACTTGAAACCATATAACTGTGTTCAAATTATTTGTATTAGATAGGGATACTTGAAACGATATAACAGTGTTCAAATTATTTGCATTAAATAGGAATACTTGAAACCATATAACAGTGTTCAAATTATTTGTATTAGATAGGAATACTTGAAACCATATGATTGTGTTCAAATTATTTGTATTAGATAGGGATACTTGAAACCATATAACAGTGTTCAAATTATTTGCATTAAATAGGAATACTTGAAACCATATAACAGTGTTCAAATTATTTGCATTTAATATAAATACTTGAAACCATATAACAGTGTTCAAATTATTTGTGTATGATAGGAATACTTGAAACCATATAACAGTGTTCAAATTATTTGTATATGATAGGAATACTTGAAACCATATAACAGTGTTCAAATTATTTGTATTAGATAGAAATACTTGAAACCATATAACAGTGTTCAAATTATTTGTATATGATAGGAATACTTGAAACCATATAACAGTGTTCAAATTGTTTACATTAAATAGGAATACTTGAAACCATATAACAATGTTCAAATTATTTTTATTTGATAGGAATACTTGAAACCATATAGCAATGTCCAAATTATTTGTATTAGATAGGAATACTTGAAACCATATAGCAATGTTCAAATATATTTGTATTAGATAGGAATACTTTAAATCATATAACAATGTTCAAAATTATTCGTATTAAATGGTAATACTTGAAAATACAATTTTGTGCAAATTATTTGTATTAGATAGGAATACTTGAAACCTGTATGTAAACAAATGATTCTTATTACACTAAATCTGAATGTAAGGTTCCAGTTTGGGCACTTTAAGGAATTTAGAGTACTGCTTTATTGTAATTACTCCCAGGTCCACTCTTATGTGGAATTGTAGTATCTCTTACGTTCCCATCGATAAATCAAATAGATATGTTTGAAAAAATGATCAGCATTAGATTGGAACACTTGATGCTATATAATTGTACATACATTATTTATATTAGATAAGAATACTTGATATACAACAGTAAACTATTTGTAATAAGCGTAATAAGTTGATGCTATAATGGTCTTCTCAAGATTTCTGTTAGTAGTTACTTAACACCATAAAACTATGTGCAAATAAATCTTGTTAGATACGAATACGTGATACAATATAGCTGTGTGCAAGATAAACAACCACTCAAAAATAAACGTACAATAAATTCGGTTCCCTAATCTGGAGGTTTAGAATAACCTTAAATGGGTTGATATGCCGTTAAAATTAATCGATTAATCATATCAAAAGTTCATTTTTTATCAATGACTCAGTTAAAATTTAATATTAACGACTTGAAAGGAAAAAATGTTGACAAACATTCATATTGGATTACCTTTCGTGTAAAAGTGTTAGGATTTCAAGCACCAAGATTTACTTAGTTAACTTTAATTGATCCATCGACAAGACAGTGGAAGTCTAGATTTGATAGGCCAGGAGTGCCCTTGCGGTTACAGGTACCTCATCTCTTTCTATAAGATTATCCAGGTCATCATCTCTACACTTAGTAGTTCAGAAGGCTATATATGGCCTTCAGGTTGAACGTTCCTCAATTCTTCCGATAGGACTATCTGAATCATCATCATGTCCACGCTTAGTAGTTCAGAAGGCTATATATGGCCTTAAAGGCTGCACGTACCTCAACCCTTTTGATAGGACTATCAAGTCATCATCTCCGTACTTGATGGTTAAGAAGGCTGCATATGGCCTTAAGGCTGCACATTCCTCAACTCTTTCGATAGGACTATCCAAGTCATCATCTCCACGCTTAGTAGTTAAAAAGGCTATATATGGCCTTAAGGCTGGAAGTACCTCAACTCTTTCGATAGGACTATCCAAGTCAACATCATGTCCACGCTTTGTAGTTCAGAAGGTTGTATGTGGCCTTAAAGCTGCATGTACCTGAACACTTTTGATAGGACTATCCAAGTCATCATCTCCGTACTTGATACTTCAGAAGGCTGTATATGGCCTTAAGGCTGCACGTTCTTCAACTCTTTCGATAGGATAATCCAAGTCATCATCCCCTTACTTGATGGTCAAGAAGGCTATATATGGCCTTAAAGGCTGCACGTACCTCAACTCTTTCGACAGGACTATCCAAGTCAACATCATGTCCACGCTTAGTAGTTCAGAAGGTTATATATGGCCTTAAGCCTTAAGGCTGCACGTACTTAAACTCTTTCGACAGGACTATCCAAGTCATCATCATGTCCACGCTTAGTAGTTCAGAAGGCTATATATGGCCTTAAAGGCTGCACGTACCTCAACTCTTTTGATAGGACTATCAAGTCATCATCTCCGTACTTGATGGTTAAGAAGGCTGCATATGGCCTTAAGGCTGCACCCACCTCAACTCTTTTGATAAGACTATCCAAGTCATCATCTTCGCATTTGATGGTTCAGAAGGCTATATATGGCCTTAAGGTTGCACGTATCTCAACTCTTTCTACCCTGTTCATCAGCAATTCCCAAGAAGCGCCTAGGAGAAAAATAGACAAAAGAGATGCCAAATTTGTAGAAAAAAAATATATGTTAGGACGGTATCGATGAATCTAGCTTAATTTTAGAAAGAAAGTGAATGCAACCAAAAATACACGAACGAACAAATAAAAATTTTAGAAAGTTATTAAACAAACGAAAGTGTCAAAGAAAAAAAAATCCATGAAAAAAAAATCTTAGGAACAAAATAAATTGAAGAAAACTAAAACTGTTAGGCAAACTTTCAATAAAACAACGTAACATTCGACCCTCTGTTTTTAAACAAACAACTTCTCTCGATTTAAAAAAAAAAAAAAAATGAAGAAAAAGAAAAAAGTTTCAAGCAACCGGGAAAAGAAAAAGCAGCCACCTAAAGACGCCATTTTGTTTTTTGTTTTCTTGGGGTTTTTTTTCTTGTTTGTTTGTTTGTTGTTTTAAATTTCCTATTCTTTATTCTTAATAATAATCTAAGGCCTCCACGTTTTTCCTACTTTTTCTCCGTCTTAAGATTCTTGTATTAAATTTGGATCTTCGATTCTCTAAATTGCATTGAAATCTTAAGTTTCCCTGATTATTGGGATGGGTAGTTTGTGTGTGTGGTGTGTGTGTGTGTGTGTGTGTGTGTGTGTGTGTGTGTTATTTTTTATTGGTTTTAATTCATGTTTTTTGGGATTTATTTTTTCGGAGAAATTTCTTTCATCTCAATATCTCTTCACTCGGTACTTTTACAAATAGATTTGCCATCAGTCGCCATTATTATTTTTATCAAATGAAACTCTTTTTATTACAAGGATTATAAATCCGACAAAAACAATTTCCTTTCACTTTTCAACCCCCGTTCTCGTTCTCTCTCTCTCTCTCTCTCTCTCTCTCTCTCTCTCTCTCTCTCTCTCTCTCTCTCTCTCGTATTTTCTTCGTTTATATTTTGTCGACCCTCTTGATTTGTCTTGTATGCAATTACGCAACCCCTCTACAACCAGCAGGATGCGACTCAATATCATTTTTCAAGCGGAGTTTAACAGGTTTGAATTCAGAGTTTTCATTCTCCTAGACAGGCTGCCAAAGCAAAACTAAAAGAGCCTAGAGTGCCCTACTAGTTTACTCGTAGCTGGAGGGAGAATATTTTCCCAATGTGAAATTGCAAAAAGCCTCGTTCAAAATTCAAACTCGGGTCACCGTATCAATTTCGTACTATGATAACCGTTGTACTACAAGCGCTTCTGTTTGTCAATTGACTTTCATTGGATATCTAGTGACAGCAAGTCTTCTCCGTAAGTGATCACATATACAGAGGATTTTATTTGGTCTGGTTGGGTTTTATGGCATATCAACTATTGTAGGTTATTTAATGCTAAATCATTTTTACACATATATTTTAAATATATATGATTTGGTTTGGTTGGGTTTTATGGCATATCAACCATTGTAGGTTATTTAATGCCAAATCCTCTTTATACATATATATTAAATATATATGATTTTGTTTGTTTGGGTTTTATGGCATATCAACCATTGTAGGTTATTTAATGCCAAATCCTCTTTATAGATATATATTCAATATATATGATTTGGTTTGGTTGGGTTTTATGGCATATCAACCATTGTAGGTTATTTAATGCCAAATCCTCTTTATAGATATATATTCAATATATAAGATTTGGTTTGGTTGGGTTTTATGGCACATCAACCCTTGTAGGTTATTTAATGCCAAATTCTCTTTATACATATATATCAAATATATATGATTTAATTTTGTTAGGTTTTATGGCATGACAACCATTATAGGTTATTTAATGCCAAATCCTCTTTATACATATATATCAAATATATAGGATTTAATTTTGTTGGGTTTATGGCATATCAACCATTGTAGGTTATTTAATGCCAAATGCATTTTTATACGTATAAACAGTTCTGTTCCAAACAATTCAGTTTAGTTTAAGTACAGAGTGCCAATGTCAAAACACAGTTCTATTTCAAACAATTTAGTTTAGCATATGTATAGTCTTATGTTTACATACTGTTAAATATCAAAACAGTTCAGTTTAATGAAAAACAGTTCTATTTATAGTAATTCAGTTTAGCATAAATATACTGTTTAGTTCTATTTGGCCGATAGATAGGACCCTATCAAGTGTTACCACTCATGGTCAGAGTGGACCAGGGAGTGATAGTAATGAAGGAGAACTCAGCATTCCCCAAAGCTCCAGTATTACTTGAGCCTTACAATCAAATTGTTTAGTGTCATATCTAGGACACTCGTTGGGGGAGTCTTACCCCTCTGTAGAGATGCCGAGAAGTAATACTGGGGATCAATTCTGGAAATCTGAGAAGTATGGGTACCTCTTCATTGCCATTACTCCCAGGTCCACTCTGACCTGTTAGGGGTCGATGTAAGGGTCAAATAAATCTGGTTAAGAATTAACGTTATTCGATTGGAGTATGTGAAAAAAAAAACTCCTGAGGAACAACAACGCAAAAAAGCAAATATAAACAACGCGATTCCCGAACCTCAAGGCATAAAAAACCCTAGAAGGTTTGACATGCCGTTAAAATCAATCAATTAATCAGCTTTCTTCTCAGTATTCTTACGGATTTTAATAATGCTGTGGTCTAGATTGTCTCAGTCCGTCTCCGGATCTCCAGTTGCTCTAATCAAGGTATAAATCGCATTATGTTTCTATATATGAATATATCTATATAAGCATAACCCAGAAAAGCAGAACATAATAGCGAGACTTTTATTAGAGCAATATATTTGAAATGTCAAAATTCTAACAATAACGCGATTTCCAGTCAAATTTGCAACTAAACAATGATTTCCTTTTCTTTGCTCTTCTCTCTTCTGTTCCCCCTCCTCGTTTTCTTCTCTTCTTCCCCCCTCTTTAACTTTCCTCCCTCTCCTCTCCTCTTCCCACGCCTTTCTCTTCTCTTCACCTTCCGCGCTTTTCACTCCTCTTCCACCTCCTCGTTTTCCTCTCTTTTTCCCTCATTAATTTTCTCCCCCTCTTCTCCTCACTTTCCTCTCTTTCTTCTCCCTCTTTACTTTCCTCATCTTCTTCTCCTCTTCCCTCGTCTTTTTCTTCTCTTTACCTTCCTCGCTTTTCACTCCTCTTCCCCTTCCTCGCTTTTCTCTCTTCTTCCCCTTCCTCGCTTTTCTCTCTTCTTCCCCCTCCTCGCTTTTCTCTCTTCTTCCCCCTCTTTAACTTTCCTCACCCTCCTCTCCTCTTCCCTCGTCTTTTTCTTCTCTTCACCTTCCTCGCTTCCTTTTCCTCTTCCTTCTCCTCGTTCTCCTCTCGTCTCCCTCTTCACTTTCCCACCCTCCTCTCCTTTTCCGTTGCCTTCCTCTCTTCTCATCTTTCTCTCCTCTTACTCCTTCTTCGTTTTCCTCTCCTCTTCCCCTTCAATTTTCGCCTTACTCTCCTCTTCCCTCGCCTCCCTCGTTTTTTTTTTCTCCTTTAGCAAAGATTTTTCTCTTATTTAATCCATGTGCGGATGTGTGTGTGCGCGAATGCGTGTGTGTTTGTGTGTTAATCGATTTTTCCACTTCAACTTTTTTTTTCTTTGTGAGATGATTAAAGGTTCTTTTTGTTTTTCAATAATTGTTATAGCTGGGATTTTTTGGCGGGAGGGTGTATTGCTTTTTTGTTTGTTTGTTGTTTGTTTTTTGTTTGTTTTGGGGTATGTTTGTTTGTTCTTATTTATTTATTTATTTATTTATTCATTCATTTTTTTTTTCTATTTATTATTACCTTTTCAATCTTCTTTTAATTCTAAACAGATTATTTCGTATTGATAAATGATAAAGACACACGGAGAAAGATTCAACCGGGGGAGCAGAAATGTTTCCTAGAGAAACATTGAAAGAAATACAGCTCACAATCAGACATAGTAGCCATCTTGAATATCGAGTCGTCTGAAACCCTTTTGTTTTGTCTTACCTTCTGGTTTGGTTTGGTTTGGTTTTATGGCATATCAACCCTTTTGGGCTATTTAATGCCAAATCCTCTTTATACATATATATCAAATATATATGATTTGGTTTGGTTGGGTTTTGTGGCATATCAACTATTGTAGGTTATTTAATGCCAAATTCTCTTTATACATATATATTAAATATATATGATTTGGTTTGGTTGGGTTTTATGGCATGTCAACCATTGTAGGTTATTTAATGCCAAATTCTCTTTATACATATATATCAAATATATATGATTTGGTTTGGTTGGGTTTTATGGCATATCAACCATTGTAGTTATTTAATGCCAACTCCTTTTTATACATATATATTAAATATATATGATTTGGTTTGGTCTTGCTTTATGGCATATCAACCATTGTAGGTTATTTAATGCCAAATCCTCTTTATACGTATATACAAAATACATATGATTTGGTCTTGCTTTGTGGCATGTCAACCATTGTAGGTTATTTAATGCCAAATGCTTTTTATACATATACATTAAATATATATGATTTGGTTTGGTTTTATGGCATATCAACAATTGTAGGTTATTTAATACCAAATCCTCTTTTTACCTGTATATTAAATATATATAATTTTTTTGGGTTTGGTTTCTTTGTTTAATGGCATATCAACTTTTGAAGGTTATCTAATGCCAAAGCCATTCTCCCAGAAGAAAAGTAGTGGTACTATTTAACCCATAGCTGGGAGGATAAGGGGGTTCATACCTTTTCCAAAGGTATTTGCCCGAAAGTGAATGTAATAGCGCGACTGGAGTACGAACTCGCTAATTACGGTTCAGTAGTCCATCGCTTTAACCATTACACCACGAGGACACCCCAATATAATTTGTAAACACATTTTGTAGATAATATTTTAAATGAGCCTGAGCTTATTTTTTGCACACAGTTAAATGGTTTCAAGTATTGCCATATAACAGTCACACCATAAGTCATTTGTTTACACTCAGTTAGATAATCAAACACTTTTATTTCAAACAGTTCAATTTAGCATTAGTCATTTATTTGTGTATAGTTTAAATGTCAAACAGTTCTATTTGACCCATAGATATGACCCTATCATGTGCTACCACTCCGGACCAGAGTGTACCTGGGAGCGATGGCAAGGAAGGGGTACTCCGCATTTCCCAAAGCTCCAGTATTACTGGAACCTTACCATCAGATTGTTTAGTGTCATAGGACCCTATCAGGTGCTACCTCTCAGGCGAGAAGGAACCTGGGAGCGAGAGCAATGAAGGGAACTCTGCATTCCTCAAAGCTTCAGCAATACTAGAGACTCGCCATCAGATTGTTAATGTCATATCCAGGACACTTCGTCGAGGAGAGGGTGTTACCTCTCAGTAAAGATGCAGTCGGTGTATTCTACAGCCCCAACCAACTGGACTGTCTTACCTTCAGGGATTAACTGTTGACAATAAACTATGATTCAAAATGTTGAAATTGTTTCTGGTCAGATAGGATGCGTAGATTACAATGCAGTAGCTTTACAAAAAGGAAAGTAGTCAATTCCCTCCAGCTATGAGTAAATAGTTGGTCAGACTAGGCGCTTTAACCTTGGAATGTCTATCAGTCGAGATAAATAAAAATAATTAGTTGATTTTATCGGTGGGTCAATCCGTATGGAGTTATTTTATACCTACACCGGTTTATTGATTTTAATGGCATGTCAACCTGAATGAGATTAATTTATGCCTAAAGGTTAGGGAATCATGTTCATTGTACGTTCATATTTACATTAATTGAGTAGTCATTTATTAGTTTTAAATATTTTTTTTTTTTACTTATAGACGGGACCCTAATAGGTGCAACCACTTCGGGTCAGAGTGGGACTGGGAGTAATGGCAATGAAGGGGTACGCCAGATTCCTCAGATTTTCAGAACTGGAGCCTCACCATCAGATGAAGTTGAGTGTCGTACCGAGGACATCTATTTTTTACGGCAGGGAACATAGTGAGCATATTCTGAGCCCCATCGACTGGGTGAGAAGGAAAACATGGAATTAAAACAAGTTGTACTCTTTAAAAAGTGGCCATTTGAGGCATTCTGCCCATGGGGGGGTGTTTGCGTAAATAAATACTTTACGTAGATACTACTTAAAACAAATTCTCGTGATAAAAAGGAACATTTCTGCTTTTAATCGAGGGTAAAATCTCCGATTTTAATCCAGGGTAAAATCGCCGAAATGTTTTTTTCCCATGCCCCAAAGATAACTACATCGGAAAAATAAAGTATAAAAATGTTCAGCGACCTGCACTAAGTTTTTTGGGACAAAATTTTTATCTCTAATTCTTTTTCACTGATGAATATAATTAATTTGATCTTATTTTGTGTATTTTATTAGATTATTGATTTTACGTGGTTTAGGGTAAGTAAAAACAAAAGAAAAAAAATCGCTTTTCTATTAATTTGAAATGTTGGAGATCATAAAATCTTGTAATTAAAATAAATCTTAACAAATAAATAAGAAAAAAATTCATTTAATCATAATTTAGAAATACATTAAGTGTTAAATTAATTAATTTCCTTCCAGAAAAATAATATCAGTTTATTATTTTTCGTTTCTATAAATTCGTTTAAAAAAGAAGGAATCCATCTTTCAATTTTATAATTTGATTAACACTGATTGTCTATAATATTTATCTATAATATTTATCTATATATTGCGATATTTTGGCAGTTCATGAGGCACAACAAGAGTGAGTCAAAAGTTTTGCAATATTTTAGTAACATGAGGCACAACAAGAGTGAGTCAAAAGTTTTGCAATATTTTAGTAACATGAGGCACAACAAGAGTGAGTCAAAAGTTTTGCAATATTTTAGTAACATGAGGCACAACAAGAATGAGTCAAAAGTTTTGCAATATTTTAGTAACATGAGGCACAACAAGAGAGAGTCAGACGTTTTGCAATATTTTAGTGACATGAGGCACAACAAGAGTGAGTCAAAAGTTTTGCAATATTTTAGTAACATGAGGCATAACAAGAATGAGTCAAAAGTTTTGCAATATTTTAGTAACATGAGGCACAACAAGAGTGAGTCAAAGGTTTTGCAATATTTTAGTAACATATTGCTTAACAAGCATGAGTCAATAGTTTTATTTGCACACACGCAAACGTTTCAAGTATTTCCATGTAATACGAATAATTCAATTTAACAGTCATTTCATTTGCACAACTAAATGTTTTTAAGTAGAGTAAACTATCAAATAGTTCTATTTATCTTCCCAGCTATGGATTAAATAGTACAACTACTGTTCTTCTACAAGGATGGCTTTGGCATTGAATAACCCACAAAGGTTGATAAGCCATTTAACCAAGAAACCTTAAATAGTACCACTACTGCTCTTCTGCAAGGATGGCTTTGGCATTAAATAATCCATAAAGGTTGACATGCCATTAAATAAGGAAACCTTAAATAGTACCACTACTGTTCTTCTACAAGGATGGCTTTGGCATTAAATACCCCACAAAGGTTGATATGCCATTAAATAAGGAAACCTTAAATAGTACCACTACTGTTCTTCTACAAGGATGGCTTTGGCATTAAATAACCCACAAAGGTTGATATGCCATTAAATAAAGAAACCTTGAATAGTACCACTATTGTTCTTCTACAAGGATGGTTTTAGCATTAAATATCCCATGAAGGTTGATATTCCATTAAAGAAAGAAACCTTAAATAGTACCACTATTGTTCTTCTACAAGGATGGTTTTGGCATTAAATAACCCACAAAGGTTGATATGCCATTAAATAAAGAAACCTTAAATAGTACCACTGCTGTTCTTCTACAAGGATGGTTTTAGCATTAAATATCCCATGAAGGTTGATATTCCATTAAAGAAAGAAACCTTAAATAGTACCACTATTGTTCTTCTACAAGGATGGTTTTGGCATTGAATAACCCACAAACGTTGATATGCCATTAAACAAAGAACCCAAATCTATTTACCCTTAGAATCTGTTAGAGTCTCATCTGCGGGTCAAATAGATTTGTTTAAAATCAGTTGCATTCGATACTCATATATGTCGAAATATTATATCGTCATCAACAGCATCATAACGACACAATAATAAAGACGCAAGGAGACTTCTTTAACAATACTTACCTCTCACTTTATTTGTAAGGGTTCGAAAGGGTTGTTCAAGGTTTGTGTGTGAGAGGGAGCTGAAGACCGAACATAAACTGTAATATTTTGACCCCCAAACTTATGGCCATCAACGTTGTGTCTCTCTCGTTCTCCAGGGCTGCTCAACTGGATGTCCAGGGCTCTCTCTGCTGGGTGATGGCTTTCCTTACTGCATCTGGTCCCCAAACTCCATCGGGGTTCCTGAGGGCCTCCTCGGTCTGGTGTGGCTTTCCCTACCACATCTCCACTCCAACTGGCTGCAACTCAACTGGCTGGCTCGTCGAACTCAACTGAGTTATATAATCGTTCGACGCCCACTCGATCTTTGAAATCGAATGTTTAATCGTCATCAAGCGGAAATAACTGTCATACAGTTCAGAGGTCACTCTCTTCCGGTGCATCACTCTGTAGTGGCACAGTAGGACCTTCACCTTGTCCCATATTATCAGTCTTAATCCGCCCACGCGATCTCTTTCGATTACTGGCCATTGGAATGTGTCACTTCCTTCCGGTGCATCACCTTGGAATAGCATTTTTGGGCCGGGTCGAAGGTCAAAATATAACAGAAACCTCTTTTTTCTTTACTGTTAATTGACCAGTCGGTTGTGGCTGTAGAATATCCCGACTGCTTCTCTGCAGAGGGGTAAGACCTCCCCACAACGAGTGTCCTGATATATGACACTTAACAATCTGATGGTGAGGTTTCAGTGATGCTAGAGCTTTTGGGAACGCGGAGTAGCCCTTCTATACTATTGCTCCCAGGTCCACTCTGACTCGCACTAGTAGCACCTGCTGATAGTGAAGTTCCAATAATTTGGGGAATGCATAGTACTCCTTCATTGCCATGGCTCCCAGGTCCAGAGTGGTAGCAGCTGATAGGGTCCTATCTGTGAGTCAAATAGAATTAAACTGCGTATTCATGCTAAACTGAATTGCCTGAAATAGAAGTGGTTTTATATGTATAAAAATAGATTTAGCATTAATAGCCAACAATGGTTGATATGCTATAAAACCAAACCAAACCAATTTTTTTAAACAAAAGCTTCGACCAATGCACGAGGACGTGCGATTTATGGGTGATAGCGAAAGTTGGAGTAATAAATTACTCTAATCGATTGATTTTATTCCACAATGAGGGTAATGTTGGCCTAACGACGCCTGGGTTGGTCGAACGGGTGTTTTACGTTGTTTAATGTGCTCATATTTAAGTCGTGCTTCAATGAGTATGACGCTGGGCAACATCTGGTGACCACAGTCAAACAATGGCGTCCGTTTTTTGTTTGCTGGGGGGGGGGTATACATGGCGCCAAATGAAGATGGCTTGGAAAAATAAACAGTACTATTGCAGACCGAAGCGTCAAGAGAAGAATTAACAAAATTAATACAACAAAAAATAAATGGATAAAAGCGAAAGAAATTAAACTCCAGACGAAATGATCATGATTAGTAGTTGGTTGGTTGGTTGGTTTTAGGCATATCAAACCTTATAGGTTATTTAATGCCAAATCCTGTTTATACTTATATATATTTAATATACATAGTTTTTAAAGATTGGTTGGTTGTGTTTATGGTATATCAAAACTTCTACGTTATTTAAAGCCAAATCATCTTTATATCAGTGTAACCCAGATATAAGATACCCGCATATAAGATACCCTGATAAACTGAATTGTTTGGAATAGAACTGTCTTGACATTTAACTGTGAGTAAACAAAAATCAGTACTTATGCTAAACTGAATTGTTTGGAATAGAACTGTCTTGACATTCAACTGCGAGTAAACAAAAATCAGTACTTATGCTAAACTGAATTGTTTGGAATAGAACTGTCTTGACATATATATACTTATATATATTTAATATACATAGTTTTTAAAGATTGTTTGGTTGTGTTTATGGTATATCAAAACTTCAACGTTATTTAAAGCCAAATCATCTTTATATCAGTGTAACCCAGATATAAGATACCCGCATATAAGATACCCTGATATAAGAGAGATTTTCTCTGGTCCCAAATTAGAGCCTGTGTTACCTAAACAAAATAGACCGAACCCAAATATAAGAGTCTTCTTCTCCGGTCCCGACAACTCTCTTATATCCGGGTTACACTGTATACATTGGCATAATGGTTAGTGTTCCAATGGCCCGGGAGACCTGGGTTCAATCTCAGGTCGAGTCATATTAAAGACTTAAAAAGTGGCACTTGCATATATAAGATAGGGATCAAGAGTAAAGTGGAGCAATCCAGGGAAAGGAGTTGCCCCACCCCCTACGCCTTGGTGTAGTAGCTATCGAAAAGGGTGCCTTCGGGTCACCCTTGACTAAGGACTGACTATATATATATATATATATATATGATTTGTAAAGTTTGGATAATCATGTTTAATGGCATACCACCCCTTGTAGATTATTTAATCCTAAATCCAGTTTATATATACATGTGTGTGTGTGTGATTTGTAAAGGTTATTTATTTATATATTAAATATATATGATTTCCAAAGGTTGGATGGTTGTATTTTATGGCATTACAACCCTTGTGGGTTATTTAATGCCAAATCATATTTATTCATATAGATATTAAATATATATGATTTGTAAAGGTTTGATGGTTGTGTTTTATGGCAGACTAACTCTTTCTGGTTATTTAATGCCAAACCCTGTCTATACATATATAAAATATGTATGATTTTCAAACTGAATGGTTTTTAGGTAACAATTTAAACAAGCCAGAGTTTATTTGTTTACACGTATTGCAATCTAACTTTTATAGTTTTACTTGCGCACAGTTAAATAGTTTCATGTATTCATATCTAACATTTTTAGTTTTATCTGCACTCGGTTATATGGTTTCAAGTATTCCATGTAATACTGATAATTCAATTTGTTTGCACATAGTCAAATGTTTTTAAGTATTGTAAATTATGAAATAGTTCTGTTTTACTCATAGATGAAACTCTAACATATACTATCATTCCGGATCAGAGGGGACCTGGGAGTAATGTCAATGAAGGAGTACTCCACATTCTACCAAGCCCTAGTACTGATGCCTTACCATCAGATGGTTTTGTTAGTTGATTGCTTGCTTGCTTTGATTTACGGCCAATCAACCCTTTTCGGGTCATTTAAAGCCGAATCAAATTTCAAACAATTTAGTTTAGTATAAGTATAGTTTTGTTTACAAACGGTTAAATGCCAAAACAGAACAGTTAGATATCAAAACAGTTCTATTTCAATCAATTCAGTTGAGCATCAGTACAGTTTCAAAGTCAAAAACAGTTCTGTTTCAAACATTTCAGTTTAGCATAAGTAGGCAGTTTAGTTCTATTTTACCCATAGATAGTAGCCTATCAGCTGCTACCACTCTAGGTCAGAGTTGGACCTGGGAGCGATGGCAGGGAAAGAGTACTCTGCATTCCTCAATTGTAATTGGTGCACTTGGAACGGTCCACGAAGTTTTGGAAAAGAGGCAGTTGGAATTGAAAATCAGCAGAAGAATGGAAACCCTAAGGATCACAGCCCAGTTGGCAGGGGCTGCAGAATACACTGACTGCATCTGTAGAGGGGTAGATACTATACAATCTAGTGGTGAGGCTCCAGTAATACTGAGGCTTTAGGGAATGCGGAGTACCCCTTTATTGCCATCGCTCCCAGGTCCACTCTGGCCCGAAGTGGTAACACCCGATAGAGTCCTATCTATGGGTCAGATAGAATTAAACAGTGTACTTATATGCTAAACTGAATTGTTTGGAATAGAACTGTCTTGACATTTAACTGCGAGTAAACAAAAATCAGTACTTATGCTAAACTGAATTGTTTGGAATAGAACTGTCTTGACATTTAACTGCGAGTAAACAAAAATCAGTACTTATGCTAAACTGAATTGTTTGGAATAGAACTGTCTTGACATTTAACTGCGAGTAAACAAAAATCAGTACTTATGCTAAACTGAACTGTTTGGAATAGAACTGTCTTGACATTTAACTGCGAGTAAACAAAAATCAGTACTTATGCTAAACTGAATTGTTTGGAATAGAACTGTCTTGACATTTAACTGCGAGTAAACAAAAATCAGTACTTATGCTAAACTGAATTGTTTGGAATAGAACTGTCTTGACATTTAACTGCGAGTAAACAAAAATCAGTACTTATGCTAAACTGAATTGTTTGGAATAGAACTGTTTATATGTATAGAAATGTATTTGGCATTAAATAACCTACAAAGGTTGATATACCATAAAACCAAACCAAGCCAAACTTAATGATCACTACATTGCTAATACCTAGAAGGGTCCTTGAGATCAGAAGAGTCTTGCTGTCACTCAAGCTCCATTGAAAAATATGTCACGCTGTTTTTATTGAAAACTGTGGACCTAAAACACATTTCGTATTTTGCCTAGAACCCTATTTTGAAAGAACCCATTGAAAGGTCGAATGTTAATCTTTCTGTGATGTTAATCTCAACTTGGTACCGAAAACGTCACAAATTGTAGGAATGATCTTAGGCATTTTTATAAAAATTGTTACTCGTATTACAATGATTTCAACGTCTTTTTTGAAGTTTTAATTTCAAGGAGATACGAGAAAGCAACGTATAAAAATAGATCTAAATTACTTCTAAAGCAAAATTTTAAAGGCATAAATTGTTTTTCACATCAATTTCTGTCATCCAAAAATTAATTTTGATTACACCTTGATTGATTTCTGCCGAGAGAAAAATTTTAAAAATTTATAATCTAATTAAAAAGAAGTCTTTCAAAAATAAAGTAACTAATACAGAAATTTGGGTCTAAATTAGTTAATAAGTTAATTACTTAATTGTCCGTAATGGAATGATTATCGTCGCAGGAAATGGACACGGTGATACGAGTTCAAATCTTGGAAGCGGCTGATTTGTATTTCACATAGTACTAATACCCTTGGGAGAGGTATGAATCTATTTATTCTCCCTCCAGCTATGGGTAAAAAGTAGGGCAGACTGGTTTCGTTATCCTTGGTCAGGCAACCAGCCTAGGAGAAGGAAAATTCTGACATGAAACCTGTTCAAATCCGTTTAAAAATTATCCTAGTGTCACAACCTGCTTGTTCAGGGTGTTTGGGTTAGTACATACTAACAGTACGAGGCGAGATTGAAAAGTCGGGTATGGCAGACCATATATGGAAGGAAAAGGGAAACCATCAGCCCTTATGGGATAAAGTTGAAATAGTTGATAGGGCTGAACATTGGAGGATCAGACGCCTTAAGGAATCAGCACATATGTTGGGCTACAATGACCTCCTAAGTAGGCCAAGTATAGAGTTGAATACAATATGAGAACCGATAATCAAGAAGGCTAGATAAAAAAAAAAAATAGCGTAACGGTTATATGCGTTGATTCCCTGAGCTTCTAAGGAGACAATCATCTGGAGGTTGCAGGTTCAATCCTGACTACAGGCGAGTAACAATACAGGAATACTTAACACTTGTACCCGCTTATGGCTAACGGAATCAGAACAGACGACCCCTATGTATTCAATAAAGGACGTAGTTCGAAGTTCCGAGAAGGTTCCCGAGTTCGACAAACACCTGAAGAAGGCCGGAGGACATATCGGCCAAAACGTTGAGTCTGAAAACTCTTAATGATTACTTAACTAGATTTTTTTTTAATTGAAATGTAGTTGAAATCAAAACAGATTTGGATAATTTGCTGTCTGTTAACGCAGTTAAAAAGTCTGGAGGGTTTTTAGGAGGGCTATTCAAAAAGTTCATAGCCCATTCAAGAAAGAAGAAGCATACCTCTTCTTATGAATCTAGAAAAACTCAATCAGATTGGTAATGTACTGCCACAATAAATATTTTCAGCTAGAGCTCTTCTTTCTTAGTGTGGCTAAGAATTTTTTAAACGACCCTTGTCAATCGGCTTTCTTTAATCTTGTGTGATGAAAGCCCGCATAAATTTACGAGCGTCTCGTAGAATAGCTGAGTCACAAATGAACAAAAATGACAGAATCTGATATTAACCTTCAGTGGCAAAAGTATATTTTCCATATTAAACCAATGTCGAGTAAAGATCAAATCACACATTAAGACCAAGGTTCCAATTAGAATCCCACAAGTTGAGCAGCAATGTGCTGGTTCATTACTTAAAGGAGTAACCTCTTAGGAAAAGAAAATCCTCTGAGGTCTATGTAGCAAATTAAGCAATTCCAAGTAAATAACAAATAATTAATATCATTAATTAATATAAATTATTAATATTATGTAATTTTCTGTTTTATTTTGTATTTCTCACATTTTTCTGTTTTATTTTCTGTTTCTTACGATCCTTCACCGGGTATTTACCCAAGACCTAGCTTGAGGGAAGGTAGTGATTATATTCGTTCTCATTATTTTTATTATTTGCAGCCTCTTTTGATTGATATCTATCCAGTCACATTGATAGTACTCTCCCGCAAAGTGCAAGTTTTTGTATTTCATATAGACTAGGACAGCCAGATATCTTGTTAGTGTGTTTATCAACTCCTTCCTGGATCATGCCCAGTGCTCCTAATATTACTAGCACTGTGGTAGATTTTTTTTAATTTCTATTTATTCATCATATTCTTCGATTGATACGTTATTATCTGTTGGCACTGACATATCAATTAGAAGACATGTTTTTCTTTTATAGTCCTTAACCACTAAATCTGGTCTATTTCGCTTTATTTTTCTATCAGTTTCGATAGCAAAGTCTTATTTCCAAGTCTTTGTATTTCCTCATCATATTCTTTGACTGATATATGTCTCTTGGCACTGACATATCAATTAGAAGACATTTTTTTCTTTTATAGTCCTTATCATATTTACCACCCTCTCCGCTCGGGCAGGATATGACACAAGGTCAATTTTTTAAGCGGAGTTTAACAGGTTTGAATTCAGAGTTTTCCTTCTCCTAGACTCCTGAAGAACCCAGTCTGTCCTACTATTTACCCATAGCTGGAGGGAGAATAATTGGATTCATACCTTTCCCAATGGTATTAGTGCTATGTGAAATGCAATCATTCTCGTTCAGGATTTGAACTCGTGTCGCCGTGTCCATTTCCAACGTCGATAACCATTACACCACGGGCACCTCTTTCATAGTCCTTATAGTCCATTAAATCTGGTCTATTGTTCCTTATTTTTCTATCAGTTTGGATAGCAAAGTCCCCGAGAATAGTGGCGGCTCCTTTTGCTTCTGTTATTGGTTCTGATTGGTGTTTATCCCATTTTGACAGTCCAATATTCCATAATACTTACATACTTCTCAATGAATGTAATGACATATTCTATCTCGGTCTGGTCTTCTGGAGAGGATTATATGATCTGTTTATATTTCAAAATCCCAGAGAATTTTATACGTTTCATTCTGCAGGATGGATTCTGATTCGTGCTTGTACCATTTGGTACTTTTGTCAAATTTCAATTTCGTGCACAATTCTCTGTGAATCGTATTTCCCGCCCAGTTGTATCTAGTTTTAAAAATCAATCAATAATTCGCCTTTCAGTTTAAGTTTTATCTCAGCTTCCAGATCGATTTTCTACGGCCATTAGTTTGGTATAGTTGTGTTTAATGGCATATCAACCTTCATGAGCTATTCAATGCCAAATCCTGTAGATAGATAGATAATTAAGAGAATGAGATAGATAGATAGATTTGTAAGCGAATAGTTTGCTAGTAACATGTCCAAAATAGTCAGAGCTCATTTGTTTGCGCATAGTTAAATAGTTTCAAGTATTCCTATCTAACACTAATAATTCTATTTAACATTACTCATTTGTTTACACGCTGTTAAATTGACTCGCCTCAAAAATAAAAATAAAAATTTCTTAAATTTAGCTCAATGCCAAAAGTATGGATCTGCAAAATGAGGTTGATAACCACGATCAGATATTATATATATATATACTGTCATCCACAGACAGACTGTTTCGTTGAGTCACAACTCTTCTGGCTAAGATCAGGTGATCTGTTTATATTTCAAAATCCCAGAGAATTTTATACGTTTCATTTTCCAGGACAGATTCTGATTTTTACTTGTACCATTTGGTAGTATGGTCAAATTTCAATTCTGTGGGTCACCTTTCCCGCCCAGTTGTATCTAGTTTTATACTCCCTTTGCGCTAGTTTGTAATTAATCGTTTCGTTTCTATCACCTAATTATTATTATTCTCATTAGAGCTTTTCACATCAGCGTTAGCCGATGGTTTTTCACTGGAGTCTGAGTGACAGCAAGTCTCCTCAAGTCTCCAGGACTCTTCCTAGTATTCTGGCCGTTCTCAATAATGCTGTCGTTTGGATGGTCTCCACCCGTCCGCCAACTTCCAAGTCCTCTAGTCCCTTTAGTAATCCTTTAGTTACTGTTCCAAACGCACCAATTACAATTGGTATAATTGTCACCTGCATGTTCCATAGTTTTTTCAATTCCCTAGCAAGGTCGAGGTACTTATCCTTCTTTTCACATTCTTTCAGTTTTATTCTGTGGTCAGCCGGGACAGCAAAGTCGACTATTTTGCAAGTTCTCTTTTCTTTTTTTTTTTTCTTTTTTTGTTGATTATCATTAAGTCTGGTCTTCTGGCCGGGATTAGGTGATCCGTTTGTATGTTAAAGTCCCATAGGGGTTTATGCGCGGCATTTTTTAGGACAGGTGCTGGGTTGTGCATATACCATTTGTTAGTATGGTCGAATTTGAATTTATTATTATCATTATTATTATTTACTCTTTGAGAGTTTTTCACATCAACGTTACCTAATGGTCTTTCATTGCAGTTTGAGTAACAGCAAGTCTCCTCAAGTCTCCAGGACTCATCTCAGTATTCTGGCCGTTCTCAATAATGCTGTAGTTTGGATGGTCTCCACCCGTCCGCCAACTTCCAAGTCCTCCATATTACTATTATTATTATTATTTCTCAAATCGCACTGGAGATGAGATACGGGTGGATGAATTTTAGGGCTCAGCATAGACGGAACCATCTGTTTCTTTAGTCAATTTTCTTTCTTTTTTTTTTACTTCAAAGGACCATAATCAATTGACGATATCAAGATCGTTTACTCTGAGTCCAATTTGCAGACAGATTTTGTTTGATTTTCAATCACCCTATATATACAAGGAGCACACAATAAGTTTCCATACTTTTTTCGTATGGGTACTTTTATTGATAGTGCACACATGAAACTCTAGTCCCCTTCGAAGTAATTTCCTCCAGCTGCAATGAACTTGTCATACCATTCTAGAAGGCCTCATGGAAGTCCTCTTGTGTGACCGTGCCTATGACCTTCGCCACAGCCTCTTTCATCTCCTCAATTGTCTCATAACGATAGCCTCTGGGCTTAGGGAATAACCAAAAGTCACAGCAAAAGTCACAGGGAGCAAGGTCTCGACTATAGGGAGGCTGAGGAACTGTCTTGATGCCAATCTTGCTCAAATAGTCTGTGACTAGGATGGGGTTGTAGACTGGTGCATTGTCCCGGTGGAAATGCCACTGACCCGATTGGAAGAGTTCTGGCCTCTCCCCTAGGAATCTCTTCCTGAACTCCCTTAAAACCTCAACATAGTAAACCCTAACCCTAACCCTTTGGCCAATCAACTCTGATGTATTGACTTCCTTACTCCTACCACACCTCTCATCATCCCTTACAGACTCCCTGGCTTCCTGGAATCTCTTTTGCCACTCAAAAACTGATGCTCGATTCATGCAAGTTTCTCCAAAAGCAGTATGAAGCATTCCATACGTTTCTGTGGGATTTTTTCCAAGTTTAAAACAGAATTTTATTGCATATCGTTCTTCTAAAGTGTCCTCACGTCCAGATTGCATTTTTGAAATTCACCAGCTGTGACAATCAGGCTTTAGTAGGGTGTATTCCAATTCCTGCTGTAGCTGTTGATTTGAAGCTGAAATCATAAAAATTGGTCAGTCATCTCATAAGACGTATAGCAATTACATAGTGAATTTTCAAGAGTCTACGACAATTTTAAATGCCTGTACAAAAAAAAGCCTGGAAACTTATTGAAGGCACCTTATATATATATATACAGAGAGAGGGAGAGAGAGACAGAGAGACCGAGAAAAACTCCTTAATTGGAAGTTAAATTTTCAACTTCCTGGAAATATGTATTGAGCATCAAGTCGTATCGACAGCACGGATTACCTTGCTTTTTTCACCATCCATCCCAAACGATCATCACTCTTGGCAACTTCTCTAGACGGCATCCAGTGTCCGCTAATGAATATAAATTTTGGCTGGTCGATAACATTGAATATTGCTTGTGGTATGGTTCTTACTTTACCACTCTATGATATGCCGTTTTTTGTTTGTTTGTTTTTTTTTGTTAGTTTTTTGTTTGTTTGTTTGGGTTTTTTTGTTTTGTTTTGTTTTGTTTTTTGTTATGGTTATATACAAACTTTATGAGAATTTTAGTAATAGATAGATATAGACAAAAATGAACAATGTCAGATAGAAAGAGAAAGAGAGAGAGAGAGAGAGAAAGAGAGAGAGAGAGAAAGAAAGTGAGAAATGATGTCAGATCGATATAAACAATATGTAATAGATAGATAGATACATACATACATACATACATACATACATACATATGAACAGACTGAGATAGATAGATAGATAGATAGATAGATAGATAGATAGATAGATATGAACAGACTGAGATACATACATACATACATACATACATACATACATACATACATACATATGAACAGACTGAGATAGATAGATAGATAGATAGATAGATAGATAGATAGATATGAACATACTGAGATAGATAGATAGATAGATAGATAGATAGATACGGACAGACAGACAGACAGACAGACAGACTGAGATAGATAGATAGATAGATAGATACATACATACATACATACATACATACATATGAACAGACTGAGATAGATAGATAGATAGATAGATAGATAGATACATACATACATACATACATACATACATACATACATATATATGAACAGACTGAGATAGATAGATAGATACATACATACATACATATATACATATGAACAGACTGAGATAGATAGATAGATAGATAGATAGATAGATATGAACATACTGAGATAGATAGATAGATAGATAGATAGATAGATAGATAGATAGATAGATAGATAGATAGATACGGACAGACAGACAGACAGACTGAGATAGATAGATAGATAGATAGATAGATAGATACATACATACATACATACATACATACATACATACATATGAACAGACTGAGATAGATAGATAGATAGATAGATAGATAGATAGATAGATATGAACAGACTGAGATAGATAGATAGATAGATAGATAGATAGATAGATAGATAGATAGATAGATAGATATGAACATACTGAGATAGATAGATAGATAGATAGATAGATAGATAGATAGATAGATACAGACAGACAGACAGACAGACAGACAGACAGACAGACAGACAGACTGAGATAGATAGTTAGATACATACATACATACATATGAACAGACTGAGATAGATAGATAGATAGATACATACATACATACATACATACATACGTATATATGAACAGACTGAGATAGATAGATAGATAGATAGATAGATAGAGACAGGCAGGCAGACAGATAGATAAATAGATAGATAGATATGAACAGTATGAGAGAGTGATGTCGACATTTTTTTCAATTACATTTGCGAAGACGAAGATCACCACCCCATCCCACGAAATTATTCATTGGCATGTGGACTAGAAAATGCTTCATTCTCTAAATTTACTTGAAAAGTATTGCTCTAATGAAGATCTCGCTGTGAAGTACCGTTTTCGCTGACAATGAGAATCTTAGTAATTATGTATTTTTACATTTTTCTTACACACACACACACACACACCGTCCCTTCCACCTAATGTTAAACCGCGTTGAATGGCATCGAACAGTGATCTAAATATTGTCAATAGGCAACTAATAAAAAAAATGTCCTTTTATGATCGGAGAGCCGGCCGGTCGCAAAGAAAAAAAATGCCGACCAGTGAAAACACATGACTTATGTATCGTGATAAATGAAGCCAGGGGGAAAAAAGTTACCACTAGAGTCATACCGACGTTACTATGGATACCGAACCACGATGAAATACATTTAATACCACCAAAATGGCTTTTATACGATAAGTATTAGATAAGTTTTTTTTATGTTATTGTTATCTTAAAACGCTAAGCATCCCTCGTGAGGAAGCTATTGCCGGTATGACAGTTTTATTTAAAACTGTGGACCGAATATTCCTTTCGTATTTTGCCTAGAACCCTATAAAACATCAAAAGGTTGAATGTTATTCTTTCGATGACGCCAATCTTCCCTTGATACCAAAAACGTCACAAATTGTAAGAACAATCAAAGGCATTTTTATAAAAATTGCCACACGTATTACAAGAATTCAAACGACATTTTTTAAGTATATATATATATTATTATTATTATTATTATTATTATTATTATTATTATTATTATGTTCTTGGTACACGAAAATTTATATAAACAAATGAATTGCGAAATCATTAGTAAAGGGAAAACTATCTTAAAACAATAAAACAGCGAGGGCCCTTTCGTCCGGCGCTTGTCAGGCTTAGTCACCGGAAAGAATAGTTAAAAACGGGATGTAAACTAAATAAATTGGATTAAAGGGACAAGGTGGAAAAAAATCAAGACACACCAGTCTCCAATATTTCCCCAAATATATTTAAAATATGACTGCTTAACTGTCTACGTAGAGAGGGGCGATCTATAGCAATATATATATATATATATATATATATATATATATATATATATATATATATATATATATATACATATATATATATATATTAGTAGAGGAATTATAATGTGAATTGAATTACCATGACTAGAAAATCCAGCGACCACTTATGAGTCACTTTTGTGCGATATGGACTGTTGGCTCAGTTGTAGAATTGCGACTCTGCAATCTGTGGTCGCTGGTTCGATCTCCAACGGTGGAGATCACGGTACACACTGCTGATGAGACCGAATAAGGTTGCAACGGCTGTCCAGTGTTTCCGTATGTCGAGCGTCAGTGTTCGCCGGTCTTTTTTGAAGTTTTAATTTCAAGGAAATGACACGACAAAGGTACCGTTTTTACCAGCCCATTAGATTCAGATTTTAGCAGAGTATTTGCCGGACTGACAATCGTCTACTGCAGGCCCCGTAATGTTGAAAACATCGGACTCTGTTCAGATCAACATAATAAAGAAAAATGGAGAGGTGTCCAAGGTATTTCATTAAACTGCATCTGATGGTGAGGCTCCACTTCTTGGAATCTGAGGAGTATGCTGTACCTACCCATTGCAAAAATACCCACATCTACCTTGAACCGGGGTGGTAGTACCTAGGGGACCCAAACAGGTCCCGTCTCCGTGACGTAGTCGTTAACAGACTAGAATGCCACATCGGAGAAAGCGAGGTTGAACCCCTATTGAACTATAATATTCACTTTCGGACAAATACCCTGGGAAAAGGCATGAACGTCCTTATCCCACAAGAAAAGGTTAAATAGCATCACTACTGTTCTTCAAATAGGATACCTTTGGCATAAAATAATCCACGGAGGTTGATATGCCATTAAACAAAGAAACCAAGAACCGACCTCAGTGTCAGATAAATCTGTTTGAAAATTATTCATATTATGAAGGAGTTATTTGTATTTGATAGGAATACTTGAAATCATGTAACTGTAAATTATTTGTATTAAGAAGTTACTTGAAGATCTAATTGTTTACTAAGGATTATTATTAGTTACTTGAAATCATAGAACTGTAAATTATTTGTATAAAGAATAGTTACTTGAAGCTCTAATTGTTTACTAAGGATTATTGTCATTAGTTACTTGAAATCCTAGAACTGTAGATTATTTGTATTAAGAAAAGTTACTTGAAGCTAGAATTGTTTACTAAGGATTATTATTATTAGTTACTTGAAATCATATAACTGTAAATTATTTGTATTAAGAATAGTTACTTGAAGCTAGAATTGTTTACTAAGGATTATTATTTGAATGGGTTTGGTTTTCTTTCTTTACTTTATGGCATATCAACTTTCGTGGATTATTTAAAGGCTAAGCCATTCTCGATATAGAACAACAGTGGTACTATATAACCCATGGTGGGGGATTTGGGAGGTCATACCTTTTCCAAGTGTATTTGTCCAAAAGTGAATGTAATAACGCGACTGGAGTTCGAACCAGCTTTCAACGACAGTATAGCCCAGCACATTAACCACAATGTCACGGAGATTATCCCGAATTATTTGTACTTACTTGAAACGATATAACTGTTTGAAAAGAAATTCTAATCATTAAACAGAAATAACTACTTGAAACTGTTTGGTTATTAGTTATAGATACGAATACTTGAAACCATATAACTGTGTGAAAATTATTTGTATTAGATAGGAATACTTGAAACCATATAATCGTGTGCAAATTATTTGTATAAGATAGGAATACTTGAAACCATACAACTATGTGCAAATTATTTGTATTAGATAGGAATACTTGAAACCATATAACCGTGTGCAAATTATATGTATTAGATAGGAATACTTGAAACCATATGACTATGCGCCATTTGTTTGTATTAAATAGGAATACTTGAAACCATTTAAAAGTGTGCAAATTATTTGTATTAGATAGAAATACTTGAAATCATGAAACTGTGCCAATTATTTGTTTTAAAAAGGAATACATAAAACCATACAACAGTGTTCAAACCATTTCACTGTGTGCAAATTATTTGTATTAAATAGGAATGTATGATATCATATAAGTGTGTGTAAATATTTGTATTAGATAGGAATACTTCATACCACTTAACCGTGAACAAAAGATATGAATATAGATGTACTATGACCGCAATTCCCTAACCCCTAAACATAAGATAACAGTAGACGATCTGACACACTGTTAAAAATCAATCAATAATTCGCCTTTTGGTTCCAGTTTTATCTCAGCTTCCAGATCAATTTTCTACGGCCATTAGTTTGGTGTAGTTGTGTTTATTGGCATATCAACCTTTATGAGCTATTCAATGCCAAATCCTGTTGATAGATAGATAGATAGATTTGTAAGTGAATAGTTTGCTAATAACATATCCAAAATAGCCAGAGCTCGTTTGTTTGCACACAGTTAAATGGTTTCAAGTATTCCTATCTAACACAAATAATTATATTTAACATTACTCATTTGTTTACACACTGTTAAATTGGATCGCCTCAAAAATGAAAAATAGGCATTTCTTACATTGGGCACAACACAACAAGCATGGATCTACAAAACGAGCTTGATAACTACGATCAGATACGACATATATATATATATATATATATATGTGTGTGTGTGTATATATATATATATATATATATATTGTCATCCACAGAAAGATTGTTTCGTTGTATTACAACTCTTCAATGTGGCTAGACACGCGAGACGCTCCAAGCCGGGATCGAAAGCCATCTAATTTTACGTCAAGCTGATAACATTCCCCTAAGCCAAGCCTGCGACTCGACGTCAACTTAGGAATTAACGCATTTTGTATTAACTTTCGTTAGTTTACATTGTGCGCTATCGGCTACGGAAGTGCTCAATTCGTTAGAAGAGCTTTGCATTACGTGAGTGGCAACCGTTATATTCCTTCGCTAAAATCCTCAACCCCCGGCGTTGGTGGTGTTAGTGGGGGGGGCGTATATATTGTCATCAACACACAGACTGTTTCGTTGTATAACACTTATGTGTGGCTATGTATGAGAAAAATAAACATCGCTTCTTAGTCGACCGAACGTTAAAACGTTTAGTGGTTCTAAAATAATTATACTTTTCACATCTCTTGTAACAATGTATCTGCCTGGCTGGAGGAGAAGTGACGTCGACCACGATGAACAGGGTCAGCTGAATGGACAATTCCGGTCATCGAAATATAATGATTGCCCGAAGCGTTGAAATTAATTGTTATTGATCGACGCGTGTCCAGCCACAGCTTATGATATATATATATATATATATATATATATATATATATATATATATATATATATATATAATTGGTCGAGTGTTTTTCAGAAAACCATTATATTCCTATTAAATATACATTTTAACTTTTATATCGCCGGGTGTACTTGTACAAACAAGTACATGCATATGTGTTCAAAATAACAATGATGGTCCTTTGGCGTAATGGTTAAAGTGGTGGACTGTGAAATCGTTGGAAGCGAGTTCGAACTCCGACTGCACCATTATATTCAATTTCTGACTAATCCTCTGTGGAAAGGCATTAACTTCCTTATCCATTCAGTTTTGGGTTTAATAGTACCACTATTGTTCTTCACCAATAGATTTGGCATTGAATAACTCACGGAGGTTGATGTGCCATTAGAAAAAGAAACCTATCTATTACTACCCCTGGGTGAAGCTTAGAACATTTTGAATGATTATTATAGTACCACTATAGTCCTGTGTTTGTATTTTTTAAGTTTTGAAAGGTTTTGAAAGTTTATACTGTAACGAAAATGTGGGAACGCACCTTACACAAGCAAGCAATCCCTGATGATGGCCTAAAGGGTCCGAAAGCGCTGGGGACAATTTTTGGAAATTCATCTACTAATTCCAAACAGAAACTAAGACACTTATCGGAAAAGTTGAAAGGATCTTGAATAAATTATACAGACAAAATTTCTCTTTATTATTTAATAA
>OY757947.1:13443426-13465926 GCA_963585895.1 Sepioteuthis lessoniana
TCACCCCGCCGCTGCTCTAGTTACTATTAAAAAAAAGACGGTTGCATCTGCTGTTGTTAACCTGTGTTTACGATTGTGGCATGTGAAGTCTTGTTTGAACTGGAGAAAATTTCTTGCCAATAGTTGGGAAATTGTTCCATCAGAAAGTGCTAATGTCCTTCCAGTTGACGGTATAGTTTTCGTGAAAAAAAGGGGGGGAGAGGAGGCTTTCATTTCAGTGCGACATTCTTATGATTTGTGAATGCAGATTGTTGTTCATCACGGGTAAAGACGATGATCTGTCAATGGCAGTCAATGCTTTTACTCTGCCTATGTTGACCTCCCTTTCAGTAGATGAGATATTGCAACCGAGGTATGTGACCCCCAAACTTAAGCTGTATAAAACTAAATTGCTTACCATTGTTCCTCGAAGAGGTGGATTTTGCTCCAAGATTTAGTGTTTTTAATAGCATATCAACATTTGTGGGTTATTTAATGCCAAAGCTATTCTTGCAGTTGAACCGTATTGGTACTATTTAACCCATGGCGGAGTGGGGGATAAAAGAAGGTAAACATTTCCCTCGGGTATTATCCGGAAGGGAACATTTTAGCGCAAGTGGAATTCGAAATCCTCTTACTAGGATGTCGCAGTCCAGTACATTGACCATTAGGCCACGGAGGACACCACAACCCAAGATTTTATACATTTAATATTCGACTCTCTCTCTCTCTCTCTCTCTCTCTCTCTCTCTCTCTCTCTCTCTCTCTCTCTCTCTCTCTCTCTCTCTCTGGCCGCACCCCAGTGAAAGAAAAAAGAAGAAGAAGAAGAAGAAGAAGAAGAAGAAGAAGAAGAAGAAGAAGAAGAAGAAGAAGAAGAAGAAGAAGAAGAAGAAGAAGATTTTCGCTGCAGTGAATAAAACAGGCACAATAGTCAAGGGTCAATAATAAAAAGGTCAGAGACTGCCGAAAACGAGTCTTTGTCACGTAAACCTGCTTTAATTTAATGATGGCACGTGCCCCTACAGAAAAGAGAGAAAAAAAAAAGAAGAAATAAATAAATAAAAGCAATAATGATAGAAGAAAAGAATAGAATCAAGTATTGATAATATCTATCGATCAACATTTGTTCATTATCTATCTATCTATCTATCCTAATTAGTTAATTATCTATCACTGTTAATTATCTATCTGTTAATTCTATATCTATTTATCGCTGTTATTGACATATATATATATATATATATAGGTTGATTATTTATTTCACCCAATATATATATATATATATATATATATACAAAGTAAGTACAGTTGGCGACCCGAAGGTTCCTTTGTCAATAGCTACGACGTCGAGGGATAGAGGAGGGCGCTACTCCTTTCCCCGGATTGATCCACTTTACCCTTGCTACGTAGTTTATAATGCTGAGTGTTAAGCAAGGAGGTATCATTTTTTGAGTCTTTGATATGACTTGACCTGGTATTGGATCCCGATCTCCATCGGCGAACACTCTACCCACTTGGAAATGGGCCGGTATATATATATATATATATATATGCATACATATATAAATATATATATGTGCACACATATATAAGTATATATATATATTTGTTTGTTATCATTTAATGGCATATCAATCTTCTCGGGTTATTTAATGCCAAATCTATCCTTTTTTAAAAGGACAGTATTGATACTATTTAACCCATAGATGGGAGGATAAGGGAATTCACACCTTTCTCAAGGGAATTTGTCCGAAAGTGAACGTAATAGCTCGACTGGAGTTCGAACTCGCGTACTACGATTCCGCAATCCAGCGTTTTAACCATTTCACACACATATATATATATATATACCTATTTATCTCTGTTTATATCCACTTATCTGTTTCTACTTATCTATCCCAATATGTGTGAGTATACAAACACACACACACACACACACACACACATATATATATATATATATATGTGTGTGTGTGTGTGTGTGTGTATGTATGTAAAAGGAAAATTGATAACAAGGTAATCCAATTAGAAGGAGAGATTTATTGAGAAGCAAAGTCGACACTATAGCGTTTCGGTTCTAATGAACCATCATCAGGGCTATGAGGGATGTTATGAGTGATGTTAAATCAACGATTGATGTTTAAAAATGCAAAAAGGGAAAATTTGTATAACAAGAAAAAGTTGGCCGTTTAATTAGTGAATCAAATTAATTAGTGAATTAAATTACGTCAGAGATATTGTATAGAATTTATGTTCCGTTTGTTTATCGAGAAAGATTTCGAATCAAAAGAAGAAAGAAAAAGAAAGACAAAAAGAAAAAGAGAAAGCATAAAAATTATAATATATGTGGAATATATTAACTAAAGATGGAATATATTGTTGCTATTTAAAATGGATCTGCTCAAGCAAGGAGAAATATTATAAAAACCAGGACGACTATTAAGGGAATTAAAGAGTGAAATAGCAGCGGCTTCGAAAGTTCATCTTAGTCTTTTATCATATATATATATATATATATATATATATCATCATGTCGTGCCGCTAGCATGGATATCCCTGACCTTCTCTCGCCACTTCTCCCTGTCATTCATCGCCTCTGGCAGGTCTTCAGGGCTACATCCCGTATCCTCCCATAGCTGCTGTATGTATGTTAGAGCTGGTCGTCCTGCTTTTGCTCGGCCATATGCTCGGGGTCCATAGGAGTACATCACTTATGAGCTCGTCCCTGCTTCTCCAGCAGTGTCCTGCATCGATCTATCAATCTATCTTAGTTTGTTCATATCTATCACTATATTTATTAAGAAAAATTGAAAAACAAAGTAATCCAAAGTGAAGAATTTATTGTGAATGAAATTCAACGCTGTAACGTTTCGGCTTTAATAAACCATCATCAATCTGTCTCAGTCTATTTAGATTGCACCGACTGCTTCTCTGCAGAGGGGTAAGACCCTCCCCCAAATGAGTGTCCTGTATGACACTAAACAATCTGATGGTGAGGTTCCAGTAATGCTGGAGCTTTGGGGAATGTGGAGTACCCCTTTATTGCCATCGCTCCCAGTTCCACTCTGGTCCGGAGTGGTAGCACCTGATAGGGCCCTATCTATGGGTTAAATTGAACTAACTGCATACTTATGCTAAACTGAATTGTTTGAGTAAACAAAATAGCTTAAAATAGAAATGTTTTTGACAATTAAACCGTACTTACATTTAAACTGCGTGCTTATGCTAAACTGAATTATTTGAAATAGAACTGTTTTTTGACATTGAAACTGTATTTACACTAAACTAATTTGTTTAACGTAGAACTGTGTAGACATAACTGTGTGTAAACAAAATCTTACTTATACTAAACTGAATTAGCTGAATTAGAACTGTTTGAATAAACTGAATAGCTAGAAATAAAAATGTTTTTCACAATCAAACTTTACTTACATTTGAACTCCATACTTATCCTAAACTGAATTGTTTGAAATTGAACTGTTTTTGACATTGAAACTGTACTTACATTAAACTGAATTGTTATGCATAACTGTTTGAATAAACTGAATCGTTTGAAATAGAAATGTTTTTGACAATTAAACTGTGTACTCCTGCTAAACTGAATTGTTTGAAATAGAACTGATTATTTACATAAAAATGGATTTGGCGTTAAATAACCTACAAAGGTTGATATGCCATAAAACCCAACCAACCAACCAATTTATCTTTTTCACACTAAAGACGAACCTGTCCCAAACAGCTCTTTCCTGCCCTTCCCTATATTTTTTTTATTTCCTCCGTGTTTAAACCTATTTACCTGCTTCTTATCCAACTTTTGATCCATATCTTTGATTTGATGACGGTGCTTTTCATGACAGCCCCGCTCCTCAAGAAAAAAAAACTCGTATAAAAGTAATAGGTTACTCCGTTAAAAGAGTAAGTAATAATTTAATTCACATATAAATGGCTTCTGGGGGCCAACAAAAAAACAAAAAAACAGAACATCAACCAGAACGAACTGGTCTGCCAAGTGTGAACGAGTTATCCCCCTTTTTTTCTTTTCCTGTGAATGGCATTTTAATCCCTGAAAAAAAAAATGTCCGTAGTTTCTATCTAGACAAGTTCTTATAATTTGAGATTATTTTCACTTTAGATCCAAATATTCAAACACAAATAGTTCTATTTAGCATTTATCATTTCTTTGCACTCACTCAAATGGTTTTAAATATTGCTATCTAACATACATACTTTTATTTTCACACAGTGGAGGTGGAGGTGGAGGTGCCCGTGGTGTAATGGTTATTGTCGTAGGAAATGAACGCGGCAACACGAGTTCAAATCCTGGACGAGACTGATTGCATTTCACATAGCACTAATGCCCTTGGGAAAGGTATGAATCCAATTATTCTCCCTCCAGCTATGGGTAAATAGTAGGACAGACTGTGTTCTTCAGCCTTGGTGAGGTTACTAGTCTAGGAGGAGGAAAACTCTGAATTCAAACCTGTTTAACTTCGCTCAAAAACTGACCTTGTGTCATATCCTGCCCGAGCGGAGGAGTTGGTAAATATGGTTAAATGGTTTTAAGCATCGTTATATAACAATTCAATTCAGGCACATATTTAGCGAATTTCAAATATTGCTAACTAATACTAATTCTATTCAACATTACTCATTCATTTGCACACAGTTAAATTGTTTCAAGTATTGTTATGTATCACTAACAATTCAATTAAACATCAGTTTGTTTACAAACAGTTAAATGATCAAACAGTTCTATTTCTAACAATTCAATTTAGCATAAGTCATTTATTTGCACTTATTTTTGTTAGTAATTTTAGTTTTCAAAGTCAGTTTATAGGTTTTAGTTTAGATAATTGATTTTTTTTTCTTTTTAATTTGGATTATTAAAAATCCAACTTATCCATATTTAACAACCCCTCCGCTCGGGCAGGATATGACACAAGGTCAATTTTTAAGAGAAGTTTAACAGGTTTGAATTCAGAGTTTTCCTTAGATATGGGTCCAAGAAACAGTTTGGCTCATTGGCTCATTACACAAAGTGAGTCGATGAGCAGCATAGACCAGCCGGGTTCGAGCCTTGGCTTGTGCCTGACCTTCCCCTCCCCTAAATCCCCACTATAATCGGCCTTCGGGTAATTGACCTTGTGTCAAGCCCTGTCTGGTGGGAGGCAGTGGCAAATACATACATACATATACATATATATATATATATATATATATATATATATATATATATATATGTATGTATGTATATGAAGACAATAGTCCGAAAGCCCATGATGATAAAAGATCATCAAACTTCGTCTCGGAAATTCAGATAACTTCTATACAAAAGTAAAGTAGGCTACCGTAGACGAGGGTGACCCGAAGGCTTCCTTTTCAATAGCTACTACATCGAGGTGTAAAATTCTTTTCCCTGAATTGCTTCACTTTACCCATGACCCGTACCTTATAATGCAGAGTATTAAGCAAGGCGACATCAAATACCATTTTTTGAATCTTTGGTATGACTCGACCTGGGATTGAACCTCGGTCTCTAGGACCATTCGCGAACACTCTACTCATTAGGCCAATGGGCCGGTTGTTAAAAAGAATTCTTAAATCTTTACATAATCAGATTTTAACAGAAATAACTCAAGATTCTTCATTTTATGTTTAAACACCTTTTCTTTTCCAGTGAATGGCATTTCTACAACCGAAAAGAAGAAAAAAATGTTGAAACAAAGAATATTAAGTTATTTCTTTACGTGTTGTTAAAATTTAAACGAGAATTGGCTAAGATATTAAAATGCAAAATGATATCAATTTTTTTGATACACATTATTTTTACTATACTATTCTTTACTGGAAAGCATAAAGTGTTCCAGAAAAATCGATATCATTTCATTATCTAATAACTTGACCAGTTCTCATTCAAGTAATCTCAAATTTTAACAGCATGAGTCGAAAAAGCTCAAAATTATTTTCTCTTTTTAGGTATAGAAATGCCATTCATTGGAGGAAAAACATTAAAACATTAAACATGGAGTTTTTAATCATTTCTACACTTGATGTTAAAATTTGAAATTATTTGAACGAGAATTGGCCAAGATATTAAGACACAAAATGATATCAATTTTTTTCTGATACATTCAGTACATCTCAAAAGATATCAAATTTTTTGATACACATCATTTTTACTAAACTATTTTTTTTACTGGAAAGCATAAAGTGTTCCAGAAAAATCGATGTCATTTCATTATCTAATAACTTAAACCAATTCTCCTTCAAGTGATCTCAAATTTTAACAACATGCGTAGGAAAAGCTCAAAATTCTGTTTAATGTTTTATCTCTTTTCTCTTTTTAGTTATAGAAATGCCATTCATTGGGGGAAAAACATTTAAGTTGTTTCTGCACATGATGTTAAAATTTGAAATTATTTGAACGAGAAATAGTCAAGTTATCAGATTACGAAAATATCAATTTTTCTGAAACATTATACATATTAAACGAATTCAAATATATGAAAACACACTATATATATATATATATATATATATATATATATATATATATATATATATATATATATATTTCATTGAATATAATAGGCATTTTTTGTCTACATATTTTTTGTTGATCCTTTCATATTGCCGTATTGATTTTATGATATTCGGCAGGAATTGGTTGATGAATCTTCCATAATTATTTATTTCCCAAGTACTTTCTGCCCGACTCTGCGCCATCATCAAAGCAGGATCTATTACAAAAGTTTTTTTTAGAAACATACACCCCACTGATCCTAATTAAAAAAAATGAAAAAAAAGCAAAAAACTTATTATATCTTATAATAAATTTAAAACCTCCAACTTAGTCATTAAAAATAATTCCTATTCTTGAAGCACTACATATTAGGAACATACAACCCAAACTTAACAGAATTAATTTTTAAACTAGTGCTAATGTACTTAAATGTCTTTTGCTACTGACACTATTTATAGAAACAAATTTAAAAGTAAACGCTACACACTGCAACGGTACAGGCGCTCTTCTTTCAAAGTAGTAATGTACATACAAAAGTTACATCACTTTTGTCTATTATGTTCAATGAAATATGTATTAATGAAGAAATGCCGCCAATTTATATATATATATATATATATATATATATATATATATATATATTCTTATGTACATATGTGATATTTGCTGAATAGTTCTCGGTCCAACTAAAAAGGGATTACTCTTTTTTTCGTTATTTTTTTTTTATAGTTAAAAATTCTGGAAATTTGTACTGCCAAGAGTACTGTCCTGTGGAAAAACACGTATCTTTTATGGGTCTTGATAATTCCTGAGATATATATAGAGAGAGAGAGAGAGAGAGACAGACAGACAGACAGACAGAGAGAAAGGCAAAAGGCATAAAACAAACATAAATAAAATTGCATTTAAACAGGCACTAACATATTAGATATTTTTAATAAGTAAAAATCACTGACTATTAGTAAACCTTTTTCCAACCGAACGTTTTAAAACAAAACGCTGAAAACGTTCCAACCGACAATTTCAAAACCAAACGCGACAAATAATTAAAACAATAAAAACTCAAACTGTCAACTAAAACTACACAATCTCTGATGATGACCAAAAGTATGGTCGAAAGCTCTTGGGCAGAAGATATATGACAATTCCTTTAACACAAGAAAAATAACAAGAAGACTTGAAAATTTTCGACTAAAAATAAAAAGTCCTCCATCGTCTTAATATATGTATATATATATATATACATATTACTCAATCCAATAAAAGCTCAAAATTCTGTTTAATGTTTTATATCTTTTTTTTTAGGTATAGAGTAGGATTAAAATTTTATTTCCATCCTGTTATGAGTATTGATATGAATCAATAACACCAAAATAACAGGACCTCTTCAGATCCAATGGATATAATTAATATATATATATAATAAAGAGGTTTATGGTTCTTACTTGCTCACTTGGTGAGTTAATTGAAGACCAAATATTGCAGTATTATCAGATAGTGCACAATATCAATAATAGATCTTTATATATATATATATATATATATGAATATGTACCTTTAAGAAAAACAAAAACTGGTCACATTAGGATTATAAATTTATTTTCATCCAGTTATGGGTAAAAATCAATAACACCAAAAATAACCGGACTTCTTCCGATCCAACATTGGTTCTGAAGAAGTTTTGTTTTTCTTAAAGGAATTATAGTTCCGTGATGTCAGTTACATTGAGCTCTTTACCAGGAGAATTTAAATGTTCATAGTTGAATGATTTTATTGTCCCGACGGAATTATTCCCGACTCCGGTTTAACTGGACTGAATAATTCATAAATATATATATATATATATATATATATATATATATATATATATATATATATATAAACTAATATATATATATATATATATATATATAAAGAAAAAAAAAATTTAAAAATTATTCACGTCTTTAACAATACTTATGTCAGCAGACACTTTGTCTGAAGATGAAGATCTAACATTTTAAAAAATATCGAGTCCGCTGAAAAAAATACTTTTACAAAAAAAAATATGAGTAATTTTTAAGGTTTTTATTTTATATGGAATTATTGGCTCTGTATTTTAATTTATCATTATTTTATATTGATATCTCTTTTGGATTTTGAATTACATGGATATTGTCGAAAGAAAATCCAACAATAGAATTGTTCCCACCATCGTCTGACTTGACGTTGGATAATATATATATATATATATATATATATATATATATATATATATATATATATATATATATATATGCGTGTGTATATAAAGACAGAGAGACAAAGATTAACTAAGACGGATAAAAAAAAGCGTCTTGGAAAGCGAAGAGAATATGTTGTAGGATTAATGGACTAGTTGCATAGGGGTACGTATTGGGGCGTTGGGGCGTGGGGGTGCGTGTGTATGTATTGTGTAAATTCCGAAGTTGCTTGAAAGACTGATGGACGTAATGGTGAAGTGTCAATCAAGGGTTGATATTATGCAAACAGGAGAGGGCCGCACTTGTTGACTCCGGTTAACTACAAGGCCAGTCTCGTCCAACCAACCTAGAATAGAGAGTAGTCTTCCTTTTTTTTTTTTTTCCTATTTTTTTTTTTTTTTTTTTTTTTTTTTTTGAGCGGGAAGAAGTGGTAAATTGGAGAGCAGTCCCGACAGGGGGCGTTTCTCATTGTAATTAGAGAGGCCCCGGGGGCCAGGGAAGAGAGGTGGCAGAGTGAGGGGGGGACGGACGGACGGAGTTGAAATGGTCGGGGTCTTTTTGTATCGGTAGCACGCACCGACTCCAGAACAACACAGTTCTTTTAATATCAACATTTGTTGACATAAGCTTCAAGTAATATTGATTTTAAGCAGCAGGAAGAACCGAGCCACACACGCACACCCACACACAGACACACGCACACACGCGCACAAATATGCATATATATATATATATATATATATTCTAAGTTTACCTCAGTTTGGTAGAAATCGGCAACAGCGTGCTTAGAACTCTACCATAGTTAGCGGCATACGATTGCACGCGCACTCACGCACACACGCACACATAAATATATATATATATACACACAAATTGTGTGTGTATATACATGCATGTATATATCATCATCATCATCATCATATCGTGCTGGCAGCACGGATATCCCTGACCCTCTCTCGCCACTCCTCCCTGCATGTATATATATATATATATATATATAAATACACGTGTATATATATACATGTGCATATATATACATATATATGCACAAGTGTATATGCATATGTGTATACGTGTGTGTGTGTGTGTGTGTGTGTGTGTGTGTGTGTGTGTGTGTGTGCCCGTGCATCTACACCGGTCCATTGCCCTAATGAGTAGAGTGCTAGCCAATGATCCGGGACTCCGGGTTCAATCCTTGGTCGAGTCATACCAAAGACTCAAAAAATGGTACTTGATACCGCCTTGCTTAACACTCAGCATTATAAGGTAAGGATCAAGGATGAAATGGACCAATCCAGGGAATGGAGTAGCGCCCTCCACTCGGGGTTGTAGCTATTGAAAAGGGAGACTTCGGGTCACCCTCGACTAAGGTTGCCGACTTTACTTATATATGAATATATTTATATATATATATGTGTGTGTGTGTGTGTGTGTGTGTGTACTTGTGTATATATATATATATATATGTATGTATGTTTTTATACACACACCACTCTAGAAGGAACCCCTCTTAAACTAGTAGACAAATTCACGTACCTAGGAAGCAGCGTCGAATCAACCGAAAAGGATATCGAAACGAAGTTAACGAAAGCATGGACAGCTATCAATAGGCTATCGATTATATGGAAATCAGACCTAATCGATAAAATGAAACTCAGTTTCTTCCAGGCAGCGGTCACATCGATACTGCTATATGGATGCACTACATGGACGCTAACAAAACGGCTGGAGAAGAAGCTAGACGGCAATTACACAAGAATGCTACGTGCAATCTTAAACAAGTCCTGGCGGCAACACCCCACAAGGCACCAACTGTACGGCCACCTGCCCCCTATCACGAAAACTATTCAAATTAGCCGAACCAGACATGCAGGACACTGCTGGAGAAGTAGGGATGAACTCATAAGAGATGTACTCTTATGGACCCCCACACATGGCCGTGCAAAAGCAGGACGACCAACACGAACATACATTCAGCAGCTATGTGAGGATACGGGATGTTGTCCTGAAGACCTACCTAGGGCGATGAACGATAGGGAGGAGTGGCGAGAGAGGGTCAGGGATATCCGTGCTACCAGCGGGATATGATGATGATGATGATGATATATGTATCTATGTGTATAGGTGCAGTAGCTATTGAAAAGAGAGCCTTCGGATCGCTCTCGACTACGGTTGGCCATCTTATATATATATATATATATATATATATATATATATTGAAATAAGTAGGTCCACGAAGAGATTTGTTGTTTTTTTTTTTGTTTGTTTTTTTTTTTTGTTCTTACATACGTGTATGTTTCCTGCTTGTTACTTTCGTCAGAGAACATATATGGCACAAGACCTTGTTTATGGGATACTCAGTAGGACACCGATTCAGCCCACAGACACAAATCATTAGGCACTGTAGCTTAGAGGCAATGATATTTAGGTCTCAAAACCACATCTGACCCCAGAGTGATAATCTGATGAAGACTTTCTTGGCCACGCAGCTGTTGTTTTGTCTTTGTGGGGTTTTTTGGGGGGGGTCTGTTTTATTTATTTCATTTAGTTTAGTTTTTGCAAAATTATTATCATTATTTTCTCTCTATGCTTTTATGCCTATTTTAACAGGTAGTTTTTCACTCGAGACTGAATGACAGCATGTCTGCTCTGGTAACAGGACTCTTCTCAGTATTCAGTCCGATCTCAACAATGCTGTTAATTTGGATAGTCTCAATTCTTCCAATGATTACCAATTTCTCCAGGAGAAAAAAAAACATCTGTGGAAGACGAGGGTGAACGTTCAACCTCGTCTTCCACAGATTTTTTTTTTTTGTTTTTTTGTTTGTCTTTTTTTTTTTTTTTTTTTTTTTGTTCTCTGGCTAAGGTTCAAATATTTGCCTATCTTTCCGCTTTTTTTATTTTTTCTCTCAGCTAATTCAGTTTAGTATAAGTACAGATTTTGTTAACACACAGTTAAATGTCAAAACAGTTCTATATTAGACAATTCAGTTTAGTGTAAGTACAGTTTAAATGTCTAAAAACAGTTCCATTTCAAATAATTCAGTTTAACATAAGCATGCAGTTTAAATGTAAGTATGGTTTAATTGTCAAAAACATTTCTATTTCAAGCTATTCAGTTTAGTCAAACAATTCAGTTTTGCATAAGTATGCCGTTAGTTCTATTTAACCCATAGATGAGGACCTACCAGACGGGCCAGAGTGGACCAGGGAGCAATGGCAATGAAGGGGTGCTCGGCATTCCCCAAAGCTCCAGCATTACTGGAACCTCATCATCAGATTGTTTAGCGTCAGGACACTCATTAGAGGGGGGTCCTAATCCTCTGCAGAGAAACAGTCGTTGTATTCTACAGCCCCAGCTGACAAGGCAATATTTTTATCTTGGTTGGTTGGTTGGTTTTTTTGTTTAATGACATATCAACCTTTGTGGGTAATTTAATGCCAGAGCCATTCTCTTAGAAGAACAGTAGTGGTACTATCTAACCCATAGCTGGGAGGACAAGGGGGTTCATACCTTTCCCAAGGGTATTTGCCCGAAAGTGAACGTAATAGCGCGACTGGAATACGAACTCGCTTACTACGATTCCGCAGTCCATTGCTTTAACCATTAATCCATGAGGACACCCCTCCAATATTATTATCATTGTTGTTGTTGTTGTTGTTGGTGGTGGTGTGTGTGATGGACTCTCCAGTCAATCTCGACGTATGAAGGCCTAACAATTCGGTTTGGTTTGGTTTTATTGCACATCAACTATTGTAGGTTATCTAATTCTAAACCCGGTTTATTCATATATATTAGATATATATGATTTGTAAACATAAGTCAACAAAGTTAAATAGTTCCAAGTATTGCTATGTATCACTAACAATTCAATTAAATATCTATCATTTGTTTGCGCATAGTTAAATGGTTGCAAGTATCGCTGTGTATCACTAACAATTCAATTAAACATCATTTATCTTTTTACATACAGTTAAATGATCAAACAGTTCTATTTCTAACAATTCAATTAAGCGTTAGTCAACAAAGTTAAATGATTCCAAGTATTGCCATGTATCACTAACAATTCTATCAACCATCAGTCATTATATGAAAATCTTATCTATTTAATAAATCAAACAAGGATTCCTTCCAAGCATTGATCGTGCCAGTACTACTGTATGAATGCACCTCTTGGACTCTAAAGAAACGCGTGGTGAAGAAAAAAACTAGGTTGGAACTACATGAGAATGCTTCGTGCTGTTTTTAACAAATCCTGGAAGCGGTGGCCCACAAAACCGCAGATTTATGGCCACTTGCTTCCCATCTCACAAACCATCCGAGCCAGAGGAACAAGTCACGCAGGGAATTCATAAGCAACGTTCTTTATGGACTCTTATACATCGACACGGCTCATTGGTCTAGTGGGTAGAGTGTCCGGGAGACCTGGGTTCAATCCCAAGTCGTGTCATACCAAAGACTCAAAAAATGGTACTTGATACCTCCTTGCTTAATACTCAGCAATACAAGGTACGTATCAAGGTTAAAATGGAACAATCCAGGGCAAGGAGTAGCACCCTCCTCTACACCTTGATGTAGTAGCTATTGAAAAGGGAGCCTTCTGGTCGCCCTCAACTAAGGGAGACAACTTTACTTTTACTTATACATAGACACACTAGAGTTGGCCGACCAACAAAGATTTATTTTCATCTAGTAGACCCACCGGGAGTATGAGTGGTACGTATGGTGAGAAAGAGTCAAGGGATTCTGTACTATCAGCACTGCGTGATGGTATATATATATATATATATATAGTCTAATACGCATAGGTTTTGAACACACACACACACACACACACACACACATTTTCTGAAGGCTGCTATTGTTAATTTTAAACTTGACACTTTAGCGATTTTTAATTCAGATGATGTCAACGCACTTTGTGGCAGACTGCCAAATGCCTTTTTTTCTTTTTCTCATTTTTTTTTAAATTCTTTTTTCATTTCTTTTTTTTTTTTTTTCTTTGTTTTTGTAAATGTTTATTACAGAATAACAACATTGAATAAATTAAATTTGAATAAGAAAGGTTTTTGATAGATAGATAGATAGATAGATAGATAGATAGGAAAGAATGAAAAGAAGATAGATGGATAGATAGATAGATATGAACGGAATCTGGTCGATAAATAGCGATAGAAACATATATATAGATCAGGATTGTGTAGATGTTTCTATTTAAAAAAAGACGTGAGTCAACATTATGTAGTCTTTAATAAACTAGCGCTGAGAACTTTTGCACACATACACATACACACACACATGGTCGGTAGAGACCAACTGTGCAACCTTGTTGACTTCCATAGATCATCTGATCCCCACCAGTCTGACGAATCCTGTCACTCTGTTTCCTTCATTCCTTCTTTCCTTCCTTCCTTCTTCTTTTTCGTTGACTTTTATATTCGATCATTTTCTAATAATTTGGTTACTGTTTTCTTTTTTCTTTCTTTCTTTATTGATATCTGCTTTCTTTTCTTTTTTCTACCTTCTCTCTTTCATCTCATTTTTTTTTCTTTCACTCTTTCGTTCTATGTTCTTTCTTTATTTTTTCTTTCTTTTATTCTCTTTTTTACCTTTCTTTCTTTCTTTCATTCATTCTTTTTCTTGTTATCTATTCTCTCTTTATTCTTATTTTTTCGTTGTCTTTTTTTTTCTTCTTGTTTTTGTTCTATTTTCTTTCTTTCTTTCTTTCTTTCTTTCTATTTCTTTCTTTCTTTCTTTCTAGTTTCTGCTAATTTTTTCTTCTTTCACCTTCGCTAAGTTTTTCTTCTCCCTACATTTTTCTTCCTTTTTTTTTCTCTTCATTTTTTTATCTCTAACTCTCTTTGTTTTTGTTTTGTTTTGCTTTGTTTTGTTTTTTTTACATTCTTCCTTTTTTTCATTCATGTTCATTTTATACGCGCGTTAATTTTTTCTTCCTCCGCTCCTTCCCCCCTAAATATCCACCGCAAAATATTTTTTTGTCTTTTTTGGGGTTTTTTTTTTCAATTTAAACTTTACAATTCATTCTTTCATTCATTCTTTCCATAATCGACCCCTTTCTTCATACATATATGTGTATGTGTGTATGTGTGTGTGTGTGTGTGTGTGTATGTGTGTGTGTGTGTGTGTGAACATATATATATATATATATATATTTCTTTAAGAAAAACAAAAACCGGTCTTATTAGGATTATAAATTTATTTCCATCCTGTGATGGTATTAATTCAGTTACCCTTCCATTGAAAAGTACGTACTTTTCAATGGAAGGGTAACTGAATTAATAGGCACGAATGTAGATTTAGAATTTAAAATTTTAATTTAAAATTTTGAATTTAATTTAAGTATTATTGTATCCTTACGTAAGGTTATTAATGAATGTTGTACTTCCCTAAATTATTATTAAATCTGGTGTTTTTAAGTTGAAATGTATTTAGAATTAAAAATAAAAAAATTTAATTTACTATAATTTCCACCGGTAATAAAACCAAAACACCGGAAGTGGGCTAAATTAGGAGAAAACTCTTCACCCCTCTTCTACCTCCCACTCTTCCTTCCTGTGTCTCTTCTTTCATCCATTAGATCTGAAGAAGTCCTGTTATTTTTGGTGTTATTGATTCATATCAATACCTATAACAGGATGGAAATAGATTTATAATCCCAATGTGACCGGTTTTTGTTTTTCTTAAAGAAATTATTGCTCTGTGATGTCAGTTACATTGAGCTCTTTACCAGGAAAATTTAAATGTTCATAGTTGAATGTTTTTGTTTTTTTTTGTCCTGACGGAATTATTCCCGACTCCCGCTTAATTGGACCGAATAATATATATATATATATATATATATATATATATATATAGTAGTATTCGGTCCACTTAAACCGGAGTTGGGAGTAATTCCACCGGGGGAAAAAAATCCAACAGTGAACATTTAAATTTTCCTGGTAAAGAGTAATTATAGCAAACCAATAACAGGATGGAAATAAATTTATAATCCTAATGTGACCGATTTTTGTTTTTTCTTAAAGAAATACACACATATATATATATATATGTATATAATATCCAGTCAGCGTCGAAGTCATTCGTTCTACGATCGTAGATTGTTTAGAAAATCACATCTGCTACGGGACCACCCGACAAGTACGTATATGAGGATGGTTTGACCCACAGAGAAACCCCACTCCTATTTCTTAATGCTTCTAACACCTAATATTTTGCCCCCCCCCACTCTGCCCTCGCCTGTGAATCTCAATAATTTTTATTTTTATTTTTATTTTTTATCTTTTTATTTTATATTTTTTAAATACGAACTGTAATTCCACATTTTCTGTTCTGCAACTTCGAGAAAAGCATGTAAATAGTCATCTGACGAGACGGAGAGTATAGTTATATTCTCCGCCGAAATAAATTTATAATGACGACTTAAACAAGTTTTAATTTCCATCAGATTACACTACATATATATATACATATATATATATATATATATATATATATATAGTTTCCTTCCCCCGCTGATCACTAACACACGCGACACGAACGTCATCCGGGGCCCTCTCGCACCACATAAAACCGTCGTCGAATGGACGACATCTTGAAATAAATCAACACCTCCATCCATTTTTTTTTTTTTACCCCACACACAAGCACTTTGCCGAAACATCTTTTTATTGTAGTCCCCACCCACTCTTGTCTGCCCTTCTATCTACCTCTTTGACCATCAGTCCCTTTACCATTTTTGTCATCTTATCTGGGTATTAGAATGTGTATCCTGAGCTCAAGAAAACCACAAACTTTTTTTTTTCATTTTATTTAATCTTTTTTCCTTTCTTCTTTTCCAGTTTTCTTACACTATCTTTTATTCATGCTTTTAAATCCGGTTTTTTTCTTTCTTTCTTATTTTCGCTTTTTAGTCAAAGATGGCTTCATTTACACATTCACTAGGAACGCATTTTAATTTACAAAGATCTTTGCTTCAATGTGGCACAAGGCCGAATGAATGGCGCGCCTGATGAGACTCGAACTCACTCGTGTAGGTTTACTAGTCTAGCTTGTTAACCGTTACACCACCATCTCCAATTTTATTTTATTCTTTTAATGTTTTTTTTTTTTTTACAATTTTAGTGATGCGCGTGTGTGTTATTCCCTCGCTAATTGTTGTTGTTAATAAAGGAGGTTGAAGAAGTAAGAAGACGAAGATGCCATTAGCTTTTATATGAAGGTTTTTAATGGCAGCACGGAATAAAGGGTTTACGTTTATGCTGCAAGTCTCGTAGTAAGGAAAGAAATAAGGAAACGAAATGAAGTTATGAGAGAGTGGAAAAAGCAGCGCGTGTTGTTGGACGTGCGAGGGAGATATGTTCGTCATGGTTTAGCAAAAGTCGTGTTTGCTGTTCGAGGAGAGAAACGTTGAAGTCACCACTAGTTTATGGTTCTGTTTTTTTTGTTTTTTTTTTCGGGGAGAAGCGCGAATGTCTCCAGAAAATGTTGCCCAGAGGTGAAGTCGCTAGGTGGCGGAGCGGAATCTGGCATCGCAGTCGACATAGCCAATTTTGGGGGTGACGTAAAGTTGTTCCTGTGTGTGGCGTATTGAATTTATCTAATTCATATTCAACTGGGAACCCTTGGTCTTAGAGGAATAGACACAAGGGATCCATAAATTAGATAGGTTCCCTCATGTGTCCATGCTGCTGCTGCTGCTGCTGCTATTGAAGGACAGCCAGTGAGACGTCTGCACTGAACGGAGTTGTTCAGCCAAAGAGAGGGTTTGACGGTGTTATATTCTGAGTTGTGGGCGAGAAATGCGTATGGTTGCAAAACAAAGAACGTATAGATACTCACACTAACACAGTAATGATGTTATAGAAAATTTTTTATAAATAGATTAAGTACAGAGAGTAGAATGGAGAAATATGTTCACAGTTGAAGAATGAATTCAGTGGTAGTAGTTACAAAGTTCATATACCGTACTTGTCTCGTGGTGAAGGGATGGTTTTCTCGGAATTAGGACGGCGTTGGTAGCTGCGGCGATCGTTTGATGTATCGGATGACAGGCGCCGGACGGTGCGTAGAATCCTTAACACGGGTCGTGTGAAGGAACAAGTCTGGTGATAATTATTTGGTCCGTCTATTTATATATTTTCTGTAGGCTCACAAACGGCAATTTTTGTGCCCCGCGGGAAGCGTTCCGATTGGATATTTATTAATGTATTTTTTTTTTTTGTTAATTTATCGCAAACGGAAGTTCTGCGCGGAGCCGATGCGTGAGCGACTAACTTTTCATTTTGAGTTGAGAACTCGAAGTGGTAACTTCCGTTTTTTTTTTTCTTTTTTTCTTTTCTTTCTTTTTGTTTTTTCAAATCAAGGCAAGATCTCGTCTTGTAACAACGGCTTTTCCCCAGTTTGTGCTGCCCGGAAAGATGATCCGGATTTGAATAGGATAAGTCATCCAGCTCGAGTTATGTTTTTTTTTTTTCTTCTAGTAGAATAGCTATGGGTTAAATAGTTGCACTGCTGTTCTTCTACATGGATGGCTTTGGCATTATATAACCCATGAAGGTTCCTATGACATTTAACAAAAAAAAAACAATCCAAACTATTTGAAAACTATTAGTATTAGATTGGAATACTTGAAACCATATCGTCATCATCAAGTCCCTCTAATAGCACGGATTTCTTTCTCTCTCTCTCTCTCATCCATCGTTCCCCGCAGGTCTTCCAAAGTACATCCTGTGTTCCCCACAGAACTGATAGAGATAAGTCCTGGCTAGTCGGCCAATACTGGCACTACCATGTGTAGGGGTCCATAGTAAACGTCGCTTATGAGTTTGTCCTTGCTTCTCCAGCTGTGTCGCACATGTCTTGTTTGTCTTACTTGGATAATTTGTGAGATGGGAGGTAAGCGGCCGTGTAGGGGTCCATAAAAGAACGTCGCTCATGAGTTTGTCCTTGCTTCTCCAGCAGTGTCCCGCATGTCTTGTTTGTCTTACTTGGATAATTTGTGAGATGGGATGTAAGTGGCTGTGTAGGGGTCCATAGAAGAACGTCGTTTATGAGTTTGCCCTTGCTTCTCCAGCAGTGTCCTGCATGTCATGTTCGTCTTAAATTGGGTGATTTTTGAGATGGGAGGTAAGTGGCCGTGTAGGGGTCCTTAATAGAACGTGGCTTATGAGTCATCCTTGCTTTTCCAACAGTGTCCCGCATATCTTGTTTGTCTTACTTAGATGGTTTGTGAGATGGGAGGTAAGTGGCCGTGTAGGGGTCCATAGTAGAACGTCGTTTATGAGTTCATCCTTGCTTCTCCAGTAGTGTCCCGCATGTCTTGTTTATCTTACTTGGATGGTTTGTGAGATGAGAGGTAAGTGGCCGTGTAGGGGTCCATAGAAGAATGTCACTTATGAGTTCGTCTTTACTTCATCAGCAATGTCCAACATGTCTTGTTCGTCTTAAATTGGATGACTTTTGAGAATGGGTGGTAAGTGGCCTGTAGGGGTCCATAGAAGAACGTTGCTTATGAGTTTGTCCTTGCTTCTCCAGCAATGTCCAGCATGTCCTGTTCGTCTTACTTGGATGGTTTGTGAGATGGGAGGTAAGTGGCCATGTAGGGGTCCATAGTAGAACGTCGCTTATGAGTTCGTCTTTGCTTCACCAGCAATGTCCAGCATGTCTTGTTCGTCTTAAATTGGATGGTTTTTGAGTAACCACGTATAAATTGTTTATCTAAAGAATAGATGCTGAAAGAGATAATCGTTTACAAAACCAACAAAAAAAGTAAAAGACTACTGCTCTTGGGATAGATTAGAGAAATTAGGATTTACTAATTGGCTGTGGTTAATCTCATTGAAGCATTCAAAATAATCAATGGTATTTCGAATTACAAGGATCATTAAATAAGTTTCCAGACTTTTTTTCGTATGGGCACTTTTATTGATAATACACACATGAAACTCTAGTCCTCTTCGAAATAATCTCCTCCGGCTGCAATGCACTTGTACTAGTACAACTTCTGGAAGGTCCCATGGAAGTTCATTCGTGTCAGCGTGTCAATGACTTTCGACACAGTCTCTTTCATCTCCTCAATTGTCTCATAACGACAGCCTCTGAGCTAAGGGAATAAGCAAAAGTCACAGGAAGCAAGATTTCGACTATAGGGAGGCTGAGGAACTGTCTTGATGCCCATCTTAGTCAAATAGTCTGTGACAAGGATGGAGTTGTGGACTGGTGTATTGTCCCGGTGGAAATGCCACTGACCCGATTTGAAGAGTGCTGGCCTCTTCCGACCGAATCTCTTCCTGAACTCCCTTAAAACCTCAACATAGTAACCCTAGCCCTAACCCTTTGGCCAATCAACCCTGGTGTATTGACTTCCTTACTCCTCCCATACTTCTCATCATCCCTCACAGACTCCCTGTCTTCCTTGAATCTCTTATGCCACTCAAAAACTGATGCTCGATTCATGCAAGATGCTCCAAAAGCAGTCTGAAGCATTCCATACGTTTCCGTGGCATCATTTTTTCCAAGTTTAAAACAGAATTTTATTACATCGTTCTTCCAAAGTGTCAGATTGCATTTATGAAAATCACTAGCTGTGACAATCAGGATTTAGTAGGTTGTATTCCAATTGCTGCTGTAGCTGTTCATTTGTAGCTGAAATCATAAAAATTGGTCAGTCATCTCATAAGATGTATAGCAATAACATACTAAATTTTAAAGAGTCTACGACAATTTTAAATTCCCATACGAAAAAAGTCTGGAAACTTATCGTATGCACCTCGTATATATATATATATATATATATATATATATATATTGGGGGAGAAAATAGATAGATTTCGGTTTGTCAATACTGTTCTTAAACAAAGACTATTCCTATGACAACATTTATCGGAATATTTTACCGGTGGGTGAATTCGTCATGGGAACAGGCAGGGTGTATGCACTAAGTGCCATTTTCTTCCATCGTATTTGCTTCCTTGTTCACCTATTCTTCTTCAGCTTATCGAATCCTGCCAATTATTGCTAATGTTTATCGATATAATTGATCACCCAAGAAAGCTTCTGCCTGTCTCTTGAAACTCCTGACCCCTCTCCCCCCCTCTCTCTCTCTCTCTCTCTCACTCTCTCTTTCTCTCTCACTCTTATATATATATATATATATATATACGTGGGATATCTTAATATTTATTAATCCCATATGTTTATTACAATGTAAATTAAACCCTGTTCGTACATAACCATCACTTCTATGCTGCTTTTTCGCGTTGTAGCCATCGAGATTGATTCGTTTGTCCAATCGATATAAGAACGCATACATACCCTCCTTGAAGAATGCACATTTGACTGAAACTGACAATCCTACGCGATGACATCTCGTGACCAGAATTATTCACTTCCTTTGGGAATACGGTAAGGATCTAGTCTTTAAACGTACAATGCAGATTAATCTATTTCTGATTACTTCTAGGGATACTTGAAGACTCAAGTTATTAAGTGTAAGCCATAGATTTATTCCCTTTGTCATTACTTCCCTCGCAGGATATTTGAAAGTTCAAATATTTAAACTTATGCCATAGATTCATTCCTTTGGGGACACCTGAAAATTCAAGACTTCAAACGTGGACAGCAAATGAATATCTCTCTGATTACTTCTCGGGATACTTCAAGGCTCAAGTCTTTAGACGTAGATGGCAGATCAATCTGTTTGTGATTACTTCCTCTGAGAATACGTGAAGATTAAGACTTTAAACGTAGAATGCAGATCAATCCATTTGTGATTCCGTTCTCTAGGGATAAATGAAGGCTCAAGTTTTAAAACTAGACCGCTTATCAATCAATCCCTTTGTGATTTCGTCCCCTAGGGATACTTGAAGGCTCAAGTCTTTAAATCTAGACCGCAGAACAATCAATCCTTCTGTGATCATTTTCTCTAGGAATACCTGAAAGCTCAAGTTTTAAAACTAGACCGCTTATCAATCAATCCCTAGGGATACTTGAAGGCTCAAGTCTTTAAACCTAGACCACAGAACAATCAATCCCTCTGTGATTACTTTCTCTAGGTATACTTGAAGGCTCAAGTCTTTAAACGTAGACCGCTGAACGATCACTCCCTTTGTGATTACTTTCTCTAGGGAAAATTGAAGGCTCAAGTCTTTAAACCTAGACTGCAGAATTATCAATCCCTTTATGATTACTTTCTCTGGGGATACCTGAAGGCTCAAGTCTTTAAACCGATACCTGAAGGCTCAAGTCTTTAAACCTAGACCACATATACAATCAATCCCTTTGTGATTACGTTCTCTAGGTATACTTGAATGCTCAAGTGTTTAAACGTAGACCACTGAACAATCACTCCCTTTGTGATTACTTTCTCTAGGGAAAATTCAAAGCTCAAGTCTTTAAACTTAGACCACATATTCAATCAATGCCTTTGTGATTTTGTTCTTTAGGGATACTTGAAGGCTCAAGTCTTTAAACGTAGACGGCAGAATTATCAATTTCTTTGTGATTACTTTCTCTGGGGATACCTGAAGCCTCAAGTCTTTAAACGTAGACGGCAGATCAATCAATCCCTTTGTGATTACGTTCTCTAGGGATACTTGAAGGCTTAAGTTTTAAACCTAGACCACTGAACAATCAATCCCTTTTTGATAACTTTCTCTAAGGAAAATTGAAGGCTCAAGTATTTTAACCTAGATTGCAGAATAATCAATCCCTTTGTGATTACGTTCCCTTGGGATACTTGAAGGCTTAAGTTTTTA
>OY757947.1:13470926-13473426 GCA_963585895.1 Sepioteuthis lessoniana
ACCTCTGTGGCGTATATATGTATTTATATACGCCAATATGAATACAGTACTTCTGTGGCGTATATATGTATTTATATACACCTCTATGAATACAGTACCTCTCTGGTGTACATATGTATTTATATACACCTATATGAATACAGTACCTCTGTGGCGTATATATGCATTTATATATACCTATATGAATACAGTACCTCTGTGGCGTATACATGTATTTATATACACCTATATGAATACAGTACCTCTCTTGTGTACATATGTATTTATATACACCTATATGAATACAGTACCTCTGTGGCGTATATATGTATTTATATACACCTATATGAATACAGTACCTCTGTGGTGTATATATGTATTTATATACACCTATATGAATACAGTACCTCTGTGGCGTATATATGTATTTATATACACCTCTATGAATACAGTACCTCTGTGGCGTATATATGTATTTATATACACCTATATGAATACAGTACCTCTGTGGCGTATATATGTATTTATATACACCTATATGAATACAGTACCTCTCTGGTGTACATATGTATTTATATACACCTATATGAATACAGTACCTCTGTGGCGTATTTACGGAGCCTTGGGCTCCTAAACCGCTGTGTAACCTTTTTTTATTTTCAAAGTTGTTTTAATTAGAGCATTACTTTTGTGTCGTTTTAACTATAGTTTTGTACTATACGTGTAGTCTTCGCCAATGGTCCGGGAGACCTGGGTTCAATTCCAGGTCGCGTCATACCAAAGACTTTAAAAATGGTACCTGATTCCTACTTTCTTAACAGTCAGCAATATAAGGTACGTATCAAGGGTAAAGTCGACCAATCCTGGGAAAGGAGTAGCGCCCTCTCCTACACCGCGGTGTAGTAGCTGTGGAAAAGGGAGCCTTCTGGTCGCCCTCGACTACGGTCGCCAACTTTACTTTTACAATATATATATATATATATATATATATATATACATTCTCATGGTGTGAAAAATATCCAGATGATACAATCTGCTAATAAAAAGTGTTACACAAACTGGTATCCGGGAAAAAAAACTATTCCATAAAGAAAAGACTAAAAACATACGTACCACTAGAAAATAATCATCCAATATCGCAATGCCTAGTCAAAAGAAAAAGCAACAAAAGAATTTCTTAAGCCAAACGTAAGAGTGCTCAATACACCAGAGAGAAATATAGTAGAGAGAAATATAAGTGTCCACAGTGTCAGAAAAAATCTAGATTTTTCTGATTCTGTAGGCACTTATATGTATATATATATATATACATTGTCATCCACATACAGACTCTTTTGTTCTATCAGAACTCTTCAATGTGGCTAGACACGTAGGACGCCCGAAGACTGGGATCGAAACCCATCCAACTTTACGTTAGATTAAGTCTCAGACCGCTCGGCCAACAAGCGTTCCACGTTTTGGCTAACGGAATTGTTAAGGTATTTATGTAGCAACAACAGCAGCCGTTTGTTTACATTTTTATATCCTATCGGCTACTAGAGGGCTCAATTATATATATATATATATATATATATATATATATATATATATATATATATATATATATATATGTGTGTGTGTGTGTGTGTGTGTGTGTGTGTGTGTGTGTGTGTGTGTGTTTTTTTCAGTCTAGTTAAACCGGAGTGGGGAATAATTCCGTCAGGACAATAAAATCATTCAACTATGAACATTTGAATTTTCCTGGTAAAGAGCTCAATGTAACAGACATTACCGAGCAATAATTTCATTAAGAAAAACAACAAACCAGTCACATTAGGATTATAAATTTATTTCCATCCTGTTATGGGTATATATATATATATATAATATATATATATATATCATCATCATCATCAAGTCGCGCTCTCAGCACGGATATTTCTGACCCTCTCTCACCACCCTTCCATATCGTCAGGGCTATATCCTGTATCGGCACAAAGCTCCTGCATGTATGTTCGTCCCTGTGAAGGGGACCACAGGAGTTCATCACTTACGAGCTCGTCCCTACTTCTGCAGCAGTGTCCTGTATGTCTGGTTCGTCTAATTTTGATAGTTTTCGTGTCGGGTGGTAGGTGGCCGTATAGTTGCTGTTTTGTGGGGTGCTGTCTCCAGGACATGTTCGAAATATATATATGGTTTGGGTGTGTTATTTCTGGCAAAGAAATAAACAGCTTCAAGCATTTTTTTTTTTAAATCTAATTAACGTAGTAACGCATATTATTCTGGATGGTCGACTCATCACTAAAAGTCAAACAACCTAGACATCCTTATTCATTATCTCATTTAGCCGTCTTTTCTTCACAAAAAGTTATTTTCACATTAGCTATAGTTTTTGATACCCTATTTGACACACACATCAAATGCTGCCAAAGGTATTTGTCTACATATAAATTGCACTTTTTTTTTACTAAAATTCCCCTGTGTCTTAAATGCTATAGGTTTAAAATTCACTATAATTAGCCGAAATTATTTACCTAGCAAC
>OY757947.1:13480926-13508426 GCA_963585895.1 Sepioteuthis lessoniana
CTAATAAGAAGAAGAAGAAGAAGAAGAAAAGAAGGAGGAGGAGGAGGAGATAATAAAAATAAAAACAATAATAATACATTTCACCATATGCCTTCAGAACAATTTTCATTCCTGGCATGTCGTGTTCATGACATCCAAATAATTCTGCTAGTGAGGTTCCTGTTTATCAATTCACCCCCTCGTGCTCGTTTTTTTTTTTTTCAGGCTAGTGGTACTACCTGTCAGGATACTTTCTAGCGATCAAATTGATCTATTTAAGATTTATTAGTATTCGATGGGAATCCTTGAAATCGCAAAACTGTAAATTGTTTTTATTAAGAAAAGTTACTTGAAGCTAGAATTGTTTACTAAGGATTATTATTATTAGTTACTTGAAATCATAGAACTGTAAATTATTTGTATTAAGAAGAGTTACTTGAAGCTAGAATTGTTTACTAAGGATTATTATTATTAGTTACTTGAAATCATATAACTGTAAATTATTTGTATTAAGAATCGTTACTTGAAGCTAGAATTGTTTACTAAGGATTATTATTATTAGTTACTTGAAATCATATAACTGTAAATTATTTGTATTAAGAATAGTTACTTGAAGCTAGAATTGTTTACTAAGGATTATTATTATTAGTTACTTGAAATCATATAACTGTAAATTATTTGTATTAAGAATAGTTACTTGAAGCTAGAATTGTTTACTAAGGATTATTATTATTAGTTACTTGAAATCATATAACTGTAAATTATTTGTATTAAGAATAGTTACTTGAAGCTAGAATTACACACAGTTTAAATGTCAAACAGTTCTACTTGACCTATTAATAAGACCCTATCAGATGCTACCACTCCGGATCAGAATGGACCTAGGAGCAATTGCAATGAAGGGATACTCCGCATTCCCCAAAGCTCTATCATTACTTGAGCCTCACCATCATATTGTTTAGTGTCATATCTAGGACACTCGTTGGGGGGCCCTACCCCTCCAAAGAGATGCAGTCGGTGTCTTCTACAACCCCAACCGACTTGGCCGTTTACAAATGATTCAAGTCCTTAGTCATTTGTAGCCATATAGTTGCAAGAATAATGGGTAACTTTGGCATAAAATTACTTAAAAGAAGTTGACCTGCCGCTAAACCAACCAACCAACCAAATGTTATGGTCGCCAAATTTTAGTTGAGACTAAGAGGTATTTTGTTATTTTAGTTTTTGAAATGATAAAGCATTTTTTCTCTTTTTTTTTTTTTCCCACCGTTTCGATTTTAAAATGTATGTATAGACTAAGCTCTTATTTTTATTCTTTTGGACTTCAATTTTGCTAAACTAAATCTTTATCTTTTAGTTCAACCGTATAATGTAGACAAGTAAATTTAAAAGTCTTTAGCCATTGTGCAAAGTTATGAACTTATTTTCCCATGACATTTTTCCCATTGTTTTTTTTTTTTAACAAATCAGACACCCGCGTAAATTCTACCAATTACTGTCTAAAATCATCTCCGTTGAAAACCCACACTGAAGGTTCTTTAATTGCAACCTAAGATCAAAGTCTGATGACACACCAATCCCTTAAAAACATCCTTAAAGAAGAAAAAACTAGCGAGAAATGTAAACTCTACAACGACCCTGTTGAAACAATAGATTCTGTTGATTTAGGATGCCCTCTCCCAACAAAAACTTCATATACTCACAGGCATAACATAGAAACAGCCAATGTTCATTGATGTCTCAGCAAATGGTATCATTTTGAAGACTCACAACCTTATCATAAACACAAATTGCCACCACTATGTGACAATGAAAACGCCACAATGTTATTGAATTACAATATCACCACAGACAGTGGAATTCGCGAAATTCGACCAGATCTTATAGTTAAAGACAAGGAAAAGAAACACAACTTCAACATTGACCATCCTGTTTATAGTCGACGTATTTTAAAGCCGACTGCAACCTCAGAAAACAAAAAGAGAAAACTCCGTCACTAAATAAATAGTGACGGAGTTTTCTCTTTTTTTGCCCTGGGGATGACACTAACCTGCATCTGATGGTGAGGCTCAAGTTCTAGAACTGTAGGGGACGTATAGTATCAACAGGCTGTCTCAAAATAGATACAACCCATTAAAATAATAATGATTTATTTCTGAGACAAGTAACTCCATGTTTGCTGGAGTAAGTTTATCATATTTACCAACCCTTCCGCTCGGGCAAGATATGACACAAGGTCAATTTTTAAGCAGAGTTTAACAGGTTTGAATTCAGAGTATTCCTTCTCCTACACTAGTTGCCTCACCAAGGCTGAAGATAAGTCTGTCCTACTATTTACCCATAGCTGGAGTGAGTTTATGTTTGATCTGGATTTTGTATGGGTACAGCTAAGGGTCCTTCTTTGAGGTTCTTTGCAACGAGGCATGTAAAAGATTGTTTTCGAATGGACTTTTTTTTAGGCCTTCCGATAGAATTTCTCACTGCATCCACATTGTCAGGACATCTTACTGTCATTTTCCTGCCAGATCTGGGATTTTTTGCCTTCTTATTGACGTTGTTTATTGACCCTGTAGCTTAAAATTTGTGTACCTAACAATAAATTTGGCTTTTCTGGGGATGATTAAGTTAAACTTCCTGCGAAATTTTGCTTGCACAGCTTTGAATGATTTTGTCTCCGAATGAGTGACGCAAATTATTTTTCATCTCTAGTCCAAAGCATCGTGAACAAGGAATAATAGTTATTTATCATATTTACCCAACCCCTCCGCTCGGGCAGGATATGACACAAGGTCAATTTCTAAGCGGAGTTTAACAGTTTGAATTCAGAGTATTCCTTCTCCTAGACTAGTTGCCTCACCAAGGCTGAAGAAACTAGTCTGTCCTACTATCTACCCATAGCTGGAGGGAGAATAATTGGATTCATACCTTTCCCAAGGGTATTAGTGCTATGTGAAAATGCAATCAGTCTCGTCCAGGGTTTGAACTCGTGTCCATTTATAGTATACTATTTCCAAATCTGAAACAAAAAAGAACACAACATTATTATCAGTAGAGTTATTAGCAGTCATATGGGTCCCATGTATATTCAGACACCCTATATAACCATGTATATTCAGACACCCTAAAAAACCATTTATATACAGACACCCTATATAAGTAAAAGTAAAGTTGGCGACCATAGTCGAGGGTAACCCGAAGGCTCCCTTTTCGATAGCTACTACACCAAGGTGTAGGGGGGGCGCTACTCCTTCCCTGGATTGCTCTACTTTACCCTTGATCCGTACCTTATAATGCTGAGTGTTAAGCAAGGAGGCATCAAGTACCATTTTTTTTGAGTCTTTGGTATGACTCGACCTGGGATTGAACCCAGGTCTCCCGGGCCATTGGCGAACACTCTAACCCCTAGGCCAATGTCCGGTATATAACCATGTATATACAGACACCCGATATAACCATGTATATTCAGACACCCTATATAACCATGTACATTGAGACACCCTATATAGCCATGTATATTCAGACACCCTATATAACCATGTATATTCAGACACCCTATATAATCATTTATATACAGACACCCTATATAACCATGTACATTGAGACACTCTATATAGCCATGTATATTCAGACACCCTATATAACCATTTGTATTCAGACACCCTATATAACCATGTATATTGAGACACCCTATATAACCATGTATATTCAGACACCCTACATATATACATATACTAAGAGAGCAGAAATAATAGTCACCCTATATTTACCCAATTACGAGAGTATCTATTTACCAACTACGAGACAATGTCATTTTTAAGCGATTTGAATTCAGTTTTAATTCTCCTAGACTGGTTGCCTAACAATGGCCAAAGAAAGCAGTCTACCCTACCATTAACTCATAGCTCGAGGTAAAAACATATGGATTCATACCTTTCCCTAGGGAGTGTGGAGTACCCCTTGAAGCTAGAATTGTTTACTAAGGATTATTATTAGTTACTTGAAATCATAAAACTCTAAATTATTTGGCAGGGAGTCTCACTGCCAGTTTGTGTTATATTAAGACATTCGTAAGAGGGGTGCCAATCAATTTAGGTGGAGTTGGTGTATCGACAATCCCAGGTGACCGGTTGTGTGAAAATTATTTGTATTAGATAGGGATAGAAGAAACAATTACACGACATCTATATATATATATATATATATGAATCGCTTTGGTTCGGTTTTATGGCATATCAACCATTGTAGGTTATTTAATGTCAAATCCTCTTTATACATAAATAATAAATATATATGATTTGGTTTGGTTTGGTTTTATAGCATATTAAATATTGTGGGTTATTTAATGCAAAATCCTCTTTATACATATATATTAAATATTTACGATTTGGTTTGGTAGGTTTTTGTGGCATATCAACCATTGTAAATTATTTAATGCCAAATCCACTTTTATACATATAAACAATTCTATTTCAAACAGTTCAGTTAAGTATAAGTACAGTTCTTTGTTTGCATACATTTAAATGTAAAAACCGTTCTATTTCAACCAATTCAGTTTAGCATAGGTATGGTGTTTATTTCTATTTGAAAAATAGATAAGACCCTATTATATGCCAGAGTGACCCGGGAGCGATGACAATAAAAGGGTACTCCGCATTCCCTAAACCTCCAGCATTACTCGAACCTGACCTTCAGATTCGGTGTATTCTGCTGCTCCAGCCGACAGGGCTATATATATATATATATATATATATATATATATATATATATATTGTCATCCACAGACTGTTTCGTTGTATCACAACTCTTCAGTGTGACTAGACACGTAGGATGCTTGAAGCTGGGATCGAAACCCACCCAACTTTACGTTAGACTTAGTATCATACCGCTCAGCCAACAAGCGTACCACGTCTGCTAGGGAATTATAAGGTATTAAGTAGTAGCGTTTGTTTGATTACATTTTATACCTTACCGGATACCAGAGTGCTCAATTCGTTTGAAGAATTTTACATTATGCGAGGAGCAGCCATAAATTCCTTCGCCAGAGTGCTCAACCCCCATGGGGGAGCGTACATTTATATTGTCATCCATAGACAGACTGTTTCGTTTCGGTAATTTCTCTTTGAGCGTCGCTGGGCTGAGACACTCAGTTCGGTCAGCCGTTTTGGTTGGGCGTGTCCTGGTTCCGGTGGCAGTCTGTGGAGGCTGTCAGACATGGAAGCCGGCATTCATATCGGGCGTGCCAAGACTGGCATCTTCGAGCCCCAGGGGACCGTCCCCCAGGCTCTAACCCTCCTTGAAGGGGCTAGGTTTATCGCCTGGTGCCTGAGACGCCCCTTTTTAGGGAAATGCTGACGAGGCTTAAAGCATTTTTAGAGCCGCCGGTTATGTCTGGGTATTGGCAGGGCGCCTGGACCCACCTTAAAAAAGGGTCTTGTGCCACACTCGTCCGATCGGTGGGAAGTACGACAAATACCGACAATTAGCTTATATCGGAGCGAGTAAACATGGGAGAGTGATAATCAAAAAAGCCTGGAGTGAGGGAGGGGAGAAAACTGATTTTAAAAAATTGAAAAAGTAGAGACAAAGACAGGGAGAGAGAAAAAACAGAGAGAAAGAGAGAGAGAGAGAGAAAGAGAAAGAGAGAGAGAGGGGGTACTGATCTCAGAAAGACGCATGATAGATAGATAGATAGATAGATAGATAATAATTACTTGAAGCTATATATATTTGACCGGGACATTGGCCCAGCGGTTAGAGTGTTCGCCAATGGCCCGGGAGACCTGGGTTCAATCCCAGGTCGAGTCATACCAAAGCATTATAAGGTACGGTTCAAGGGTAAAGTGGAGCAATCCAGGGAATGGAGTAGCGCCCTCCCCTACACCTTGGTGTAGTAGCTATCGAAAAGGGAGCCTCGACTATGGTCGCTAACTTTACTTACTAACTTTATATATATATGTATGTGTGTGTGTGTGTGTGTGTTGTTGTTGTTGTTGTTGAGTGAGAGAGAGAAATAAAGAGACAGTGTGCTAAGAAAGACGTGTGATAGATTGATAGATAGATAGATAGACAGATAGATAAACAGGGATAGAGAGAGAGAGAGAAAGAAAGAGAAAAGGCAGAAATAGAGAGAGAGAAAGAGAGAGTGAAAGAAACAGAAATAGAGGAAAAGAGAAACGGAAAAAAAGAGAGAGAGAGAGAGAGAGAGAGAGATTGTGAGTATAGAAAGACGAGAATTTTAAGAACGAACTCATAAGCGATGTCTTCTATGGACTACTACCTATGGACGAACCTGTGTGGCAAAGACTTACATACACCAGCTTTTTGCGGACACTGGATGATGTCTAGAAGACCTTCCGAGTGTAATGGATGATAGGGATGGACGTCGAGAGAGACTCAGAGAACTTAGTGCTGTCAGTGCGATTTGATGAAGATGGTTTTCTGTTAATTGTTTAGTTTCTTTTGATTTAATGACATAGCAGTCTTCGTGGGTTATTCAATGCCGAAGCCGTCCTGGTAGAAGAGCAGTAGTAGTATTATCTAACCCATAGCTGGGGACATAAGATCCAGAGCTTTCCCATGGCTATTAATTCGAAAATGAACGAGATACCGCGACTGGAGTTCGAACCCTCGTATTACGATCTCGTAGACTAACACGTTAGTCACAACGTTACGGAGACACCCTACCCAGCTTTGTGTTATTGCAGCTCATAAAAACGTTGTAACGAGGATCATTAAATAAGTTTCCATATATATATATATATATATATATATGTGTGTGTGTGTGTGTGTGTGTGTGTATATGTATATACGCATATATATATATATATATACGAGGATCATTAAATAAGTTTCGAGACTTTTTTCGTATGGGCACTTTTATTGATAGTACACACATGAAATTCTAGTCTCCTTCGAAGTAATCTCCTCCGGCTGCAATGCACTTGTTCTACCGTTCCAACAACTTCTGGAAGGCCCCAGCGAAGTCCTCTTGCGTGAGCGTGTCAGTGACCTTCGTCACAGCCTCTTTCATCTCCTGAATTTTCTCATAACGACTGCCTCTGAGCTTAGGGAATAAGCAAAAGTCACAGGGAGCAAGGACTATAGGGAGGCTGAGGAACTGTCTTGATACCCATCTTGCTCAAATAGACTGTGACAAGGATGGAGTTGTGAATTGGTGCATTGTCCTGGTGGAAATGCCACGGCCCGATTTGAAGAGTGCTGGCCTCTTCCGACGTAATCTCTTCCTGAACTCCCTTAAAACCTCAACATAGTATTTCTTGTTGACTGTCTGTCCAGTAGGAACCCAGTGCGTGTAGATCATGCCAGTGCTGTCAAAAAAAGGGATCATCAAAAGTTTGTGCATTTTTGAAATTCACCAGCAGTGACAATCAGGCTTTAGTGGGGTGTATTCCGATTCCTGCTGTAGCTGTTCATTTGAAGCTGAAATCATAAAAATTGGTCAGTCATCTCATAAGATGTATAGCAATAACATAGTGAATTTTCAAGAGTCTACGACAATTTTAAATGTCTGCACCACGTACGTCTGTAGACCAATGGCGTGGAAAGTTTTTAGGTTTAAAGGCCGCGTTGAAATGTATAGACAACTTCTATTGGATGCAGCCTTACCGGCTGCATCCAATAGAAGTTTTGTGTACTTAAAACAAAATTCAATGTTTAAACTTTTAGTTTATAAATTAAGTCAGAATAAAATTAGTAAATGTTACTTAGAAGATATAAAAGAACTTGAAAGAAATTAAATTAAATTTAAAAACTTTACAAACTTTTTAATGACTTTTGGATTGTTTTTTTCGGTTGTTTTTCCGGGTTTTTTTTTTTTTCTTCTTTAAAGAAATGGAGTCACTTGATTTTTAATTGATCTTTTAACAAGGGTTTGGAAGGCTGCACCTGAAGGTATAAAGCCACAGGTTCCCCAGTTCGATTCTTGATTTTCTTCATTTCTCTCTTCCATTTTATAATTAACGGGCTTCTCTCTCTATCTCTCTCTCTCTCTCTCTCTCTCTCTCTCTTTATATATATATATATATATATATATATATATATATATGTGTCTACATCTGTTTATTTTCAGCTTTACTTTGGTTTTATGGCACATCAACCATTGTAGGTTATTTAATGCCAAATCCTCTTTATACATATATACTAAATATATATGATTTGGTTTTGTTGGGTTTTATGGCATATCAACCATTGTAGGTTATTTAATGCCAAATCCTCTTTATACATATATACTAAATATATATGATTTGGTTTGGTCGGGTTTATGGCATATCAACCATTGTAGGTTATTCAATGCCAAATCCTCTGTATACATATATATTAAATATATATGATTTGGTTTGATTTGGTTTTATGGCATATCAACCATTGCAGGTTATTTAATACCAAATCATCTTTATACATATATATTAAATATATAGGATTTGGTATGGTTGGGTTTTATGGCATATCAACCATTGTAGGTTATTTAATGCCAAATCCTCTTTATACATATATATTAAATATATATGATTTGGTTTGCTTGGTTTTTATGGCATATCAACCATTGTAGGTTATTTAATTCCAAATCCTCTTTATACATATATATCAAATATATATGATTTGGTTTGGTTGGATTTTATGGCATATCAACCATTGTAGGTTATTTAATTCCAAATCCTCTTTATAAATATATATTAAATATATATGATTTGGTTTGGTTGGGTTTTATGGCATATCAACCATTGTAGGTTATCTAATACCCAAATCCTCTTTATACATGTATATTAAATATATATGATTTGGTTTGGTTGGGTTTTATGGCATATCAACCATTGTAGGTTATTTAATGCCAAATCCTCTTTATACACCAATATTAGATAAGCTTGATTAGTAAACCGATTTTGTTGATAACATTTTAAAACGAACAAAAGCTCATTTTTTTCAATGCAGTTAGATAATTTCAAGTATTGTTATGTAACAGTCTTTGTTTAACATCAGTCATTTGTTTGTAGACATCTAAATAGTTATACATCATATGTGAGTGAATAGTTTGTAGGTAATTTTATCTTTAAATGAGTAAGAACTAAATTATTTACTCACTTGTATTGTTATTGTCTCTACATAGTTAAATGGTTTCAAGTTTCGCCATCTAATATTAATAATTAATATACAATATCAATCATTTGTTTGCACACAGTGTAATGGTTACAAGTATTGCATTTTAACACCGTTCAATTCAATATTTCTCATTTGTTTGCACACAGTGGAATGGTTACAAGTATTGCATTTTAACACTGTTCAATTCAATATTTCTCATTTGTTTGCACACAGTGGAATGGTTACAAGTATTGCATTTTAACACTGTTCAATTCAATATTTCTCATTTGTTTGCACACAGTGGAATGGTTACAAGTATTGCATTTTAACACTGTTCAATTCAATATTTCTCATTTGTTTGCACACAGTGGAATGGTTACAAGTATTGCATTTTAACACTGTTCAATTCAATATTTCTCATTTGTTTGCACACAGTGGAATGGTTACAAGTATTGCATTTTAACACTGTTCAATTCAATATTTCTCATTTGTTTGCACACAGTAGAATGGTTACAAGTATTGCATTTTAACACTGTTCAATTCAATATTTCTCATTTGTTTGCACACAGTGGAATGGTTACAAGTATTGCATTTTAACACTGTTCAATTCAATATTTCTCATTTGTTTGCACGCAGTGGAATGGTTACAAGTATTGTTATGTATCATTAACAATTCAATTAAACATCAATCATTTGTTTTCACACAGTTAAATGATCAAACAGTTCTATTTCAAACAATTCAGTTCAGAAGAAGTCATTTGTTTGCACACAGTTAAATTACCAAACATTTCTATTTCGAACACTTCAATTCAGCATAAATCGTTTGTTTGCCCCCAGTTTAAATGTCAAACAGTTCTATTTGACTCATAGATTATTAAGTGTTACCACTCCGGGTCAGAGTGGACCTTAGAACTATGGCAATGAAGTGGGGGTCTTACCCCTTTGCAGAGATGCAGTCGGTGGATTCTACAACTCCAACCGACTGTCTATTTACATACATACATACATACATATATATATATATATATATATATATAGGTCTATTCATATTTATCTATCTAGCTCCACGAGTCTGTTTATATCTATCTATTTATCTATCTATCTCAATTTTTGCTTATCTAGTTTTATCAGTCAGTTCATAACTATCGCATTCTGTTCATATCTATCTATATATATATATATATATATATCGCATGTCTTTCTAAGCACACAGTCTCTCTCTCTCTCTCTCTCTCTCTCTCTCTCTCTCTCACACACACACACACACACACACACACACTCATAATATAAGAATGCCCGAACAGTCTCTATCAATCTATCTATTTCGTTTTTCTTTTTCTTTTTCTTTGTTTCTTTTTTCCTTTCTTTTCCCTCCTTTTTTCCTTTTTTTCTTTTGTTTTCTTTTTCATTTTCTTTTCTTTGTTCTCCGTTCTTTTCTTTCCTCTTTTTCCTCTTTTTCTTCTTTTTTTTTTTCTTTTTCTTTTTCTTCTTTTTTTTTTTCGTTTTCATTTTTCTTTTCTTTATTTCTTTCTCTTTATTTCTTTTAATTTTTCTTTCTTTATCTTTTCTTTGTCTTTTCTTTTTGCTTTGTCCTCTGTTCTTTTCTTTCCTATTTTTTCTATTTTTCTTTTTTTTTCTATTTCTTTTTCTCTTTCTTCTTTTTTCTTTTCTTTATTTCTTTTCCTTTTTTTTTTCTTTCCTTTTTCTTTTCTTTCTCTTATCTTTTTCTTTTCGTTTTTTTTTTTGTTTTTTTTTCGCATCTCTGTCATCCAACACAGTTCGTTTGAACGGCGAGCGAAACAGACGCCAAGTCGCACGTGTTCGTCTAATAGCGACATCTGTCGTCGTAATTGAGAAACTGCAACACCACAGAATGCCTTGGTACATTCATATTGCTTATATTTTATTTTATTTTTTTTTTGTTTTGTTTTGTTTGGTTTGGTTTGGGTTTTTTTTAATCAATATGAAACTAAAATAAGTCTGACGTTATATTTCATTCATCACGAAATTTATGGCATTTTAAAAACCTATAGTTTTCTTTTCGTTCAAATTTCTCGATATTTCCGCGTCTCAATTCCTTTTTTATCACCGCCATTTTGTATTTTCTTTTTCTCGACAACAAATTCGGATTATTAATTTCAATGGTCAATATTTGTTCAATCTCATATTTCGCACAAGACTTTCTTTGCTCAGCAACCAAATAAAATGTTGTTTGATCCTTGAAAAAAGAAAATGCGTTGAAAAAAAATATAATTGCGCATGTGCGAACATGTTTTAGCAACTAAAGACAAAAAAAAAAGCTCATTTCTGTAATCAAATGAAATCACTAAATCCAACACAGAATTTTGATGAGTGTATCACGCAAGATAGCTTCCTAAAAAAAGAAATTACGAATTTGCGAATGATATACACTCTTTAATTTTGGAAGTCAGACCTGACCGATAAAGTGAAGCGCAGTTTCTTCCAAGCAGCGGTCGTGTCGATACTGCTATGTGGATGCACAACATGGACGCTAACTAAACAGATGGAGAAAAAGCTTGACGGCAACTACACAAGAATGCAGCGGGCAATACTAAACAAGTCCCGGAAGCAGCACCCCACAAAGCAGCAGCTGTACGGCCACCTACCGCCCATCCCAAAAACTATCAAAATTAGACGAACAAGACATGCAGGATACTGCTGGGGAAGTAGGGACGAGCTCATAAGTGATGTACTCCTTTGGATTCTTTCATATGGCTAGCTCGAACCTACATACAGCAGCTCTGTGTCGATACGGGATGTAGCCCTGAAGACCTACCGGAAGCAACGGACGGTAGGGAGGGGTGGCGAGAGAGGGTCAAGGATATCCGTGCTGATGGTGTGATATGATGATGATGACTTTTGGCTACGAAATTCTTGGAAAAATATCTTTCATCTATAATAAGCACATTTTAATTTCCGTTACGAATTTCTGGGAAAAAACCCTGTCATGTATAATAAGCAACACTATAAAAAGATAATAATAATAATAATAATAATAATAATAATAATAATAATAATACTTTTTCCCGGAGGAAAGACCTGTAAAATATGTCAATGACAATAGAAAATAGATCGTAAAAGAATAAGGTATGAACAGCCTGAGTAAATAGATAGATAGATAAATGGTTGGTTGGTTGGTTGGTTGGGTTTTATGGCATATCAACCTTTGTAGGTTATTTAACACCAAATCCATTTTTATACAAATAAACAGTTCTATTTCAAACAATTCAGTTTAGCATAAGTACCCAGTTTAGTTGTCAAAAACATTTATTTCAAGCTGTTCAGTTTAGTATAAGTACAGTTTTTGTCCACACACAGTTAAATGCCAAAACAGCTCTATTTCAGGTAATTCAGTTTAGCATAAGAACGCAGTTTAGTTAAATTTGACTCCATAGATAGGACCCTATCAGGTGCTACCAGTCCAGGCCAGAGTGGACTTGGGAGCGATGGTAATGAAGGGATACTCCGCATTCCCCAAAGCTCCAGCATTACTGGAACCTCACTATCATATTGTTTAGTGTCATATCTAGGACACTCGTTGGGGGAGGGGTCGCACTTATATACAGAGATGCAGTCAGTGCATTCTACAGCCCCAGTCGACAGGGCAATAGATAGATAGATAGATAGATAGATAGAAACAGACTGAGATAGATAGATAGATAGATAGATAGATAGATAGAAACAGACTGAGATAGATAGATAGAAACAGACTGAGATAGATAGATAGATAGATAGATAGAAACAGACTGAGATAGATAGATAGATAGATAGATAGATAGAAACAGACTGAGATAGATAGATAGAAACAGACTGAGATAGATAGATAGATATGAACCGACATAGATGGGAATTAACAGATTGAAGTTAAGAGAGAGAGAGAGAGAGAGAGAGAGAGAGAGAGAGAGAGAGAGAAATAACGTACGACCGATATATGCTTATATCGATTCACTAAGCCTAACTTCCCGCCTCCAGATTCGTACCTTCCGACTTTTCCCGCCACTTCAAATGTGGGCACCATCTCTCATATTTTTACACCCGTTCCCTAATTAACCCCGATTTTTTTTTTTTTTTACTTGCTGACGGCCCAAACTCGAAATCACCCCATAAGAAACAACATGACCCCTCTCCCGTTCCTCACGTTGCTCTGTGTCCCTAAGAGACTGGAACCCACGCCCACTTGGTTTTTTATTTTCTGTTCATAGGCTCGCAGAAAATAGAAGTTAGCTCTGAGAAACATACATCTAAGCTATATGGGGCGTGAATATCTAGTGCTTTACTGTGCTTAGGCCAAGAAATATACGGCACCCGGTGAGAATCAGACTTACCAATAATAATTCGGTTGCTTCAGTTGCAAACTTGGCGGGAATCCCAAACAGACTTAACGTAATTTAGATTTGGCACAAGGCCACAAGTATAGATCCCTAAGTGACCAGCTTGACAAAACTAACAGACATATTACCAACACAGGTGCCTATATATATATATATACCTTTCATATATATACATATATATATATACCTTTCAGAAAAAAACAAATTCGGCAACATTAGGATTATAAATTTATTTCCATCCTGATAAGAGCATTGATATGAATCAATAACTCCCAAAAACATTTAACTGGACTTCTTCAGATCCAACATGGAGATAATGATTACAGACAGAATGGGGATGGTCACGGGAGCTCTGTAATATAATTTACATTGAGATCTTCATAGGAATATTTGAATATTCGAATTTTGAATAATTTAATTGTTCCCTGCTCTGGATTTACTGGATTTAAGAATAAAGTGCCCATACGAAAAAATCTGGAAACTTATCGTATGCACTGCGTATATATAATCCGTTATATCAGCAATGAATTATTATTTCCTGATAACACGAATTATATTATCCAATATTTATAATACATTAAACGGATTAATACATTAAACTAATATAACCACTAATAGCGTTTCGGTTCGGCTGAACCATCATCAGGACTATAAGTTAACGATGGATGTATAAAAAGTGTAAAAATATATAAAAATTTGGAAAATTTGTGTAACCAGAAAAGTTGGCTGTTTATGACAAGAAAAATTGGCCGTTTGATCAATGAATCAGCGTCCGTTTCTTTAAAATACGTCACCTGATATTAGAAACATTGAGCAGAATCCACGTTCCGTTAGTTCATCGAGAGATTTCGAATCATTCCTCGTTTTCGACGAAGTTCATATAAATCATATATATATATATATATATATATATAACTTCTCACACACACAAAATATATATATATTGTTTGTGTGTGAGCAGTTGTTCTCGGCTGGAAACGTCCCCCAACCCACGCTTGTAATATGTTTATGTGCGCGCAGTTCTGGTTGTTATCAACGAAATCCTGTCATTGGTTGGTTGGTTGCTGTGGTTAACAATGACGTCACTAGTGACGTCAATCCTGTCTTCGTATGAGTTCATTTATTTTATGACTTCTCCGGTTAAATCACATCCCTTTTCTATTACCTTGTGACTATTTCTATTTACAAAAAGATTAAGAAAAAAAAACATTCCAAATATTGTTATTCTCATTACTATTATTATTATCTGCTTGTGAGTTTTCCCCATCAGCATTTGCTGGTGTTCTTTCAGTGGAGTTTTAGTGACAGCAAGTCTCCTCAAGTCTCCAGGATTCTTCTCAGTATTCTGGCCGATCTCAATAATGTAGTAGTTTGGATGTGTTATAGATTGACCCTCGACCGAGCTGTTAATCAAGAGATGCACCTGTGTAAATAAGCGGAAGAACAGCGAAAGCAGGTGGATGTCAGACCATTATATAACCAGGTTACCGAGGCGGTTCGAGTCAGTTGGAGATAAGATGATGCCAGCGTGAGAATCAGCTTGCAGACTCAGGGCTTTGGGCCTTCAGTGACCCACGGTTGAGCAACACCAAGCCAAGATGAGGAAGAAGTGCAGCTATGGTCGCGAGAAGAACTTTGGGTCAAAATAACAGTCTGTCCCGTCTCCAGCTCATCTCTCACACACAACCAACATCAACCCTTTCGAGAATAAAGTGTGAGAGATATATTTTTATAAAGAAGTGTGTTCGTTCGTTCATTGAAGTTCGTCAATATGTTTGATTATGTTCCGCATATATTTGTATATGCATACGTGTATTTGTATTATGGTATACAACAGATGGTCCCTACTCGTCCTCTTATTTCCAAGTCCCCCAGTCCCTTTATTAATCCTTCAGTGACTGTTCTAAGAGCACGAATTACAATTGGTATAAACGTCACTTTCCTGTTCCACAGTTATTTTTTTTCAATTCTCTAGCAAGGTCTAGGTACTTATCCTTCTTTTCACTTTCTTTCAATTTTACTCTATGGTCAGCCGGGACAGCAAAGTCCACAATTTTGCAAGTTCTTTTGTTTTTATTATTATAAGGTCTGGTCGTCTGGCCAAGATTAGGTAATCCGTTTGTATGTCAAAATCCCTGAGGTGTTTCCGTGTCTCATTCGCCAAAACGGAATCAGGGGTTATGCATATACAATTATTATTATTTACTCCTTTCGAGTTTTTCACATCGGTGTTAGCTGATATGTTTTCACTGGAGTTTGAGTGACAGCAAGTCTCCTCAAGTCTCCAGGACTCGTCTCGGGATTCTGGCCGTTCTCAGCAATGCTTATTATTATTATTATTATTATTATTATTATTATTATTATTATTATTATTCACTCCTTTAGAGTTTTTCACATCAGTATTAGCTGATGGGTTTTCACTGGAGTTTGAGTGACAGCAAGTCTCCTCAAGTCTCCAGGACTCGTCTCAGGATTCTGGCCGTTCTCAGCAATGCTTATTATTATTATTATTATTATTATTATTATTATTATTATTATTATTATTCCTTGCGAGTTTCTAACACCAGCTTTAGCTGAGAATCTTTCACTGAAGTCTGAAAGACAGCAAGTCTCCTCAGATCCCCGGACTCTTCTCAGTATTCTGGCCGATTTTAGAAATGCTGTAGTTTAGATGGTCTCGGCTCGGCCCTCTGATTTTCAACTCTTCCAGCCACCCACCTTATCAAGCCCTTAGAGATCTTTCCGAGTATACCAACTATAATTGGTATCACCGTCACTTTCATGTTCCATAACTCAATTAGTTCTCAGGCAAGGTCCAAATACTTTTCTCTCTTTTGATTCTCTTTAATCTTCACTCTGTGGCCCACCGGGACGCCAAAGTCCACTATTTGTCAGGTTCTCTTTTTTATTTTATTTTTTTTTATTTATTTATTTTTTTTTTTTGTTAATTATCGCTAGGTCTGGTGTTCTGGCTGGGATTCTGGCTTTGAATCTCCAAATTCATGAGAATTATTGTATCTCGAGGACGGATTTTGAATTGTGCACATACCATCCGTTCGTATGGTAAAATTTCAATTTCTTGCACAATTCTCAGTGGATCACCATCCCTACCCAATCATGTCTAGTCGAACTTCTCTTGTCCTAGTATGCTGTATTCGCTTCTTATGTGATTACGCTCCCTGCGAGTTAATTTCCATCAAGCCTAAGTGACAGCAAGTCTCCTTTGGTCTCTGAGACTCTCCTCAGTATTCAAGCTGATTTAAACAGTGCTATGTCTGAGTCGTCTCAATTCTTCCCCTGTTTACCAGTCTTTTTTCCTGGTCTTTGAGAAACGTTCCACTCGTTCTCTTATTTCCAAGTCCTTCCGTCCCCGTACCAATCCTTTGGTGACAGTACCGAGCGCGCCAATTACAATTGGTATCACCGTCACTTTCATGTTCCACTGTTTTTTCAGTTCTCTAGCAAGTTCTAGGTACTTTTCTCTCTTTTCGCTTTCTTTCAGTTTTACCCTGTGGTCAGCTATAAACGGCAAAGTTCACTATTCGACAGATTTTTTTTTTTTTTTTTTTTTGACTATCGCTTGGTCTGGTCGTCTGGCCGAGATTAGATGATCCGTTTGTATCTCAAAACCCCAAAGAATTTTGTGCGTTCTGGGTTGTGCATACACCATGTTGTTATTATTACTCGTTAGAGTTTTTCACATCAGCCTAAGCTAATGGTTTTCACTGGAGATTGAATGACAGCAAGTCTCCTCAAGTCTCCAGGACTCTTCTCAGTATTCTGGCAGTTTTCAGTAATGCTGTTGTTTGGATGGTCTCTACTCGGCCGCCAACTTCTAAATCTTCCAGGCCCTTTAATAATCCTTTAGTTAGCGTGCCAAAAGCACCAATCACAATTGGTATAATTGTCAGTTTCATGTTCCATAGATTTTTCAATTCTCTAGCAAGGTCAAGGTACTTATCTCTCTTTTCAGATACTTTCAGTTTTATTCTGTGGTCTACTTGGACAGCAAAGTCGACAACTTTGCAGATTTTCTTTTTTTATTATTATTATTATTATAAGGTCTGGTCTTCGGTCCGAGATTTGGTGATCCGTTTGTATATCAAAGTCCCACAGGAGCTCGTGCGTGTTATTTCTAGGTCAGGTGCTGGGTTGTGCATATACCATTTGTCGGCATGGTCAAATTTAAATTTCTTTTATTATCATTATTATTCATTGAGAGTTGTTGTTTTTTTACATCAGAGTTAACCGATAGTCTTTCACTGGAGTTTGAGAAACAGAAAAGTCTCCAGGACTCTTCTCAGTATTCTAGCCGATCTTAATAATGCTATAACCTAGATGGTCTCCACTTACTCTTTGTGAGTTTTTGATACCAGCGTTTGCCAGTGATCTTTCACTGTAATATGAGTGGCAGTAATTCTCCTACGGTCTCCAGAACTTTTCTCAGTATTCTGACCGATCCTACTTATGCTGTAGTCAAAATAGTGTCTATTTTTAAAAAAGAGCCGTGAAAGTGAAAGAATCAAACACACAGACACAAACAGCAACCAACATAGCCAAATAAAAAAAAAAGCCCTGCGGATATTGACGATCATTTAACTTCTCCATTTTGTAAAATGCCTGAACAAGTGAATGCTGGGAAATTTGCAAATTGTATTGTTCGAATGAGATTTTTTTGGTTTTTAGCTTTGTACGAATGCTTAACCTCTTGTTGGTGAAAGATTGTGTTAGCGATATCAGCTAGTCTGGAAATTTTATTTTGCCGCGGAGTTTACATATGCATATATATACATATATATATGTGTGTGTGTGTGTGTGTGTGTGTGTGTGTGTGTGTGTGTGTGTGTGTGTGTGTATAGTGTGTCTGTGAGTGTTTTGTGTGTGTGTGTATAGTGTGTGTGTGTGTGAGTGTCTATGTGTGTGTGTGTGTATGCTTGTGCGTGTGTATAGTGTATCTGTGAGTGTTTTGTGTATGTGTGTATAGTGTGTGTGTGTGAGTGTTTATGTGTGTGTATGTGTGTGTATGTGTGTATGTTTGTGCGTGTGTATAGTGTATCTGTGAGTGTTTTGTATGTGTGTGTGTGTGTATAGTGTGTGTGTGAGTGTTTTGTGTGTCTGTGTCTGTATCCGTGTGCGTAAAATATTGTGAATTATAAATTCTCATATATGTATATACACATATATAACAGTATAGAAAAGTTGAAAATCTTATATACATATATATATATATATATATATATATAGAGAGAGAGAGAGAGAAAGAGAGAGAAAGACTAAGAGAACGAGAGAAAACGAGGGAGAACGATAAATTCATATGTATGTGTGTGTGTCTGTACACACATATATATATATATATATAAACACAGACATGTTTATAGAGCATGTAAAAAGTCATCCGACGAGATGGAGAATATACCAACAATATTCTCCGTACGTATATTTCAAGAGGCAAATCGGCCAAAATACCACAGACTCTTTTTTTCTTTTTCTTTTTCGGTTTTTTTTTTTTTGCATGGTGTGAAGCTGTGATGTTTTATTTCTTTTAAAGTCCTCCACGTCCTCAGTTTTTGAGATAACTATTAAACATCAGAAACTAGACAAATTTGCACAGAACTAGGTCTTGTGGATAAAATCATAAAACTTTGATGGGTGTTAACAAATATACAATCATCATTTCACTGACATCCGGGCATGTGCAATTGTTGACAAAATTGGGCAATTATAGGCCTATCAAATGTCTATTAACTTATATAATAAGCATAATAAATGAAAAATAAGTTAGGAAAGAAAGAAAGAAAGCGAGAAAGAAAAATATGGACAGACTAAGAAAGAAAGAAAGAAAGAAAGATACAGACAGACTGAAAAGAAAGAAAGAAAGAAAGAAAGAAAGAAAGAAAGAAAGAAATGGACACACTAAGAAAGAAAGAAAGAAAGAAAGAAAGAAAGAAAGAAAGAAAGATACAGACAGACTGAAAAGAAAGAAAGAAAGAAAGAAAGAAAGAAAGAAAGAAAGAGTCCAGAAAAGAAAGAAAGAAAGAAAGAAATGGACACACTGAGAAAGAAAGAAAGAAAGAAAGAAAGAAAGAAAGAAAGAAAGAAAGAAAGAAAGAAATGGACGGACTGAGAAAGGAAGAAAAGAAGAAGGAAAAGAAAGAAAGAAAGAAAGAAAGAAAGAAAGAAAGAAAGAAATGGACAGACTGAGAAATGAAGAAAAGAAGAAAGAAAAGAAAAGAAAAGAAAGAATCCATATCGAAAGAAAGAAAAATAAATAAAAAGAAACGAAGAAAGAAAAGTGAGTAGGACGATATTAAGATTGCTGAGACGCACTTGAATCAGACAGTTCTGTGGTGTTAGTTGAGCAACGGTTATCAAGTCCAGTCCTATTTGCAAAGCATAAGGATCTTACATAACAACAATCAGAATAATAATGCAATTATTATAATGACATTTTCGACTTGTGTTCATCAAATGAATTCGATAATGCCACAGTCATTACATTATAACCATTAATGATATGATTATTATTATTATTATTATTATTATTAAAGATAATAATAATTTTAATACGTTCTGTCGATAGGACGGCACTCAAGTTACTGCGTGCAATGGCTTGCGAGATGGGTTTGATAAGTCTCGTTGGCAAGAATACTTCCTACCAATAATCCCTCGCAGAAGAATCATTACTTCGAGGGGTTATTGATAGGAAGTCCGGAGGCTATGACCCATGAAGTTTCGATGGTGAATGGTGCTGGGACGGACCTGTCTAACAGGGAAGTATATTTTGGCAGTCTCGCGTGGCCAATACTGAGGTGCTCGTGCTGTCATAGTTATCGTCGTAGGAAATGGACACGGCGACTCGAGTTCAAATACTGGACATGACTGATTGCATTTCACATTGCACTAATACCCTTGGGAAAGGTATGAATCCAATTATTCTCCCTCCAGCTATGGGTAAATAGTGGGACAGATGGGTTCTTCAGCCTTGGTGAGGCAACTAGTCTAGGAGAAGGAAAACTCTGAATTCAAACCTGTTAAACTCCGCTTAAAAATTGACCTTGTGTCATATCCTGACCGATCGGAGGGGTTGGGTAAATAGGAATACTAGACCCTGGGTTGACGTGACGAGTTTATCAGTAGATTTGGTTTGGCTTGATTTGGTTTTATGGCAGCTCAACCTTTTTAAGTTATTCAATGCTAAATATTGTTTAAAGTATTCGCCAATGGACCGGGAGACCTGGGTTCCATCCAAGGTCGCGTCATACCAAAGAATTTAAAAATGGTACTTTATCCTATTTACCAACCCCTCCGCTCGGGCAGGATATGACACAAGGTCAATTCTTAAGCGGAGTTTAACAGGTTTGAATTCAGAGTTTTCCTTCTCCTAGACTAGTTGCCGCACCAAGGCTGAAGAGCCTAGTCTGTCCTACTATTTACCCATTGCTGGAGGGACAATGATTGGATTCATACCTTTCCCAAGGGTATTAGTGCTATGTGAAATGCAATCAGTCTCGTCCAGGATTTGAACTCGTGTCGCCGTATCCATTTCCTACGACGATAACAATTACACCACGGGCACCTCCACCCAAAAAAAATGGTACTTTATACCTCCTTGCTTAACACTCAGCAATATAAAGTACGTATCAAGGGTAAAGTAGAACAATCCTGGGAAAGGAGTAGCGCCCTCTCTTACACCTCGGTGTAGTAGCAATTGAAAAGGGAGCTTTCTGGTCGCCCTCCACTATGATCGCCATCTTTATTTACTTTATATATAATGTGTGAGCAAATCGTAGAGAATGTACACCGTTTCGGATCCTTTGTGAAGAAGGTTTTGAAACGATGCATATTTTCTACTGATGACCTTAATTAGAAAAAGAAATCAGGATAAAACTTTTATTCAACGAAGTAAATCCCATTGTGAAGAATTATTTGGTGGAATGATAATGGCTTGAGTCGCATTTGACTGTCTGCTCTCTTTTTGGTGAGTATCAATTACATATTAAGTAATTTCCTTCTTATATATATATATATATATATATATATATATATATATATATATATATATAAAATAAATGCTTATTATATACATATATATATATAATCCATGGAAAATAATCTGCGACACTGGGTTTCATGGAGTTTTTGCAAAACAACAATCATCAGGCAGTTAAGATGTTTTGCAAAAAAACTCCATGAAACCCAGTGTCGCAGACTATTTTCCATGGATTATATATATATATATATATATATATATATATTATTTATTTATTATTATAGCTCTATCCTAGATATTGAGCACACTCCCTATTATATTGCACTTGGTTCGACACATACTCATATATATATATATATATATATATATATAGTATTGTGTGTATGTGTGTATTTTGAAATATGTAGATTTGTATTTTTGGAATTTATTCATTTTGTTCTTACATACGTGTTATAAATGTGTATGTTTCCAGCTTGTTCCTTTCGTCAGAGAACATATGTGGAAAAAGTTCTTGTTAATGGGGTAGTCAATGAGATTTATATATATATATATATATATATATAAAGTATTTGCTTGAAATAATGCACAAATTATTTTATTTTATAGTATTGAATTAATTTAGAGGGCTATTGCAATGCAAAATAATAATTATTTGAGTCTAATTAATTCCAAAGTAAAACTTAATCGTCAAAGACTTTTTTTTAATAAATGAACACGATGTTGGAGGTTCAAATTTCATTTATAAAAAAAAAAGGATCAAGAAGTCTTATTTCGAAATTGGTTAGACTGATATAATTATTATTTCGCTTTGCAATAGCCCTCTAAATTAATACAATATATATATATATATATATATATATATATATATATATATATATATATATATATATATATATATATATTCCGTATTGGTAATCATCTATGGGTCAAATAGAACTATTTAATCATTTACTGGAAACGATTAAGCAGTGTGAAACCAATAATTAATAGTAAATAGAATTATTAGTGTTTGAGAGGAATACTTTAAATCTTTTAACAAATGATTAGTAGTAAATAACATTATATAATAATGATAAATATATATATATATACATATATATATATATATATATATATATATATATATATATATATATATATATTTAATCCATGGAATTTGGACTGCGACCCCTGGGTTTCATGGAGTTTTTTGCAAAACAACAATCATCAGGCAGTTAAGAAAATGAAATCATTTTAACGGCTTGATGATTGTTGCTGAGCAAAATATCCATGAAACCCAAGGCACGCAGTCTATATTCCATGAATTAAATATATATATCTGATATATATATATTTATTTATCATCATCATTATATATATATATATATATATATATATATATATATTCTAAAAACAAAAAACAATCTGTCACATTAGGATAATAAATTTATTTCCATCCTGTTAAAACCATTGATATAAATCAATGCTTCTAAAAAAATTAACAAGACTTCATCAGATCAAATACGGAAGGGGAATAAAATAAATGTTACATATTTACAACCAGACAACAAAAAACCTATTTCTGCTATGTATTAAAGCTAGCTTAAACCTTCAAGTAACAATAAGTAGCAAGAATTAAGACAAGTAAAACCACATCCGGTGTCATCCCACTTGAAATCAAACAGAGACAACAATAACAGTTACAGTAACACATGTCAAAAATTCAAACATTTATAACAAAATTATTCGACAATCTAAATTTAGTATATCATTTTTCTTTCTTAAAAAAACTCTAACAACTAAAATTAATGTTAATTATGGTCAAACCGCCCCAAATAAAGTTTACTTATAAAAATTACAAATTCCATGGACGTTTAAAAAATCTAACAACTTTATCCAGACATTTTCGGAAGTTGAAAAATAAGGATTTAACCACTGAAATTCAATGGAGAATATTGAAAAGATCTAATACTCCAAGCTGCTTTGATGGTAGATGTAATTTGTGTCTAGAGGAAAAGATACAAATTATGTTATACCCTGATCCTGGTAACTTATTAAATCAAAGATGTGATTTAATAGCTAGATATAAACATAAAAATAAATTTAGACTATTTAAAAAAAACTAAGTGAATAATTAAGTAAATAAATAAATAGAAAATGATTAACTATGGTTTATTAAATGGGTAAAGATATTGGAATTTGTAATTTATATGAGCAAGCTTTATTCTATTATTGTTATTTGGGGCGGTTTGACCATAATTAATTTTAGTTTTGTTTTGGTTATTCTATGATAAAAAAAAATGTCTGGATAAAGCTGTTTGATCTTTTTAAACGTCCATGGAATTTGTAATTTTTATAAGTAAGATTTATTTTATTATTTTGGGCGATTTGACCATAATTAACATTAATTTTAGTTGTTTTAGTTTTTTTAAGGAAAAAAATGATATACTAAATTTAGATTGTCGAATAATTTTGTTATAAATGTTTGAATTTTTGACATGTGTAATTGTAACTGTTATTGTTGTCTGATTTGAAGTAGGATGACACCGGGTGTAGTTTTACTTGTCATAATTCTTGCTACTTATTGTTAATACATAAGTAAAATAGGGCTTTTTGTCTGGTTGCACTGGGTGACTCAAAAAAAAAAAAAAAACAGAACCCATATATTTTGTAGAAGTAATATCATCATCATTATCATGTCGTGCTGGTAGCACGGATATCCCTGACCCTCTCTCGCCACTTTTCCCTATCGTTCATCGCCTCCGGCAGGTCTTCTAGACGACATCCCGTATCCTCACATAGTTGCTGAATGTATGTTCGTGCTGGTCGTCCTGCCTTTGCTCGGCCATGTGTGGGGGTCCATAAGATTACATCACTTATGAGTTCGTCCCTGCTTCTCCAGCAGTGTCCTACATGTCTGGTTCGTCTAACTTGAATAGTTTTCGTAATAGGAGGCAGGTGGCCGTACAGTTGGTATCTTGTGGGGTGTTGCCGCCAGGACTTGTTCAAGATTGCTCACAGCATTCTTGTGTAACTGCCGTCTAGCTTCTTCTCCAGCCGTTTTGTTAAAGTCCACGTAGTGCACCCATATAGCAGTATCGATGTGACCGCTGCCTGGAAGAAACTGCGTTTCATTTTATCGGCTAGGTCTGATTTCCATATAATCGATAGCCTATTGATAGCTGTCCATGCCTTCGTTAACCTCGTGTCGATGTCCTTTTCGGTTGATGCGACGCTGCTTCCTGGGTTCTGTAAATGTGTAAAATTTATTTTATTTCTATTTCGTATTTGATCTGATGAAGTCCTGTTAATTTTTTAAGAGCATTGACTCATACCCATGCTTTTAACAGGATGGAAATAAATTTATTATCTTAATGTGACCAATTGTTGGTTTATTTTGGAAAAACATTTATTTGCTCTGTGGATTTTATTTACATTGAGCTCTTTACCAGGAATATTTAAATTTAATATTCTATTTTTGAATATTTTTTTTTATTTGTCTTTATTTTCCGGATTTACTGGATTGAATAATATATATATATATATATATATATATATATATATATATATATATATATAGTAATAAAGCCTAAAGAGTCAGATCAATCTACCTCGGTTTCACCGACTGGATCATCAAGAAAAATCTAAGGAAAGTTGAGTCGAACGACATTTATATAAAAAATAAGTTAGCGACCGTAGTCAAGGGCGACCAGAAGGCTCCCTTTTCAATAGCTACTTCACCAAGGTGCAGAGGAGGGCGCTACTCCATTCCCTGGATTGCTCCACTTTACCCTTGATACGTATCTTATATCGCTGAGTGCTAGGCAAGGAGGTCTCAAGTACCATTTTTAAAGTCTCTGGTATGACGTGACCGGGGATTGAACCCAGGTCTCCCGGACCATTGGCGAACACTCTACTCACAAGGTCAATGACCCGGTTACTATATAAAATAAATAAATAAGAAAATATCTTTATTTGGTTACCAAGAAAAACGAAATTAAATTGAATTAGCATAAAACCTCGTAAACCAATCAAAACCCAAACGGCGTACGGTATTAGGGCGGATAAATGAGTATGTCTGTGAGTAAATCCCCTATTCACCATTCTTTAAAGAAACTGAATCCAGTTGGTGGGACACACTTCGGCCGGCCGGCCGGCCATGGTATCAACAGCACAGATCTGGTCGGGTGTATTACGTCACTGGACATATCTCGAGCCCCAGGGGGGTCATCCCCGCTGGCTTTAACCTTCTTTGGAGGGATTAGGTTTATCGCTGGCACCTCAGGCGCTCCTTTTTTAGGGAATGCCGACGGGACCCGAGGAATTTTGGGGAATGCCGGGTGCGTCTGGGCTACGGCTCTGCGCCCGGACCCACCTTAAAAAAGGCCTTGTGCTCCACTCGTCCGGTTGGTGGGACGGGTGACAAATACCATTCTTTAAAAGAAGAGAACGAATGCAGTACATCTGGTTTTTCTTTTCGTAAAAAATAACTCTGAGGTTTGTTAGCAGGAGACAGAGGTAGATCTACACACAGTATTGCTCTGCTTAGTGTATCGAGCACTTTTTTTTGTTTAGCTTAGCTAATTTTGACGGCGTTTTTTTTTGGGGGGGAGTTGGCTTAGCATGACTATACTGTTAGATTATTTTCAAATAATACAGGTGCCTTTAGTCTTTTCGTTTTTGGTTTTTTTTTATTGAATTTTTTCCTCCAGATATCAGTTTGTATAATTCTTATTTGCAAATTACTTCATCTGGGTTTTTCATTGGCCGGGAGACCTGGGCTCAATCCAAGGTCTCGTCACACCTAAGACTTTAAAAATGGTACTTGTACCTCCTTGCTTAAAACTCAGCAAGGGTAAAGATAACCAATCCATGGAAAGAAGTAGCGCCCTCCTCTACACCTTGGTGCAGTAGCTATAGAAAAGGGAGCCTTCTGGTCGCCCTCGACTACAGTCGCCGACTTTACTTACTTATATATATATATATTGTCATCGACAGACAGACGTACTGTTTCGTTGTATCACAACTCTTTGGTGTGGCTAGACACGCAGGACGCTTCAAAATGGGATCGAAACCCCCTAACTTTACGTCAGACATAGTATCTAACCGTTCAGCCATTTTGTGTGAAATATGTCTGCTCAGGAATTATAAAGCATATTTATTAGCTTTCGTTTGTTTACATTTTTCGCTATCGGATATTGGGGTGCTCAATTCAAGTCTGGTTAAAGACCACGGAACTTTCTTGCTTGCCATCTCTCTCTCTCTCTCTCTCTCTCTCTCTCTCTCTCTCTCTCTCTAGTTTTCTAGTTAGTTTCATTGTATTGGGGTCCAATTGAGTGAGAAGTTGCTCAGTCGACTCGGGCTGCAGAATACACCGACTGCTTCTCTACAGGGGTGTAAGCACCCCACACCCATCAAGTGTCCTGAATATGACACTAAACAATCTGATGGTGAAGTTCCAGTAATGTTGGAGCTTTGGGGAATGCAGAGTATCCCTTTATTGCCATTACTCCCAGGTCCACTCTGTCCTGGAGTGGTAGCACCTGATAGGGTCCTATCTATGGATCAAATAGAACTAAACAGTGTACTCATTCTAAACTGAATTGTTTGAAATAGAACTGTTAATATGTACAAAAATGGATTTGGTCTTAAATAACCTACAATGTTTGATGTGCTTTATTTTCTTCAAACTTTTTTTTTTTTTTTTATTGCTTGCTTTTCTTTAGTTTAGGTGCGATATTCATTTTATTGGAAAGATTTAACACACACACACACACACATATACATATATATATATATATATATATATATGGGTTCATGCCTTTCCCAAGGGTATTAGTCCGAAATTGAACGTTATAGCGTGACTGGAATTCGAACTCGCTTACATTGAGGCCATAAAATGGTTCATGCCTTTCCCAGGAGTATTAGTCTGAAATTGAACGTTACAGCTCGATTGGGGTTCGAACTCACTTACCTGGAACTCGCAGTCCGGCCAAGACACTACAGGAATTCTTCTTAAAACCAAAAGGGTTTAATTACGGATTTTTTCATTTGTTTGCCGTCGTTTCCGTGTCAGTATGCGGCTATTTAGTTTAAAAAAGAAA
>OY757947.1:13513426-13515926 GCA_963585895.1 Sepioteuthis lessoniana
AAAAAAGAAAGGGAAGAAGGGCTATACCGGTTGCAAAATGATCAAATTGTGAAACCTTGCTAATCATATTTACCCAACCCCTCCGCTAGGGCAGGATATGACACTAGGTCAATTTTTTAAGCGGAGTTTAACAGGTTTGAAGTCAGAGTTTTCCTTCACCTAGACTAGTTGCCTCACCAAGGCTGAACAACCCAGCCTGTCCTACGATTAACCCATAGCTGGAGGCAGAGTAATTGGATTCATACCTTTCCCAAGGGTATTAGTGCTATGTGAAATGCAATCAGTCCAGGATTTGAACTCGTGTCACCGTGTCCAATTCCTATGACGATAACCATTACACCACTGGCACCTCCATAAACCTTACTTATTAAGACAAATATTTCATGCCTTGCTCAATAATTCAACCTGCTTGTATCGTTCGTTACCAACATAACACATGAAACAAAGAACTGAAGAAATCCTGGTTATATATATATATATATATATATATATATATATATATATATTTCTTTAAGAAAAAAACAAAGCCGGTCACACTAGGATTATAAATTTATTTCCATCCTGTTATGTGTTTTTGATATAAATAAAAAAAAACACGAAAAAAAATTAACAGATCTTCTTCAGATCTTATCTTATCTTACCAGGAAAATTTAAATGTTCACTGCTGAATGATTTATTTATTTATTTATTTTTTGTCCTGATGGAATTACTCCCAACTCCGGTTTAACTGGACCGAATAATATTATATATATATATATATATATGCCAAAGACGCAAAAAATGGTACTTGATGCCGCCTTGCTTAACAATCAACATTATACGGTACGGATCAAGAGTAAGTGGAGCAATCCAAGGAAAGGAGTCGCGCTTTTCCCAACACCTCGGTGTAGTAGCTATTGAAAAGGGAGCCTTCGGGTCACGATCGAACAACTTACTTATGTCATTCGTTACGAATATGACACATGACACATAGTAGAACAGAATGACTCATGACTATATATATATATATATATGGGATGTAACACTTTTGATACAATCCTCTGATCCCAGATGTGACCCTGTCTGCATGGCTCAGAAGATCCTTTGCAAAATAGTAAGAATTCCTCAAAAAGAAAATGTGTCTTGGGTACGATGCTAAACAAAATCTGATGGTGAAGTTCCAATCCTGGAGCTTTGGGGCCGTGTGGAATACCCCCTAATAGCCATTACTTCAAGGTCCACTCTGCCCCGCAGTGGCTGTACTGGTTAAGGTCGTAAGGGTCAAATGCATCTGTTTAAGAATTATTTGTGAATGATAAGACCGTGTACAGAAAGATTTTTTAAAAAAAATTAAAGAAACACACAAAAAAATCTAAATATAAGTGTTCGACGAACGCGATTTCATAACTGCTGGTCATAAAATAACCCTAGACGGGTTGACAGGCCGTTAAGATCAATCAGTTAATCAGATCCCAAACAGATGTGCTAGATATGTATGCTTCATCGAACATAAAGCTGACAGATCTATTTTAGGCCGAGCCGATTTATTTTTACGGGTATTATGCGAGGATGTGTGTGTGTGTGTGTGTGTGTGTGTGTGTGTGTGTGTGTGTGTGTGTGTGTGTGTTTCGGTTTATCCATTTTTCCACTTATTTTTTTGGATTTTATTAGATTTACCAAATCTACCTTTTCTCCATATATCTATATATATGTGTGTGTGTGTGTGTGTGTGTGCTGAATCCAGTTGAAAATATCGTTGTTTTTCTCACTCTTTTTCTCCCCTAAGATATCTCTCTCTCTCTCTCTCTTCTTCTTCTTCTTCTTCTTCTTCTTCTTCTTCTTCTGCACTGTTTGCAAATGCACTGAGGGGTCAAAAGCCCCGGTGCAGTTTATCCATGCGCAACACAATTTAGACCAATATTTAATTATAACCGACGGGCAGCCGGTGTGTCGCCAGTCTCGGTTCCCTGTGAACAATACGAACGCTCGTTCACGTCGGTCCGGATGCGGAAACGAGGCTAACTTCGCTCTATGTACCTAAGTATAAATGGAAACAGAAAACGTAAATATATGCAATTTGGATTGCACACGTGTGTTAAAGACTGGGAAGGACTGGTTAAAAATTAAACCCTAATTTGAACACGAGCTTGGGCGTTCAACATGACATATATATATATATATATATATATATATATATAATATATATATATATGTGTGTGTGTGTGTGTGTGTGTGTGTGTGTGTGTGTGTGTGTGTATGATATATATAACTCCGTGGGTATATATATATATATACATATATAAATATGTATACGTATATATATATATATATATGTGTGTGTGTGTGTGTGTGTGTGTGTGTGTTGGTGTATACATATATATATATATATATATATATGTTGAAATAGGTAGGTTCACGAACAGATTTGTATTTTTTTAATTTATTTATCTATTCATTCATTTTATTCTTACATACGTGAAGTTTGCAAACACGAGTGAGTTCAGGTCTCATTGAGTACCCC
>OY757947.1:13518426-13525926 GCA_963585895.1 Sepioteuthis lessoniana
TATCGTTTGGAGTTTGCTCAATATCAATGCAAATAAGCATCCATGATAGTATATATATATATATATATATATAAACAAATATATTTATTCATTATATCTCTATAGTCATCCACATAGAGATCTGTTTCGTTCTATCAGAACTCATCAGTGTCACTAGACATATTAGCTTCCCGTAACCGGGATCGAAACCTGGTTGACTCAAACGCCAAGCCAAGCCTCTAACCCTTCAGCCACGAGGAGCCATTAGCTGCGATGTAAATTTGAAATGGTTATGAATCACAATTACTATTGTTTACATACATCCGTTCAACGGCTGCCGAGACCTCAATTCATATGTATGAAGAGACTTGCAATAAACGCTAATGGCAACACGATTACTTCATTCGCCAGAGAACTCAACCATACGGAGGTAGGGGAGTATATATCTCTATAGTCATCCACAGACAGATCTGTTTCGTTCTATCAGAACTCATCAGTGTGGCTAGACATATTAGCTTCCCGTAGCCGGGAATTCATTCATTATATATATTTATCTATATGTATATATATATACACACACACAAATATGCGCATACACACACACATACATACATATATATATATATATGAATTCTCGAGAAAGTGCAAAATTTTAGAATAGCTTTGCGTAGAGCATACCTAGCAAGTTCTAAACCGGGAGTCTTTTTGCTTCCTTGTCATGGAGTTCTTCTGCCGAGACGTGACCGAAAAAAGGGTCTTTTTTTAAAACTCTCAATGTATATATATATATGTATATATATATTAGTGACAATTTAGCACGAAAATGCCAAGCAGAATCAAAATATATTTTGAATTAACAATACGATATTAAAACAAGATAAACCCACATCTAAAAATTCCACGTTGTCGATCCTCAGTGCTACTAATTTCGATATATATATATATATATATATATATATATATATATATATATATATATATATATAAGTATTATTTGGTCCAGTTAAACCGGAGTTGGGAGTAATTCCATCAAGACAAGAAAACTATTCAAGAGTAAACATTTAAATTTTCCTGGTAAAGAGCTCAATGTAACTGACATTATAGAGCAATAATTTCATTAAGAAAAAACACAAACCGGTCACATTAGGATTATGAATTTATTTCCATCCTGTTATGTGTTTTGGAAAAATCAAAAAACACGAAATATATATATATATATATATATATATATATATATATATATATATATATATATATATATCACTTTGGTTTGAGTAGCGGCCAGGGTATAGCAATCTATTTGATGCCCGTGTTACCGCGACGTCCGTGAAACTCTATCTAGCGAACTGCTCGTAAGAACTGTAAACCATCTTTTAAAATTTTAAACTTAATCAGTTTAATCTCTTTAAATTGGGACCTGTATTAAAAACGCGACATAAACCCTAATCCAAATTTAATTTTGCAATAAAAAGAACAATTCATTTAATGCAATATCTGCCATAGAAAAGTATTGAAAATAATTTTCTTATAGAAATGTGCTATAAATGTTTTTACGACCGAAGTGTATCGAGGATGATATTGCGGTAGACATGTAATGAAAAAACTTTTACTATAGAAATGTATTACATGTTATTTTATCATAGAAATGTATTGAAAATATTTCCTTATAGAAATGCAATGAAAATGATTTTCCACTGGGAATAGTGTGAAAAAACTTTTGCTAAAGAAATGTATTACATGTTATTTTATCAGAGAAATGTATTGAAAATATTTCCTTATAGAAATGCAATGAAAATGATTTTCCACTGGGAATAGTGTGAAAAAGCTTTTGCTATAGAAATGTATTACATGTTATTTTATCATAGAAATGTATTGAAAATATTTCCTTATAGAAATGCAATGAAAATGATTTTCCACTGGGAATAGTGTGAAAAAGCTTTTACTATAGAAATGTATTACATGTTATTTTATCATAGAAATGTATTGAAAATATTTCCTTATAGAAATGCAATGAAAATGATTTTCCACTGGGAATAGTGTGAAAAAACTTTTGCTAAAGAAATGTATTACATGTTATTTTATCAGAGAAATGTATTGAAAATATTTCCTTATAGAAATGCAATGAAAATGATTTTCCACTGGGAATAGTGTGAAAAAGCTTTTGCTATAGAAATGTATTACATGTTATTTTATCATAGAAATGTATTGAAAATATTTCCTTATAGAAATGCAATGAAAATGATTTTCCACTGGGAATAGTGTGAAAAAGCTTTTACTATAGAAATGTATTACATGTTATTTTATCATAGAAATGTATTGAAAATATTTCCTTATAGAAATGCAATGAAAATGATTTTCCACTGGGAATAGTGTGAAAAAGCTTTTACTATAGAAATGTATTACATGTTATTTTATCATAGAAATGTATTGAAAATATTTCCTTATAGAAATGCAATGAAAATGATTTTCCACTGGGAATAGTGTGAAAAAACTTTTGCTAAAGAAATGTATTACATGTTATTTTATCAGAGAAATGTATTGAAAATATTTCCTTATAGAAATGCAATGAAAATGATTTTCCACTGGGAATAGTGTGAAAAAGCTTTTGCTATAGAAATGTATTACATGTTATTTTATCATAGAAATGTATTGAAAATATTTCCTTATAGAAATGCAATGAAAATGATTTTCCACTGGGAATAGTGTGAAAAAGCTTTTACTATAGAAATGTATTACATGTTATTTTATCATAGAAATGTATTGAAAATATTTCCTTATAGAAATGCAATGAAAATGATTTTCCACTGGGAATAGTGTGAAAAAACTTTTGCTAAAGAAATGTATTACATGTTATTTTATCAGAGAAATGTATTGAAAATATTTCCTTATAGAAATGCAATGAAAATGATTTTCCACTGGAAATTGTGTGAAAAAGCTTTTGCTATAGAAATGTATTACATGTTATTTTATCATAGAAATGTATTGAAAATATTTCCTTATAGAAATGCAATGAAAATGATTTTCCACTGGGAATAGTGTGAAAAAGCTTTTGCTATAGAAATGTATTACATGTTATTTTATCATAGAAATGTATTGAAAATATTTCCTTATAGAAATGCAATGAAAATGATTTTCCACTGGGAATAGTGTGAAAAAGCTTTTACTATAGAAATGTATTACATGTGATTTTATCATAGAAATGTATTGAAAATATTTCCTTATAGAAATGCAATGAAAATGATTTTCCACTGGGAATAGTGTGAAAAAGCTTTTGCTATAGAAATGTATTACATGTTATTTTATCATAGAAATGTATTGAAAATATTTCCTTATAGAAATGCAATGAAAATGATTTTCCACTGGGAATAGTGTGAAAAAGCTTTTGCTATAGAAATGTATTACATGTTATTTTATCATAGAAATGTATTGAAAATATTTCCTTATAGAAATGCAATGAAAATGATTTTCCACTGGGAATAGTGTGAAAAAGCTTTTACTATAGAAATGTATTACATGTTATTTTATCATAGAAATGTATTGAAAATATTTCCTTATAGAAATGCAATGAAAATGATTTTCCACTGGGAATAGTGTGAAAAAACTTTTGCTAAAGAAATGTATTACATGTTATTTTATCAGAGAAATGTATTGAAAATATTTCCTTATAGAAATGCAATGAAAATGATTTTCCACTGGGAATAGTGTGAAAAAGCTTTTGCTATAGAAATGTATTACATGTTATTTTATCATAGAAATGTATTGAAAATATTTCCTTATAGAAATGCAATGAAAATGATTTTCCACTGGGAATAGTGTGAAAAAGCTTTTGCTATAGAAATGTATTACATGTTATTTTATCATAGAAATGTATTGAAAATATTTCCTTATAGAAATGCAATGAAAATGATTTTCCACTGGGAATAGTGTGAAAAAGCTTTTACTATAGAAATGTATTACATGTGATTTTATCATAGAAATGTATTGAAAATATTTCCTTATAGAAATGCAATGAAAATGATTTTCCACTGGGAATAGTGTGAAAAAGCTTTTGCTATAGAAATGTATTACATGTTATTTTATCATAGAAATGTATTGAAAATATTTCCTTATTGAAATGCAATGAAAATGATTTTCCACTGGGAATAGTGTGAAAAAGCTTTTACTATAGAAATGTATTACATGTTATTTTATCATAGAAATGTATTGAAAATATTTCCTTATAGAAATGCAATGAAAATGATTTTCCACTGGGAATAGTGTGAAAAAGCTTTTGCTATAGAAATGTATTACATGTTATTTTATCATAGAAATGTATTGAAAATATTTCCTTATTGAAATGCAATGAAAATGATTTTCCACTGGGAATAGTGTGAAAAAGCTTTTACTATAGAAATGTATTACATGTTATTTTATCATAGAAATGTATTGAAAATATTTCCTTATTGAAATGCAATGAAAATGATTTTCCACTGGGAATATTGTGAAAAAGCTTTTACTATAGAAATGTATTACATGTTATTTTATCATAGAAATGTATTGAAAATATTTCCTTATAGAAATGCAATGAAAATGATTTTCCACTGGGAATAGTGTGAAAAAACTTTTGCTAAAGAAATGTATTACATATTATTTTATCATAGAAATGTATTGAAAATATTTCCTTATAGAAATGCAATGAAAATGATTTTCCACTGGGAATAGTGTGAAAAAGCTTTTACTATAGAAATGTATTACATGTTATTTTATCATAGAAATGTATTGAAAATATTTCCTTATAGAAATGCAAGGAAAATGATTTTCCACTGGGAATAGTGTGAAAAAGCTTTTACTATAGAAAAGTATTACATGTTATTTTATCATAGAAATGTATTGAAAATATTTCCTTATTGAAATGCAATGAAAATGATTTTCCACTGGGAATATTGTGAAAAAGCTTTTACTATAGAAATGTATTACATGTTATTTTATCATAGAAATGTATTGAAAATATTTCCTTATAGAAATGCAATGAAAATGATTTTCCACTGGGAATAGTGTGAAAAAGCTTTTACTATAGAAATGTATTACATGTTATTTTATCATAGAAATGTATTGAAAATATTTCCTTATAGAAATGCAATGAAAATGATTTTCCACTGGGAATAGTGTGAAAAAACTTTTGCTAAAGAAATGTATTACATATTATTTTATCATAGAAATGTATTGAAAATATTTCCTTATAGAAATGCAATGAAAATGATTTTCCACTGGGAATAGTGTGAAAAAACTTTTGCTATAGAAATGTATTACATGTTATTTTATCATAGAAATGTATTGAAAATATTTCCTTATTGAAATGCAATGAAAATGATTTTCCACTGGGAATAGTGTGAAAAAGCTTTTACTATAGAAATGTATTACATGTGATTTTATCATAGAAATGTATTGAAAATGATTTCACTATTGGAATTGCATTGAAAATAAACGAATGATGTCCCAATAGAAGAGATACAATGACAAAAATAGATCTTTCAATAAAGATGAACCAGATATTTCATTTTTTTTATCCTCTTTCTCATCATAGGCTACGATATCCGGCATTATTACTTACCTCCCTTTGGCACGTATCGACTGAGATATTTCGAAAGCAAAATAACAATAAAATAAAATAAAAACCCAATCAAACAATCGAACAAACAATTAAAAATAGAAATAGAATATTAAAAAAAAAGAAAAGAAAAAGGTAAAATCGACCTTATTAAAACCTTAAAAAGATTCTATGTCGAATTCCGAACAAGGACTCGACAACATTGATTCTGTTTCAGTAACTATCAGCCGACATTTTCTTTTCTTTTTTTTCTTTTTTTTTTTTTGATTTGTCTGATCCTGCTTCTTCGTTTTTTTGTTTCTTTGTGGTGGGGGGTGTTTTCGTTTTTACTTTAATTTTTTGTTTCTTCTTTTTTTGGGGGGGGTTACGGATTCTCACATCAAAGTATTGTATTCGTCTTTTGATTTCATTATTAGATTAATAAATAAAAGAGGGGGGATGTTTAAACTATTATTGAAGCAATACGGAGATAAACTGTGCAGAAAAACAGACAGATAAAACGAAAAAAATATATAAATTAATGGGCATATTAATAGACAGACATTAATGAAAAATAAACATGAGGCGTAAAAAAAGAAACTTCAATTGATTTCTGCAACAATGTCCCTCTCAATGTATATATATATATATATATATATATATATATATATATGTGTGTGTGTGTGTGTGTGTGTGTGTGTATACGTCATTATTGGTTCGCATCTATCTCGGTTTGTTTACACCTGTGAGTATAATAATATGTATTGTAATCAAACCATATCTTCAAACGAATCCATCGATGTATCTACACCAGTCTTTTCTTATATATATATATATATATATATATATATATATATATATATATATATATATATATATATTTATATATATATATATATATATATATATATATATATATATATATCGCAGTCTTCATATCTATCAATCTATCTACCTATCTATCTCAGCTTGTTCATATCAATCTATCTTTTTATCTACATATCTCAATCTGTTTATATCCACGTCAGTCTCTTCAGATCTATCTGTCTACGAAGACACTAATATATATATATATATATATATATATATATATATATATATATATATATCTGAGAGTATATATCTTTTATAATTCTAAGTTTATATATATGTATATATATATGTGTATGTTATATATATATATATATATATATATATATATATATATATATATATATATTAGTCTCTTTAAATGTATCACGCTTTTTTTTATCTACCTCGATCTTTTCATATCTATCTATCATTATACTTATCTCATTGTTTGTATCTATACACTCATCTATGTCTTTCTCTTTCTATCTCCCTCTCTACCTCACTCTTTCTATATATATATATATATATATATATGTAAGTTTATATATATATATATATATATGTAAGTTTATATATATATATATATATATATATATATATATATATATATATGTAAGTTTATATATATATATATATATAAACCTCATCAAATCTATATCACTTTTTGTATCTATTTCAAAACAATCTACCATACTATCTTTGTCAGTGTTTGTATCAATGTTATTCTTTTTGACTTTGTCTCTCTTCCTTGTCCTCTTTCTCTCTCTCTCTCTTTCTCTCTACCCCCCTCTCTCTCTATCTATCTATCTATATATCTATATATCTATATCTATATATATATATAATTATTGCATGTAAAACTTGTTGCAATTATAATAGCAAGTAACCACATAATACAAGTAATAGTTTTACGTTTTTGCGATCATCAGAAAAATTGCAAATACAATGGCGAGATGGTACACGGAAAGTATGCACTATAAAACTAATCTATAAAGAATTAAGAACAAAATTAGATATATCTGAACAATAATAATAACACTAATAGATAGATAGATAGATAGATAGATAGATATGAATGTTGATATCTTTCTTTGCCTTCCTCT
>OY757947.1:13535926-13571746 GCA_963585895.1 Sepioteuthis lessoniana
AGAAGACCAGACCTAATAATAATCAACAAAAAAAAGAGAATTTGTAAAATTGTCGACTAATGTAATGATGTTCAAAATCATTTTAAACATTATTTCAAACATATCTATTTCTCCCATAAATAGAACCTTAATATGTACGACTTAGATAGATAGATAGATAGATAGATAGATAGATAGATAGATATGAACAGACTGGGATACATACATACATACATACATACATACATACATACATATGAACATATTGATTGACAGATATATTGGTAGATATGATTAGACTGAGATAGATAGATCGATAGATAGATAGATATGGAAAGAAAGAAAGAAAGAAAGAAAGAAAGAAAGAAAGAAAGATATGGAAAGAAAGATAGATAGATAGATAGATAGATAGATAGATAGATAGATAGATAGATATGGAAAGAAAGAAAGAAAGATAGATAGATCGATAGATAGATATATAGATATGGAAAGAAAGAAAGAAAAAAAGAAAGAAAGATAGATATGGAAAGAAAGATAGATAGATAGATAGATAGATAGATAGATATGGAAAGAAAGAAAGATAGATAGATAGATATGGAAAGAAAGAAAGAAAGAAAGAAAGATATGGAAAGAAAGAAAGAAAGAAAGAAAGAAAGAAAGATAGATAGATAGATAGATAGATAGATAGATAGATAGATAGATAGATATGGAAAGAAAGAAAGATAGATAGATAGATAGATAGATAGATAGATAGATATGGAAAGAAAGAAAGAAAGAAAGAAAGAAAGAAAGATAGATAGATAGATAGATAGATAGATAGATAGATAGATAGATAGATATGGAAAGAAAGAAAGATAGATAGATAGATAGATAGATTTCCCTTTTTCTATCAATCTTCAAAATTGTTTTCTCAATTTCTAAGAAGAATTTAAAAAATACTTCCGATGACGGCCCTGCATGCTAACCACTCAGCTCAGCATAAAGTCGGACGTGGTGTAAGTGCCATGCATTTTGCATTGCCAACAACACTGGGCCCCGAAATGCGGATAAAAAAAAGTGCATTTTGTTATGCAACATGGCGGCCACTATCGCATGTTTCTTGCATTGCTTCAACAGGATGATGATGGGTAAGCAAGATGGTCGTTACCATGGGAGACAGAGAACAGGGAAAATGTCATAACAAAGGGCGGGGTTAGGTAAGAGAGTGGAAGCAATGCGGTGGTGGTGAAATAGAGAGCATGGTGTTAGAAGAAGAAGAAGAAGAAGAAGAAGAAGAAGAAGAAGAAGAAGAAGAAGAAGAAGAAGAAGAAGAAGTGACTGACAGAAGAAGAAGAAGAAGAAGAAGAAGAAGAAGAAGAAGAAGAAGACTTGCTCACGGAGAGAAGAAGAAGAAGAAGAAGAAGAAGAAGAAGAAGAAGAAGAAGAAGAAGAAGAAGAAGAAGAAGAAGAAGAAGAAGAAGAAGAAGAAGAAGAAAGTTTTTTTAAAAGATTAGGATTTAAAACAATTTTCGCTTAGTACAGTATAGAATCGAAAAAAAAAAGGAATTTAGTAAATTCCGGGTAAGAATACTGTGTTGCGCAGCATCCCTTCTTCTCTGAAGATCAGATGCCAATGCTACACGTTTCACTCCTTCTTTTTTAGTACAAGGCAAGGGGGGTGGAATCTGGCATCAATATCGCCGTTGGAGTTGTCAGAACGAGTTTGAAGAATATGTCGGGTTTCTAAAAATTCCAATTTCTGATTTGGAATTTAGAGTATTTCCTTCTCCTAGGTTGGTTTCCTTACCAGGGCAGAAGAACCAAGTTTACCCTATTATTTACGAATCGTTTGAAGTGGACAGATTGCATTCGTGTTTTTTCCAAGGTTATTGGCTCAAAGTGAAAAGCTAACAGACTATTCCAGTATTTGAACTCTGATTGCTGATTTTATTTACTTCGTTAACCGCTCCGATCGTAAGGATAGGGAATAAAATGAAAGTAATAATATTTACTAATGCCAGTCTTCCATACAGATTAATGTCAGCCCGGAAAATCAGCATTTTAAGATACCGGTTCTTTCAGCTGCTCAAAGAGCAATTACTGTCAGGGGTTTTTTTTTTTTTACAAATATCTCAGTGGGCTTTTAATTTGTTTGGTTGGGTTTTATGGCATATCAATCATTGTAGGTTATTTAATGTCAAATCCTCTTTATACATATATATTAAACATATATGATTTGGTTTGGTTGGGTTTTATGGCATATCAACCATTGTAGGTTATTTAATACCAAATCCTCTTTATACATATATATTAAATATATCTGATTTGGTTTGGTTGGGTCTTATGGCATCTCAACCATTGTAGGTTATTTAATACCAAATCCTCTTTATACATATATATTAAATATATATGATTTGGTTTGGTTGGGTCTTATGGCATATCAACCATTGTAGGTTATTTAATACTAAATCCTCTTTATACATATATATTAAATATATATGATTTGGTTTGGTTGGGTTTTATGGCATATCAACCATTGTAGGTTATTTAATGTCCAATCCTCTTTATACATGTATATTAAATATATATGATTTAGTTTGGTTGGGTTTTATGGCATATCAACCATCGTGAGTTATTTAATGCCATCAACCATATATGCATTTACTTAACCCCTCCGCAAGGTTGGTTTTAAGCAGAGTTTAACGATTTTGAATTCAAAGCTTTCCTTCTTCTAGACTGATTGCCATACCAAGGTCAAACACTCAGTCTGCCCTACTATTTACCCATAACTAGGAGGAGAATAATTGGATTCATACCTTTCCCAAAGGTATTAGTGCTTTGTTAAATGCAAACAACCTTTATGGCATATCAACCTTTGGAGGTTTTTTTAACGCCAAATCCATTTTCATACAAATAATCAGTTTTATTTCAAACAATTCAGTTTTGCATAAGTACACGGTTTAATTGTCAAAAACACTTCTATTTCAAGCTATTCACTTTATTCAAACAGTTCTAATTCAAATAATTCAGTTTAGTATAAGTATAGATTTTGTTTACATACAGTTAAATGTCAAAACAGTTCTATATCAAACAATTCAGCCTAGCGTAAGTACAGTTTGAATGTCAAAAAACAGTTCCATTTCTAATAATTAAGTTTAGCATAAACACGCAGTTTAAATGTAAGTACAGTTTAATTGTCAAAAATATTTCTATTTCAAGATATTCAGTTTAGTCAAACAGTTCTAATTCAAATAATTCAGTTTAGCAAAATGTATGCAGTTTAGTTCTATTTGAACCATAGATAGGGCCATATAAGGTGCTACCATTCCGGGCCAGAGTGGACCTGGGAGCAATGGCAATGAAGGGGTGCTCCGCATGCTCTAAAGTTCCAGCATCACTGGAACCTCACCATCAGACTGTTTAATGTAATATCAAGACACTCCTTGTGGGGGGGTCTTACCCCCTCTGCAGAGGTGCAGTCGGTGTATTCTACAGCCCCAGCCGACTGCGCAAGCAGCTATGTGGTTTCAAATGACTAATAACATGATTGACCAGTTCTATTTAACTCAGTGGTCACCCATCGAGATTTGGTTGGTTCGATTTGGTTTGGTTTGGTTTTATGGCTCATCAACCATTGTAGGTTATTTAATGCCAAATCCATTTTTATACATATAAGTATAAGTAAAGTTAGCGACCTTAGACGAGGGTGACCTGAAGGCTCCCTTTTCAATAGCTACTACAGTGAGGTGTAGGAGAGGGCGTTACTCCATTTACTGGATTACTCCGCTTTACCCTTGATATTTACATAATAATGCTGAGTGTTAAGCAAAGTGGTATCAAGTACCATTTTTGAGTCTTTGGTATGACTCGACCTAGGATTGAACCCCAGTCTCCATTGGCAAACACTCTACTCGTGAGACCAATGGCCTGGTTTTATACATATAATCGGTTCTATTTCAAACAATTCAGTTTAGCATGAGTACGTAGTTTACTTCTATTTGATCCATATATAGAACCCTATCAGATGCTACCACTCCGGACCAGAATGAAACTGGGAGTGATGGCAATGAAGGGGTTCTCTGCATCACACAAAGCTTCAGTATTACTGGAACCTCAGCATCAGATTGTTTAGCGTCATATCCAGGACAATTGTTAGGGGAGTCTTACCTCTCTGCAGAGATGCAGTCGGTGTATTCTGCAGCCCCAGCCGATTCGGCCACAGGACACTCGTTGAGGGAGTCTTACTCCTCTGCAGAGATACAATCGGTGTATTCTGCAGCCCCAGCCGATTCGGGCACAGGATACTCGTTGGAGGAGTCTTACTCCTCTGCAGAGATACAATCGGTGTATTCTGCAGCCCCAGCAGACTCGGCCACAGGACACTCGTGGGGGGAGTCTTACTCCTCTGGAGTTCTACAGTTAAATGTCAAAACAACTCTATATTAAACAATTCAGTTTAGTATAAGTACAGTTTGAATGTCAAAAACAGTTCCATTTCAAATTATTCAGTTTAGCATAAGCACATAGTTTAAATGTAAGTACAGTTTTATTGTCAAAAACATATCTATTCAGTTTAGTCAAACTATTCAGTTTAGCATAAGTATGCCGTTAGTTCTATTTAACTCATAGATAGGGTCCTATCAAGGGATACCATTCCAGGCAAGAGTGAAACTGGGAGCAATGGCAATTGAGGGGTGCTCCGCATTCCCCAAAGCTCCAGCATCACTGCAACCATCAGATTGTTTTGAGTCATATCTAGGACACTCATTGGGAGGGGGTTTACCCCACTGCAGAGGTGCAGTCGGTGTATTCTACAGCCCAAGCCGACTGTGTAAGAAAAAAGCAACCATAGGAGGTTATCTAATTCCAGATCCTCTTTACATATACGAGGATCATTAAATAGGTTTCCAGACTTTTTTCGTATGGGCACTTTTATTGATAGTACACACGTGAAACTCTAGTCCCCTTCGAAGCTATCTCCTCCGGCTGCAATGTACTTGTTGTACCGTTCCAACAATTTCTGGAAGGCCCCATTGAAGTCTTCTTGTGTGAGCGTGTCAATGACCTTCGTCACAGCCTCTTTCATCTCCTCAATTGTCTCATAACGACAGCCTCTGAGCTTAGGGAGTAACCAAAAGTCACAGGGAGCAAGGTCTGGACTATAGGGACGGTGAAGAATTGTCTTAATGCCCATCTTGGTCAAATAGTCTGTGACAAGGATGAAGCTGTAGATTGGTGCTTTGTCCTGGTGGAAATGCCACTGACCCGATTTGAAGAGTGCTGGCCTTTTCCCTAGGAATCTTCTCCTGAACTCCCTTACAACCTCAACATAGTAACCCTAACCCTAACCCTTTGGCCAATCAACTCTGGTCTGTTGACTTCCTTACTCCTCCCACACCTCTCATCATCCCTCACAGACTCCTTGCCTTCCTTGAATCTCTTATGCCACTCAAAAACTGATGCTCGATTCATACAAGATGGTCGAAAAACATTCTGAAGTATTCCATACGTTTCTGTGGCATCATTTTTTCCAAGTAAAACAAAATCTTATTGCATATTGTTCTTCTAAAGTGTCCTCCCATCCAGACCGCATTTTTGAAATTGACCAGCTGTGACAATCAGGCTTTAGTAGGGTGTATTCCAATTCCTGCTGTAGCTGTTGATTTGATCCTGAAATCATAAAAATTGGTCAATCATCTCATAAGATGTATAACAATAATATGTTGAATTTTCAAGAGTCTACGCCAATTTTAAATGCCTGTACAAAAAAAGTGGGGAAACTTATTGAAGGCACCACGTATATATGATTTGTAAACGCATAGTTTGCATGTAACATTTTAAAAAGATCTTACTTGTTTGTATGTAGCTAAATGGTTGTAAATGTTAAATGGTTCCAAGTATTGCTATGTTATGCCAATATTTAAATTACCCACACTGTTAAAGGGTTTCAAGTATTGCTATTTAACATGAATAATTCTATTCAACATTACTCATTCGTTTGCACACAGTCAAATGGTTCTAAGTATTGCTATGTAACACAAACAATTCAGTCGCGCTATTACGTTCACTTTCGGGCAAATACCCTTGGGAAAGGTATGAGCCCCCTTATCCTCCCAGCTATGGGTTAAATAGTACCACTACTATTCTTCTACTAGGGGAATGGCTTTGGCATTAAATAACCTACAAAGAGTTGATATGCCATTAAACAAAGAAACCAAACCAAACCAAAAAAATAATTCAATTAACATCAATCATTTGTTTACACTCAGTTAGATGATCAAATAATCTAATATAGTATAAGTCATCAAAGTTAAATGGTTCCAAGTATTGCTATGTATCACTAACAATTCAATTAACATCAGTCATTTGTTTACACACAGTAAAATGTTCAAACAATTTTAAACAATACAATTATTATAAGTCCTTTGTTTGCACACAGTTTAAATGTCAAACAGTTCTTTTTGAGCCATAGATAGGACCTTAGCAGGTGCTACTAGTGCGAGTCAGAGTGGACCCGGGAGTAAAGGCGATGAAGGGCTACTCCGCATTCCCTAGAGTTCCAAGGCTAGAGCTTCACCATCAGATTGCTTAATCTCGTATCCAAGACACTCTTTTGTGGGGGAGCAGTCTTACCCTTCCGCAGGGGTACAGTCGGTGCATTCTACCCAAGGGTATTAGCGCGTCTTGGATTTTGATTTGATTCCATTTCCGAAAACTAAAACCATTACGGCCATAGATAGTCAAGCTATTATTGTTATGGAATGAGCTTAATCCTCACTGGGTACCCAGTCACTTGATACCACTACAGTACGTACCTCCTTAGTTGTGGGCCTGTACCAGATTAAACTGTATATTGACAAGCATAATCTATTCATATCTATTCGCTTTTGCCTATATTTTGCCTCGTTATGTATTTAACAAGGTGTTCACATCTATTATTGACATCTCACTGCTAGGTAACAAATTCTCTTTCTCACTCGGATCTATCTATCTATCTATCTATCTGTCCGTCTCAGTTGTTCATCTATCTAACTTTACTATTCATTACCAACCCCTCTGCTCGGGCAGGATATGACACAAGGTCAATTTTTAAGCGGAGTTTAACAGGTTTGAATTCAGAGTTTTCCTTCTCCTAGACTAGTTGCCTCACCAAGGCTGAACAACCAAGTCTGCCCCATTATTTACCCATAGCCGGAGGGAGAATACTTAGATTCATACCTTTCCCAAGGGTATTAGTGCTATGTGAAATGCAATTAGTCTTGTCCAGGATTTGAACTCGTGTCGCTGTGTCCATTTCCTACGACGATAACCATTACACCACGGGCACTTCCATACTCTATTATTCATATCTATCCATCGAACGATCGACATATCACAGACTAGTCAATTTACGATCTAACTTTGATTCTATCTATCTATATATATATATATATATATATATATATATATATATATATATATATATTTCTTGATCTCTGTCGGTCGATCGATCTATCTCAGTCTTGTCTACTTAGGTTCTCACCCAGATAAATAGATAGATAGATCGACAGACGGAATCAAGTTGAGAAACTAAGTTATCTATACTGAGATCTTGACTCTCTCTCTCTCTCTCTCTCTCTCTCTCTCTCTCTCTCTCTTCACACACACACACACACACATATATATATATAGGATCCGGCGACAAACAGGTTGCGATAAACATTTCAAAATTAATATATATATATATATATATATACACACACAAACCACACACACACACACATATATATATATATATATATAATTCTACCTCCTCCCACCCTTCCTTCCTGTGTCTAATCTGAATTATTTTATCCATTAGAAGAAGTCCTGTTATTTTTGGTGTTATTGATTCATATAATCCTAATGTGACCGGTTTTTTGTTTTTCTTAAAGATATATATATATAGATATAGATATACTTCTAACTTTATATACATACTTTGCTTTTCTATAAGGGATAATGATTGGCTCTCCTATTGATCTCAACCTACAACTCCCTAACATTTGAGTTAAAGATATGAACTATTTGACAACCTACACACGTGATTTGTTTATAGTGGTGAAGGTTTTTGTAGAACCAGCCAGAATTTTGAGATGGGCTGATAACAAAACATGGTGTACTAATAAACCACAGATTCTCCTAATCAATAATTCTTGTGTTTTAAATTTAGATTTTTTCCTTCTCCTAGACCGGTCACCTCATCTAATCTACCCAACTATTTTGCACATATATAAACTCATGTGTATTCATCTTTATCGTTTTACACATATATGTGTATACATATATGAGTATATATATATATATATATATATATATATGTGTGAGTGTGTGTGTGTGTGTGTGTGTGTGTGTGTGCGCGCGTATACAGAGTAGAATGAGTAAACTGTCGTCTAAATTACGCATAAAAATAACACTTTATCACATTTATTTTCCATAGTTACATTATAATATCTTGAAATCCTCATTGGTCTAGTGTTCGACAATGGTATGGGAGACCGGGGTTCAATTCCAGGTCGCGTCATACCAAAGACTTTAAAAATCGTTCTTGATACCTCCTTGCTTAACACTCAGCTATATAAGGTATTTATCAAGGGTAGAATAGAGCTATACAGGGAAAGGAGTAGCGCCCTTCCTTACACCTTGGTGTAGTAGCTATTGAAAAGGGAGCCTTCTGGTCGCCCTCGACTACAGTCGCCGACTTTACTTACTCACATTTATTTGATTTGGTTTCTTTGTTTAACGGCATATCAACCTTTGTTGGTTGTTTAATGCCAAATCCAGCCTTCTAGAAGAACAAAAGTGGTACTATTTAACCATAGCTAGGAGGGTAAAGGGGTCCATACTTTTCCCGCGGGTATTTGTCCGAAAGTGATCGTAATAGCGCGATTGGGGATATAATTGTGTGTGTGGCTCATTGCCCAAGTGGGTAGAGTTTTGGTGACAAAATATAACTTGTATGCATGTAGCGTTTGTATATGTGTATATGTATATCTATTGTGTGTGTGTGCATATGGCCTAATGAGTAGAGTGTTTGCCAATGATCCGGGAGACCTGCGTTCAATCCCAGGTTGCGTCATACCAAAGACTTTAAAAAGGGTACTTGATGCCTCCCTGCTTAGCACTCATCAATATAAAGTACGTATCAAGGGTAAAGTGGAGCAATCCAGGGAAAGGAATAGCGCCCTCCTACACCTCAGTGTAGTAGCAATAGAAAACGGAGCCTTCAGGTCGCCCTCGACTAAGGTCGCCAACTTTACTTACTATATATATGTGTGTGTGTGTGTATGTGTTTGTATGTGAAAGAAATCACCATTAGCTTCAACTGCGGCCTCCACGTGACTTCGGAATCTGCAAGCCTTTTCCTCAGCCTCCTTATTTAAATTGGTAAATACTGTCGTTATCCTTGCCTTCAGTTCATCTTTAGTGCGGCATGAAGTTTTGTTGGTCTCTCGCTCGACTGCTCCCCTCATAATAATCAAGTGTATAGAAATCTGCAGATTTAGGCGATCAGATGTTAGGAGTGTTGTGGACACAGAAATTTCCGCACTGCCAAGATGAGATTTTCCTGCTTGTGTATCATAGTACAGAGGCCTGTTGCCAGGCGTAGGGTCTACCAGTAGCCACCGTCTCCATCCAGTTCAGTACTTCCTCCTCCAGGTACTTGATGTAGGCCTTCGTATTAATTCTGGGGCCATGTGGGAAGATAAATGAAGGCTTAACATGACCATCGCTAGAGGCCACCCCAAACACAATGATCTGGGTATTTGATTTTTATCAATATGAATATGATTCTGTCTTCAGATTGGCACCCAAACACTCGGAAATCTTCGTATTGGAGCTTCCGGGAAGAATGCCAACAGTACAGCATACTGTTTTCAAGTTTCTGGAAGCATGAATTGCTTTCCTCACAGTGCCCAACTGTTTTTCTTGAAGATATATATATATATATATATATATATATATATATATATATATATATATATATTAGGGATAGGTTTCAGAGATTTTTTTTTAATAAAAGTAAGGTTTTTTATTCTTATTTATTTTTTTTTTTGTTTTTTGTTTTTGTTATGTAAATTTTAAGCTAGGTGGGTTTTTGGTGAATATAAGACGGCGCTTTCTCCTTTAGCATTAGTTGGAGTTAGGCTTCCTGATGATCCGATAAGGTGAAACTTTAGTAGAAGATTTCCGACTCGCGATTTAAATTAATTTTATAATTGGCTCCACTTGTGTTGAGCACTTTTGTAATTGTAGCATTGCAGGATTCGCGGAAGGTTTTTACTTTTCTTTTGACCAACTGACTGCGTATGCCTTGATTTTTTTCAAGAGGTCGGACGAGGCTGGCCTTTTCTTTCTTTTTGATCTATAATTTTTTCTTTTTCCCCCGGGCGGTGATTCGAGATACTTTTATCTCTTGTTCTTGGCGGGTTTTTTTTCGGGTCTTTTTTTTTTTTTTCTAGTACCGTGAATGCTGGTAGATATTAGATTAGTAGATATATATATATATATATATACTTCTAACTTTATATACATAGTTTGGTTTCCTATAAGGGATAATGAGAAGCTCTCCTATTGATCTCAACCTAGGAGCACCAAAGACAAAACATGAAACAAACAAAGCGTGATTAATCATTCGAAAAGGCGTCGATTTACACATCACACCCTCTTTCTGTCTGTGTATGTGTACGTGTATGCGTGTGTATTTGTATATATATATATATATATCAGGGGCGGAGACGGGACTAGTGCTACTCGTGCCCGGCACGACCAATAACTCGGTCAATGTTATTCAAAATGGATTAAAAATCATCCATTAATTTCAAGCAAACATACTTAGTCTGATCTCAATTAAATTACGTATCTATTCAAGTTTCGATAACTAAGTAGCCAAAAGTTCATAAATATATCTGGGAATAATACAACGATGCTGTTTTGAACGGATGGTCTTTGTCCGGCCACCGTCAGATTCACTGAACATCCCAATAAATCGGCTATAATGTTGAACGCGCTATCCGTGCCAGGCACTAGACCCTTATAATAACAGTAATGTTAGAGAAATACGCTTTTGGCTGTAGCCAATAGCAAGAGCAACCCTAACACCGTGCTCAAAAATCTTAGCACATTCTGACTGCTGACAGCTGTCTTGGGAAGAGGGAGAGGGACCGAGAGCGATAGAGAGAGGGGGGATAGCAGATTAGAGCCGTCGCCGACGTCATCATCATCGCTATGGTAAATGTTGGTTAAACGGCGTGTTTTAATTCGTTTTTTCACTAACAGATGTCTATTTCTTTAATGAATGTTGCATATATTACATTTTGTAACTAAAATTTGTTTATTTGAATACATTTTCAACAAATAATCTTTATTTTAAGCGAAATTGAAACTACTAGCTGTGTCTGTGTATATTATCATCAATTTCTTTATTCTAATAAACATATTTTTCTCGTCATAGTAATGAACATCTTCTCTTTTCTTCTATACTTTTGAAAGGAAAAAAAATTATCTTATCTACTGTATTAACAAGACTACAAATTATATAGTATCTTGATTGTTTACAAAAAAAAAAACACCATGCAAAGTACGTTTGTCAATCTGTGCTATACAATGGAGAATCACGCAATAGCAACTATGATGACTTACTTTGGGTCCACGGACCACGGGTTGGGAACTGAAGTTGTCAGAGGGTGGGGTGGAGGGCACGAGTAGCAAAAATAGGCTAGAGTCGCCACTGATATATATATATATATATATATATATATATATATATATATATATATACGTGGTGCATTCAATAAGTTTCCAGACATTTTTGTACAGGCATTTAAAATTGGCGTAGACTCTTGAAAATTCACTATGTTATTGCTATACAGCTTATGAGACGACTGAACAATTTTTATGATTTCAGGTTCAAATCTACAGCAACAGCAGCAATTGGAACACACCCTACTAAAGCCTGATTGTCACAGCTGGTCAATTTCAAAAATGGAATCTGGACGGGAGGACACTTTAGAAGAACAATATGCAATAAAATTCTGATTTAAACTTGGAAAAAATGCCAGAGAAACGTATGGAATGCTTCAGACTGCTTTTTGACCATCTTGCATGAATCGAGCCTCAGTTTTTGAGTGGCATAAGAGATTGAAGGAAGCCAGGGAGTCTGTGGGGGATGATTAGAGGTGTGGGAGGTGTAAGGAAGTCAATACACTAGAGTTGATTGGCCAAAGGGTTAGGGTTAGGGTTACTATGTTGAGGTTTAAAGGGAGTTCAGGAGAAAATTCCTGGGGAAGAGGCCAGCACTCTTCAAATCGGGTCAGTAGCATTTCCACCAGGACAAAGCACCAGTCCCCAACTCCATCCTTGTCACAGACTATTTGACCAAGATGGGCATCAAAACAGTTCCCCGGCCTCCCTATAGTCCAGACCTTGCTCCCTGTGACTTTTGCTTATTCCCTAAGCTCACATGCTGTCGTTATGAGACAATTGAGGAGATGAAAGCGGCTGTGACGAAGGTCATTGACACGCTCATACAAGAGGACTTCCATGGGACCTTCCAGATATTGTTGGAACGGTACAACAAGTACATTGCAGCCGGAGGAGATAACTTCGAAGGGGACAAGATTTTCACGTGTGTACTATCAATAAAAGTGCCCGTCCGAAAAAAGTCTGGAAACTTATTTAGTGATCCTCGTATATATATATATTTGTATGTGTGTAAATATTTGAGTGTGTATATTTGTGTGTGTCTCTGTGTGTATTTATATATATATTTGTGCGTTTGTATTGGCATAATGGTTAGAGTGTTCGCCAATGGTCCGGGAGACCTGGATTCAATCCCAGGTCGAGTCATACCAAAGACTCAAAAAATGGTACTTGATACTACCTTGCTTAACACTCAGCATTATAAGGTACGGATCAAGGGTGAAGTGGAGCAATCCAGGGAAAGGAGTAGCGCCCTCCCCTACACCTTGGTGTTGTAGCTATCGAAAAGGGAACCTTCGGTTCACCCTCGACTAAGATCGCCAACTTTATTTTTACTTATATATGTGTGCGTATATATTTGTGTGTGCGTGTATTTGTGTGTGTGTGTGTGTGTACATAATTGTTTGATTTGTTTTCTTTATTTAACGGCATATCTACCTTTGTTGGTTATTTAATGCCAAATCCAGCCTTCTAGAAGAACAAGTGTGGTACTATTTAACGCATAGCTTGGAGGATAAGGAGGTTCATACCTTTCCGAAGGGTATTTGTTTGAAAGTGAAAGTCATATGTGTGTATATTAGTGTGTGTGTGTATGTGTGTGTGAATGGAATTGGCTGGTTTTTCAATGATAATAACGAATCACAGCGACTGTAAAAGTTTCAACTGTTAATCTGATTTTCGTGACGTCAAAAAGAGAGTCCAATGTCAGACAGGCGTTCTTCAATTAGGCAAGAATCTTAATGAATTGATGAAGTGAAGGAATTACTAGAGTTACCAAACAGAAACAATTAGAAACACATACACCCATACTCTCTCCCTCTCTCTTACACACACACACACACACACATGTCCTCAAAAAACGCAGTGAAATATCTGCTTTCAAGAGCAGGTAGGTTAAAAAAAAAGGTTTTTAAAAAAAGTTTTTTTTTTTTTGTCAAAATTTTTACAGCGGAGTTGACAACAATAAAATAGTTTAGACTGGTTGAAGAGAGAAACGGTGAATGAATGTGGATAGATAGTAACCAGGAGTTAAAGGGTTTGACGTCAGCAGACTAAGATAGATAGATAGATAGATAAATAGATAGATAGGAATAGACTGTGATAGATAGATAGATAGATAGATAGATAGATAGATAGATAGGAATAGACTGTGATAGATAGATAGATAGATAGATAGATAGATAGTGATCAGACATAGATAGATAGATAGATAGATAGATAGATATGAATAGACTTAGATAGATAGATAGATAGATAAATAGATAACGAATAGACTGATAGATAGATAGATAGATAGATAGATCAGCTCTTAATTTTACCAACTAACACTCTTACAGTTATACATCGATAAAGCTATTCGTCCAACTCTATCAATATATTTAAAGTGTAAAATATAATTCGTGTGCGTGTATGTTTTTTTCAACAGCGGAGAATGAACGCATCACGTCAGACCTATTTACGTCTTCTGGCTCTAATCTCTGACAAGAGGACAAAGCTGAAAATCTGTCGCTAGTCTACCATAGAAATTAATGACAAATAAACCAGTAGGAGAGAACTCTCTAATAGGGAGAGAACAAAAATACACAAGTTGGTAAGGAAGCCATTACAGCTCACCGCCCCGGAGGCTTGAATCGTTGTGCTGAGAAATTGTGTCTTATTAAAACGAAAAATGGTGGGTTCACCACAAGAAAAGCGAAAGGGAAAACATTTGAGATGAGTATGTTGGGTGTGGGAGAAAATTCTGTTTTGGACTTGAAAATAGGGAATGCCGTGTGGATAGAGATCGTAGGCGGTATGGCTTATGAAGGTGCAGTGGGGTGAAGATGGAGTATCACCACAGGGGTTCGGGGAAACAATAGGAGGCACTGATCATTTCCAGGGTAGCATGCAACATATAACGGTTACTTAATTTTCATAAAAATCATATCATTAAAATACGAAGAATGATATGTGTGCTAGACGTTGTATACTGTCCATGATCTTGTGTCTGACTGTGGGAGATAGATAGATAGATAGATAGATAGTGTTGTATAAAGAAAACGGAAAGAAAAATACATATAATTTGATGAGAAAATATTTATTAATTAATTTGTTTCACCTTGATTAGTTCCACGGATGTGTTTCGACAGGATGGTTTAAGATATGAAATTACGAAAATTTCAGGTAGAAAGTGTTTTTGTCATCTTCAGGGTGGGAATTATGAATTCAGAATAGCATTTGAAACGAATACAGAAAAATATTCAATAGATGGATAGATAGACAGATAGATAACTGAGGCAGAGAGATAAGAAACATGATATATATATATATATATATATATATATATATATATATATATATATAAGTTGGCAACCGCAGTCGAGGGTGACCCGAAGGCTCCCTTTTCGATAACTACTACACTAAGGTATAGGGGAGGGCGCTACTCCTTTCCCTGGATTCCATCTCTTTACCCGTGATCCTTACCTCATAATGCTGAGTGTTAAGCAAAGCAGCATCAAGTACCATTTTTTGAGTCTTTGGTATGACTCGAACTGTGATGGAAACGAGGTCTCCCGGGCCATTGGCGACCACTCTAACCATTATGCCAATGTCCGGTTTATATATATATATATATATATATATATATATATATATATATATATATATATATATATATATACATATATATATATACATATATATACATATATATACATATATATATATACATATATATATATATATACATATATATACATATATATATATACATATATATATACATATATATATACATATATATATACATATATATATATATACATATATATATATACATATATATATATATATATATATACATATATATATATATACATATATATATATACATATATATATATATATATATATATACATATATATATATATATATATATATATACATATATATATATATACATATATATATATATATACATATATATATATACATATATATATATATATATATATACATATATATATATATATATACATATATATATATGTACATATATATATATATATATATATATATATATATATATATATATATACATATATATATATATATATATATATATATATATATATATATATATATGATAAAAATATTATGGGTAAGAAGACTGCAAGATCGGCCCAAAAACGTTTTCATAAACTCACTAATGACTTCAGAAATGGTGATGCTAGAGACGCATCAACGAATTAAAATCAGTTGGTTTTCGTTTTTTTTTTTTATCTCAAAGATCCTAAAATATTCACAAATATACAGAACAAAAAAAAAGGATTGTAGGATCAAGCATTATTTCTTATGATACAATAAGACAAAGACCCAATTTTTTTCAACTTATCTCCTTATTTAGTTAAAAGTAGTTCTAAATAGTTACGATATTCCATATTTAAATAATCTTTTTTATTATTTATTAATAACACATTTTAACAGTTTCGATATGATATCCAATCAAAGATTGGGTTGGGTTGGGTTGGGTTGGGTTTTTATGCCAAATCCTCTTTATACATATATACTAAATATATATGATTTGGTTTGGTTGGGTTTTATGGCATATCAACCATTGTAGGTTATTTAATGTCAAATCCTCTTTATACATATATATTAAATATATATGATTTGGTTTGGTTGGGTTTTATGGCATATCAACCATTGTAGGTTATTTAATGCCAAATCCTCTTTATACATATATATTAGATATATATGATTTGGTTTGGTTGGGTTTTATGGCATATCAACCATTGTAGGTTATTTAATGCCAAATCCTCTTTATACATGTATACTAAATATATATGATTTGGTATGGTTGGGTTTTATGGCATATCAACCATTGTAGGTTATTTTATGCCAAATCCTCTTTATACATATATATTAAATATATATGATTTGGTTTGGTTGGGTTTTATGGCATATCAACCATTGTAGGTTATTTAATGCCAAATCCTCTTTATACATATATATTAAATATATATGATTTGGTTTGGTTGGGTTTTATGGCATATCAACCATTGTAGGTTATTTAATGCCAAATCCTCTTTATACATGTATACTAAATATATATGATTTGGTATGGTTGGGTTTTATGGCATATCAACCATTGTAGGTTATTTTATGCCAAATCCTCTTTATACATATATATTAAATATATATGATTTGGTTTGGTTGGGTTTTATGGCATATCAACCATTGTAGGTTATTTAATGCCAAATCCTCTTTATACATATATATTAAATATATATGATTGGGTTTGGTTGGGTTTTATGGCATATCAACCATTGTAGGTTATTTAATGCAAAATCCTCTTTATACATATATATAATATATATGATTTGGTTGGGTTTCTTTATATTAGATTTATTTATAATTAAAAAAAGTTATTACTTTTTTTTTAATGCAAAGTTTTCTTTTCTAAACTTCATGCATAGACGTTATCTTCGAAGATTTAGAAAAAAAAATTAATTTTTTTAAATTTTTCTTAAATTTAAAAGGTTAAAAATATCGACGACAAAAACGTATTTGTTGTCGAACACAAGTTACGTTAGATAAATTTTGAAACAGAATATCATTCATGATGATAGAACGCTTAGGATTGTCTCTCTCTTTTCTTTTTTTTCTTTTCGTTTGAAAATAATCTTTTGACTGAGGCATAATACTACATCGTAACAGTGTCCCGAAGATGGTTCTAAAAAACCTAACGTTAAATATAGACATATCATTCATATACATATACATCCTCTGGGGCACCTCTGGTGGTGTTATGGTTAGTAAACTAGCAAACCTACACGAGTGAGTTCGAGTCTCAATTGGTGCCCCATTCATTCGGCCTTGTGCCATATCTAAGCAAAAAGCTTAGTAAATTACTACATATACATCATTGAACCGTACGTTATAATGCTGAGTGTTAAGCAAGGGGACAGCAAATACCATTTTTAGAGGCTTCGGCATGATTCGACCTGTAGTTGAACCCCGATCTTCCGGACCATTGGCGAACTCGCTAACAAAGGGGCCGATCTTATATATATATATATATATATATATATTGCCATCCACAGACAAAACTGTCTTGTTGTATTACTACTCTTCGGAGTGGCTAAACACGCGAAATGCTTCAAGATGGAACCGAAACCCAGCTGACTTTACGTCAGTCGGATATCTTACCCCAAAGCTATAAGCGAAACAAAGGAATTTTTAACGTATATATTTATTTACATATACACTTATCAGCTACCGGAGTGCTCAATTCATGAGAACAGCTTTGCATTTACGCGTATGTGGTAGCCAGCGATTCCCCACTCGAGTGCTTATATATATATATATATATATATATATATATATATATATATATATATATATATATATATGAGCACTCAATGCAGAATCTGTATATATATATATATATATACATATATATGCCCAGTGGATGACATGGACAGAATCTGTATTTTGTTTTCAAATATATATATATATATAAAGTAAAAAGTAAGTTGGCAACCGTAATCGAGTGTGACCAGAAGGCTTCCTTTTCAATAGCTACTACACTGAGGTGTAGTGGAGGGCGCAACTTCTTTCCCTGTATTGCTCCACTTTACTCTTGATATATATATATATATGCTGAGTGTTAAGCAAGGAGGTATCAAGTACCATTTTAAAAGTCTTTGCTATGACGCGACCTAGGATTGAACCCTGGTCTCCTGGACCATTGTTGAACACTAGGCCAATGAGCCGGTTAAAAAAATAAATAGATAAATAAAATGTAAACAAAGGCTGCTGCTGCTGTTTCTAAAAATAAAAATACCTTAAAATTCCATTGGTGGCCGAGTGGTCTGTAACATAGTCTAACGTAAAGTTGGACGGGTTTCGATCCCGTCTTCGAGCGTCCTGCGTGTCTAGTCACACTGAAGAGTTCTGATAGAACGAAACAGTCTGTCTGCGGATGACTATATATATATATATATATATATGACCGGTGGATGACATTGACAGAATCTGTATGTGAAGAAAAGAAGGTTGAAGATGACTTGCCAGCATTGAGTACTTTATTCTGCTTAAAAATAAATCTTATGTAGTATCCTGCCCGTGGCAAGGGTTTGAATATATACAAACAGACATATTGTTACGTTAGAGACGGGGAATTTTCAGAGCGAATGTAGTTATTGAAAGAAGCAAAGAAACAAAGATCTGTTGTTAATTACAGGTCCATTGATATTTATTTTCTTAAGAGATCGTAGGAAAAAGTGAATGACTAGAATCTCGGTAAATACAGCTACATAATTCGATTAACTTCGTGTGGAAAATGATCATTTGTCCGAACCCATTCTCCGGACTAGTGATTACCAATAAATCACTTGATAAGCCCATTTGCTTCGCTTTATCACACAAGAAAACAAAATGCACTATGACAGATACAAGCCTTCTCGATCGATAAATCCTGAGTCTGCTAAATAAGTCTTACCAGGCGCACCATATTTGTATCCTTCTGCCATACTTAGGTGAGCTTAATTAATATACCACCTCAACCTGGAGCAGAGGTTAGCAAGACAGTTTAATTGAACTTACTAGTGCTATTGAGCTCTATCCTTACTGTGTGCCCTATATGGTCTTGTGCCAGAGTAAACTAAAATATTGCCCAGTCAGCTGGGGCTGTAGAATACACTGACTGCACCTCTGCAGAGGGGTAAGACCCCCCCCCATCGAGTGTCCTGGATATGACACTAAACAATCTGATGGTGAGGTTCCAGCAGTGCTGGAGCTTTGGGGAATGCGGAGTACCCCTTCATTGCCATCGCTCCCAGGTCCACTCTGGCTCGGAGTGGTAGCACATGATAGGGCCCTATCTATGGGTTAAATAGAACTAACAGCATACTTATGCTAAAATGAATTGGGTAAACTGAATAGCTTGAAATAGAAACGTTTTTAACAATTGAACCGTACTTACACTTAAACTGCGGGCTTATACTGAATTATTTGAAATAGAACTGTTTTTCGACATTAAAACTGTATTTACACTTAACTGAATTATTAAATATAACTGCTTGAATAGTTTGAAATGGAAATGTTTTTGACAATTAAACTGTGTACTTATGCTAAACTGAACTGTTTTCAATGGAACAGATTATTTATATAAAATGGATTTGGCGTTAAATAACCTACAAGGGTTGATATGCCATAAAACCAAACAAACCGAACCAAACCAAATTAAAATAGGGCGTGCAGTAATTGAACTAAATAAACCAAATTAATCTTGCTATCTATCAATCTCAGCTTATTATTTTTCAATCTTTCTTTCTTTCAATCTATCTCTGCTCATTATCTACCTAGGAAGATCATTAAATAAGTTTCCAGACTTTTTTCGTGTGGGCACTTTTATTGATAGTACACACGTGAAACTCTAGTCCCCTTCAAAGCAATCTCCTCCGGCCGCAATGTACTCGTTGTACCGTTCCAGCAACTTCTGGAAGGCCTCATCAAAGTCCTCTTGTGTGAGCGTGTCAATGACCTTCGTCACAGCCTTTTTCGTTTCCCCAATTGTCTCATAACGACAGCATGTGAGCTTAGGGAATAACCAAAAGTCACAGGGAGCAAGGTCTGGACTATAGGGAGGTCGGGGAACTGTTTTGATGCCCATCTTGGTCAAATAGTCTGTGACAAGGATGGAGTTGGGGACTGGTGCTTTGTCCTGGTGGAAATGCCACTAACCCGGTTCGAAGAGTGCTGGCCTCTTCCGAAGGAATCTAATCCTGAACTCCTTAAAAACCTCAATACAGCTACCCTAACCCTAACCCTTTGGCCAATCAACTCTGATCTGTTGACTTCTTTACTCCTCCCACACCTCTCATCATCCATTACAGACTCCCTGGCTTCCTTGAATCTCCTATGCCGCTCAAAAACTGATGCTCGATTCATGCAAGATGGTCGAAAAGCAGTCTGAAGCATTCCATACGTTTCTCTGGCAGCATTTTTCCAAGTTTTTAACAGAATTTTATTGCATATCGTTCTTCTAAAGTGTCAGATTGCATTTTTGAAATTGACCAGCTGTGACAATCAGGTTTTAGTAGGGTGTATTCCAATTACTGGTGTAGCTGTTCATTTGAACCTGATATATAGCAATAACATAGTGAATTTTCAAGAGTCTACGACAATTTTAACTACCTGTACAAAAAAATCTGGAAACTTATTGAAGGCACCTCGTATCAATCTTTCTTTCTCTCTATCTTAGCTCATTATCTATCTATCTATCAATCTATCTATCTATCTTTCTTTCTTTCTCCCTTTCTTTCTTATTATCAATCTATCGATCTATCTATCTCAGCTCATAATCTATCTATCTGTCTATCTATCTATCTATCTATCTATCTCAGTCTGTTCATATCTATCTATCTATCTATCTATATCAGTTTCTTCATATATCAGTGTCTTTTTATATCTATCTTTCTTTCTTTCTTTCTTTCTTTCTTTCTTTCTTACTATCTATCTATCTATCTCAGCTCATACTCTATCTATCTATCTATCTATCTATCTATCTCAGTCTGTTCATATCTATCTATCTATCTATCTATCTCAAACACTTCATATCTATTTTCTGATTGTAATTTTTTTTCTTTTTTTTTAATCTCCAATAATTTTTATTGTTCTTTTTATATTTTCAGGTGAGTGCTGTCTTTTATCTTTGTTCTTCCTCAAACCAAAAAGGAATCAATTTTTTGGGCAAGATAAGTATCTTTCTTTGAACCAGGTATGTTATGACTTGATTTGGTTTCAATATTTTAATGGCACATCAGCCTTCGCTGGTCATCTTAAACCAACACGTTAGCCACTAAGCCACTGTACTCTACTAGAATGTTAAGACATTGAACCAAAGAAAACGTCTGGTGGAATGAAGTCCTTTGGAAAAGATTCAATATTCATTGGATATTGACAGCGCAAATCTAAACTGCTTGTTTGTATTGGTTGGTTGGTTGATTTTACGGACTATCAACCCTTTTTCGGGTCATTTAACGCCGAATTAAGTCATTTTGATTAAAGTTTTCTGTCTTTGGTTGGGTTTTATGGCATATCAACCATTGTAGGTTATTTAATGCCAAATCCTCTTTATACATATATATTAGATATATATGATTTGGTTTGGTTGGGTTTTATGGCATATCAACCATTGTAGGTTATTTAATACCAAATCATCTTTATACATATATATTAAACATATATGATTTGGTTTGGTTGGGTTTTATGGCATATCAACCATTGTAGGTTATTTAATGCCAAATCCTCTTTATACATTTATATTAAATATATAGGAGTTGGTTTTGTTTTGTTTTGTTTGGTTTGGTTTAGTTTTATGGCACGTCAACCATTGTAGGTTATTTAATTCCAAATTCATTTATATATATATATATATATATATATATATATATATATATATATATATATATATAACCAGTTCTATTTGAAACAATTCAGTTGTGTAAAAATATAGTTTTTGTTTGCACACAGTTAAATGTCAAAATAATTTTTTTCAAACAACTCATTTTAGTATATGTATAGATTTTTGTTTACACACAGATGAATATCAAAACAGTTTAGTTCTATTTGACCGATAGATAGGACCCTATCAAGTGCTACTACTCCAGGCCAGAGTAGACCTGAGAGCGATGTCAATAAACGGGTACTCCACATTCCTTTAAGCTCTCATCAGAATTTTGGTGTCAGATCCAGAATACACCGACTTCGAGGGTCATTAAATGCCAAAGTTTGTTTGTATTGGACTGAAATGATTTAGACTTGAAATGTAAAAGGGTTGATTTTTCCTTTGTTTAATGGTATATCAACCTTCATGGGTTATTAAATGCCAAAGCTTGTTCGTATTGGACTGAAATGATTTGGACTTAAAAGATCAAAGGGGTTGATTTTTTTTCTCTTTTTAATGGCATATCAACCTTCATGGGTTATTTAATGCCAAAGCTTGTTCGTATTGGACTGAAATGATTTAGATTTAAAAGGTGAAAGTGGTTGATTTTTTCTTTGTTTAATGGTATATCAACCTTCATGGGTTATTTAATGCCAAGACTTGTTCGTATTGGACTGAAATATTTTAGACTCAAAAGGTGAAGAAGGAAAACTCTGAATTCAAACCTGTTAAACTTCGCTAAAAAATTGACCTTGTGTCATATCCTGCCCAAGCGGAGGGGTTGGTAAATATTATAAGTGCTAAGTTATCCACTGCGCCATGTGTCCTTTGCCAGATTCATTTTTCACTAAAAACACACCTTAGTCACCAAAACTCGCTCTAGAAATGTTCCCAGTTGCCATACTAGATTAAAGTAAAGTTAGCGACTCTTAGTCAAGGGTGACCCTAAGGCCCCCTTTTCAATAGCTACTACACAGAGATGTAGGGGAGGGCGCTACTCCATTCCCTGGATTGCTTCACTTTACCCTTGATCCTATGGGTAAATAGTAGGGCAGACTAGGTTCTTCAGCCTTGGTGAGGCAACTCGTCTAGGAGAAGGAAAACTCTGAATTCAAACCTGTTAAACTCCGCTTAAAAATTGACCTTGTGTCATATCCTGTCCGAGCGGAGGGGTTGGGTAAATATGATTATGCTATGGAAATTCACTCCGATGCAAGAAGAGGAATAGATGCAATCTTCAAATGAATTGAGGGTTAAGAGAAAAGGGTGGTATAAATTGGTAAAAATAATGGTGCGTCAGAGAACCTCAAAGAATCAAATGACGCGTTGCGATGCGTTCTTGGAATCCCAGAAGCAAATTTGGTGGGAGAAATAGTTTTTTTAACAGTTACTTTCAACATACACATTTAAGAAATAACACATTCAACTTGATAACAAAAAAGTTTTATATTATAAACCAGATGAAAAAATACTGAAAACATTGATTCATAGAAACACACTCCCCACTGATCCTAATAGAAAAATAAAACTTATTATATTCTATGATAAATTTAAAACCTCCAACTTTAAAAATAATTCCTCTCTCTCTCTCGATTGGAGTTTTGCAAAATATATATCAATTTAAATGTCCTTTAGGAGATTGTGTCTCTGAAAACAACAATAAATATGTTAGTTTAACGAAAAGACTTGCAATGCACCTTTCTGGTACAAGTTCTATAGCACAGCATTTAAAAACATTCATGCCAAAAAAGTATGAACCTCCTACTGTTCTTCGAGACGGATGGCTTTGGCATTAAATAACCTGTGAACGTTGATATGCCATTAAACAAAGAAACCAAACCAAAGCCTGCCGATATCGTAAAGTATTGCCGGGGTGTCCTTAGTAAGTCGGTCTCCCGGACCATTGGCGAACATTCTGTCCACAAGAACCAAAACCTCCGCAAGAGCCCAAGGGCAATTTTTAAGCGTGGTTTAATAGGTTTAGATCCAAATTTTACCTTCTCCTTGACTGGTTGCCATACCAAAGTTAAAGAGTCCAGTCTGCGCTACTATTTAACTATAGTTGAAGGGAGAATAAATGGATGCATGCTTTTCCAAAGGGTATTAGCGCGATGAGAAATACAAACAGCCTCGTCCAGGATTTGAACTCGGGTCACCATGTCCATTTCCAACGACGGTAACCACGGGAGCCAAAATTTTGTTGCAGCGTATAATTTATAAACAATTCATACTTGTCTCGGCTGACCACAAAATAAAACTGAAAGAATATGAAAAGAAGGATAAGTACCTGGACCTTGCTAGGGAATTGAAAAAACTATAGAACATGAAAGTGACAATTATACCAATTGTGATTGGTGCTTTTGGTACAGTAACTAGAGGATTATAAAAGGGACTGGAGGACTTGGAAGTTGGAGGACGATTGGAGACCATCCAAACTGTAGCATTATTGTGAACGACTATAATACTGAGAAGAGTCCTGGAGACTTGAGGAGACTTGCTGTCACTCAAACTCCAGTGAAAGACCATAAAAAAACTCTAAAAAAAATCTAATGAGTAAATAATAATAATAATAATAATAATAATTCGTACAGTCACCAAAGGTTTGGGAAAGAGACTGGAGGACTTGAAAATAAGAAGACAAGCGGAGACTATCCAAACTACAGCATTGTTAAGATCAGCCAGAATACTGAGAAGAGTCCTGGAGACTTAAGGAGACTAGCTGTCTTTCAAACTCCAGTGAGAAACCACCAGCTAACGCTGGTGTGAAAAACTCTTAAAAGAGTTAAATAAACTCCAATGGGACTTTAACATACAAACGGATCACCTAATCCCGGCCAGAAGACCAGACTTAATAATAATCAAAAAAAAAAAAGAGAGAACTTGCAAAATAGTCGACTTTGCTGTCCCGGCTGACCACAGAAGAAAACTGAAAGAATGTGAACAGAAGGATAAGTACCTCGACCTTGTTAGGGAATTGAAAAAACTGTGGAACATGCAGGTGACAAATATATCAATTGTAATTGGTGCGTTTGGAACAGTAATTAAAGGATTACTAAAGGGACTGGAGGACTTGGAAGTTGGCAGACGGGTGGAGACCATCCAAACGACAGCATTTTCGAAAACGGCCAGAATACTGAGAAGAGTCCTGGAGACTTGAGGAGACTTGCTTTCACTCAATCTCCAGTGAAATACCATCAACTTACGCAGATGTGAAAACTCTAATGAGTAAATAATAATAATAATAATAATATTGATAATTGGTACAGTCACCAAAGGTTTGGTAAAGAGACTGGACAACTTGAAAATAAGAAGACAAGCGGAGACCATCCAAACTACAGCATTGTTGAGATCAGCCGGAATACTGAGAAGAGTCCTGGAGACTTAAGGAGACTAGCTGTCTTTCAGACTCCAGTGAGAAACCACCAGCTAACGCTGGTGTGAAAAACTCTTAAAAGAGTTAAATAATAATAATAATGATAATAATAATAATAATAAACAACGGATCAAGCCCAAAATTTCTGGAAAAAAATGTTGAACCTATTGACTACTTTGTGTCTGGCTGCCCAATCCTATCAGCAATAGAATATAAAGCAAATAAATAGGACATTCATTGGAAAGGGTGTAAATACTATGGAATATTGGATAGGGAAAAAGGGTATAAACCCCAACCAGAACCAATAACAGAAGCAAAAGAAGCCGCAACTATTCTGTGGGACTTTGCCATCGAAACTGATAGAAAAATAAAGAGAAATAGACCAGATTTAGTGGTTAAGGACTATAAAAGAAAAACATACTTTCTAATTGATATGTGGTCCCTTCAATAAGTTTCCTGACTTTTTTGTATAGGCATTTAAAATTGTTGTAGATTCTTAAAAATCCAGTATGTTATTGCTATACATCTTATGAGATGACTTACCAATTTTTAGGATTTCAGGTTCAAATCAACAGCTACACCAGTAATTGGAATACGCCCTACTAAAGCCTGATTGTCACAGGGGGTGAATTTCAAAAATGTAATCTGGACTTTAGAAGAACGATATGCAATAAAATTCTGTTTTAAACTTAGAAAAAATGCCATGCGATGAAAGCTGGATCTACTGCTATGAGCCAGAGACCAAGAGACAGAGTTCCCAGTGGAAGAATGCTGGCTTTCCCTGACCCAAGAAGGCCAGACAGAGCAAATCCACCCACAAACCTTTGATGATCCCATTTTTTGACAGCACTGGCATGATCTACATGCTCTGGGTTCCCACTGGACAGACAGTCAACAAGGAATACTATGTTGAGGTTTTAAGGGAGTTCAGCAAGAGATTCCGTCGGAAGAGGTCAGTGGCATTTCCACCAGGACAATGCACCAGTCCACAACTCCATCCTTGTCACAGACTATTTGACCAAGATGGGCATCAACACAGTTCCTCAGCCTCCCTGTGACTTTTGCTTATTCCCTAAGCTCAGAGGCTGTCGTTATGAGATAATTGAGGAGATGAAAGAGGCTGTGACGAAGGTCATTGACACGCTCACACAAGAGGACTTTCGATGGGGCCTTCGAGAAGTTGTTGGACGGTACAACAAGTGCATTGCAGCCGGAGGAGATTATTTCAAAGGGGACAAGAGTTTCATTTGTGTACTGTCAATAAAAGTGCCCGTACGGAAAAAGTCTGAAACTTATTTAATGATCCTCGTATGTCAGTGCCAACAGATTATAACATACCAGTCAAAGAATATGATGAGGAAATAAAAAGATTTGGAAATAAGACTTTGCTATCGAAACTGATAGAAAAATAAAGAACAATAGACCAGATTTAGTGGTTAAGGACTATAAAAGAAAAACATACTTTCTAATTGATATGTCAATGCCAACAGATAATGAATAATATCAGTCAATAAATATGATGAAATAAGTAAATACAAGGACCTGAAAATAGAAATTAAAAAATGTAGCTCCTTAGAACGACTACAGTGCTAGTAATATTAGGAGCACTGGGCATGATCCAGAAAGGAATAGATAAACACATTAACAAAATATCTGGCAGTCTCTGCTTATATGAAATACAAAAACTTGCACTTTGTGGAACTGCTTATCTCTTTAGGCAAATAAGATAATGTGAGAGAAAGAGGCGGCAAAAAATATAAATACAATGAATACGTCTAATCACTAACTTCCCTCGGGCTAGGTCTTGGGTAAAGACCTGGTGAACGATTGTAAGGAACTCAAAATAAGATAATAAGGATGATGATGATTATGATGATAGTAGTAGTAGTAGTAGTAGATTTAAGAAAGAAAGAAAGAAAGAAGATACATAATGAGAAAAGAAAGAAAGAAAGAAAGAAAGAAAGAAGAGATACATAATGAGAAAAGAAAGAAAGAAAGAAAGAAAGAAAGAAAGAAGATACATAATGAGAAAAGAAAGAAAGAAAGAAAGAAAGAAAGAAGATACATAATGAGAAAAGAAAGAAAGAAAGAAAGAAAGAAAGGAAGGAAGAAAGAAAGAAGATACATAATGAGAAGAAAGAAAGAAAGAAAGAAAGAAAGAAAGAAAGAAGAGATGCATAATGAGAAAAGAAAGAAAGAAAGAAAGAAAGAAAGAAGATACATAATGAGAAAAGAAAGAAAGAAAGAAAGAAAGAAAGAAAGAAAGAAAGAAAGAAAGAAAGAAAGAAAGAAGAGATACATAATGAGAAAAGAAAGAAAGAAAGAAAGGAAGAAAGAAAGAAAGAAGAGATGCATAATGAAAAGAAAGAAAGAGAAAAAGAAAGAAGAGATACATAATGAGAAAATAAATCTAAAGAAAGAAAGAAAGAAAGAATGACAGAAAGAAAGAAAGACTTATAAAAGAGGTAATGATAACAACAAAACATAAATGATTTTTAGAAAAAAAAACAAAACAATACACTGTAAAATAAGAGACAAAAAAATAAGAAGAAAAAAAAGAGGAAAACAATGTCTGAAATTGCAAAAGTTGAAAAACTAAAGAAAAAAAAAAGGAAAGGAAAAAAGTTTAAAAACAACAAAAATTGAAAAAGTAAAGAAAAGAAAAAGAAAAAGAAAAACAGATTTAAAAAACAACAAATCAACAAAAAAAAGGCAAAACAACCAAAAACAACAAACACTGGTACAAATAGAAGAAACCAGTTAGGTTCCCGCCCTAAAGGACAACGTCTTTTGATTACGTTATTTAAACCTTCTCCTGTCAAAAAAAACTGTTTAAGCGATCCATTGTTACTGTGTATGGTATTAAAGTCGCCTTATTTCAAGCTTCTCTCTCTCTCTCTCTCTCTCTCTCTCTCTCTCTCTCTCTCTCTTATTCTTTCACTTTCTCAACCGTAAACCCTCCACCCTGTTTTTCAAACATATGTCAAACAACATGGCCGACTGATCATATTGCACCAACTTAAAATAAAGAAACACACACACACACTCATACGCACACTCACACACAAATACATATATATGTATGTATGTGTGTGTTCACGTATGTATATTTATGCATATATGTGTGTGTGTGTGTGTGTGTGAACATATCTATCTATCTCTTTATGTGTGCATGATAATGCATGTATATATATATATATATATATATATATATATATATATATGTGTGTGTGTGTGTGTGTGTTTGTGTGTGTGCGAGCATGTGTGCGTGTGTATGCATATATGTGTATGCATGTGTGTATATGTGTGTGTGTGCGTGTATGAGCATATTCACATATGTGTGCGTATGTATATAAGTAAGTAAAGTTGGCGACCATAGTCGAGGGTAACCCGAAGGCTCCCTTTTCGATAGCTACTACACCAAGGTGTAGGGGAGGGCGCTACTCCTTTCGTTGGATTGCTCTACTTTACCCTTGATCCGTACCTTATAATGCTGAGTGTTAAACAAGGAGGCATCAAGTACCATTTTTTGAGTCTTTGGTATGACTCGACCTGGGATTGAACCCAGGTCTCCCGGGTGATTGGCGAACAAAGCTCTTTGCTTCGATGTGGCACAAGGCCGAATGAATGGGGCGCCCAATGAGACTCGTATGTATATACATATATTCGTGTGTGTATGTGCATATATATATATATATATATATATATATATATATATACCTTTAAACAAAAAGAAAACAAGGGAAAAAACAGTGAAAGAAAGGAAAGAAACGTCAAAAAAAATCTAAAAAAAAGTAAAGACGACTGGTTGCAGTATAAGGAGAGTTACACCCTTATAAAATTGAAAACATACAAAGAGAGAGGGAGTGTGCGTGTGTGTGTGTGTGTGTGTGTAAGAGTGAAAGTGAGAGTTCGGGTAGAAGTCAGAAAAGGGGTGGGGTAATGGCAATCCTGACGGTGTGATTTAGTGCAATGGACTCCAAACGGGGTAGAAAAAACGATGGAGGTAAAGCCGGCTATTACAAGCAGCGACACTCGAGGCAATGCGTGAATTTACAATCAGAACATTTTATTTATCTATTCCAATTTCATTCTAACTCTCTCTCTCTCTCTCTCTCTCTATATATATATATATATAGCTAGCTATCTAGCTATCTCTGCGGGCTTATTCTCTATCGCTCAGTCTCTCATCTCTCGGTGGGTTCTCCAATCTCGCACTCTCTCTCTCTCTCTCTCTCTTGCTCTCTCTCTCTCTCTCTCTCTCTCTCTCTCTCTGCGGGCTTACTCTCTATCACAGTCTCTCATCTCTCGGTTGGTTCTCGACTCTCACACACGCACACACACATTCTCTCTCTGTCTCTCTCCCTCTCTCATTCTCTCTCGTATTCTCTCTCTCCCTCCCTCACTATCTCTCTCACTCTCTCTCTCTCTCTCTCTGGGTTTACTTTCGCTGGCCTCAAACACACACACTCTCTCTCTCTCTCTTTTCTCTCTAGGTTCTCTCTCTTTTCTTTGATCTCTCTCTCTCTCTCTCTCTTTCACTTTCTCTCTAACTCTCATCGGAGTTATTCTCTCTCTCTCTCTCTCTCTCTCTCTCTCTCTCTCTGTGGGCTCTCCACTCTCTCTCTCTCTCTCTTTCTCTCACACACATATTATCTTGGTTCACTTCCTTTGGGCTCCCTCACACACACACACTCTCTCTCTCTCACTCTCTCTCTCACTCTGCTCTCCGATCTCTCGATCTCTCTCTGTTTCTATCTATCTCTGTGGGTTCTATTTCACTCTTTCTCTCTATCTTCTCTCACCTTCTCTCGCTCTCTCTCCTTCTCTCTCACTCTCTCCTTCTCTCTCACTCTCTCCTTCTCTCTCTCTGTGGGCTCTCCGCTCTCTCCCTCTCTCTCTCTCTCTCTCTCTCTTTCTCTCAATCACATATTATCTTGGTTCACTTTCTCTGGGCTCTCTCACACACACACACACACACTCTCTCTCTCTCTCTCTCTCTCTCTCTCTCTGCTCTCAGATCTCTCTCTCTCTCTCCTTCTTTTCTTTGGTCTCTCTCTCTCTCTTTCTATCTATCTCTGTGGGTTCTATTTCACTCTCCCTCCATCTTCTCTCTCCTTCTCTCTCTCCTCTCTCTCTGTCTGTCTCTCTCTTTATTTTCTCATTCATAATTATATATCAGTATTATTACGTAACTTTTATCATTTGGAGTCGGGTTTTTTGTTTTGTTTTGTTTTCTTCTTGCTTTGTTTTTTTTTTTTGTTTTTTTGTTTTTTTTTTACACTAATTGGACCCTATGTATATCTCGCCGAAGATCAGAAGATCAAATGTCAGCATCCATTCTCTTCCTTCAATATTCTTGTTGATATTCGTACGGAATAGTTTTAAATCCCTGCGATTCTCAAACTTACCATCTTGGGACAGTCATTTTGAACACGTTTTCACGTTTAGATATTACTTTACTCCTTAGAGAGTTTTTCATATCAGCGTAAGCCGATAGTCTCCCATTGGAGTTTGAGTGACAGCAAGTCTCCTCAAGTCTCCAGGACTCTTCTCAGTATTCTGGCCGATCCTAATAATGCTGATAGTCTCCATTTGTCCTCTTTTTTACAAGTCTTCCAGTCTCTTTACCAATTCTTCGGTGACCGCACCGAGTGCCCCAATTATTATTATTAACGTCATTATTATTCCTTTGTGAGCGTTTTTCACGCCAGCGTTAGCAGATGGTCTCCCATGTGGAGTTTGAGTGACAGCAAATCTTCTCAAGTCTCCAGGACTTGTCTTAGTATTCTTGCCGATCTTAGTATTCTGGCCAGTTGTCTGGATAGTCTCCTCTTGTCCTCTAATTTCCTGTCCCTTTACCAATCCTTTGTGGATCGTTCCGAGTGCACCAATTACAATTGGTATCACCGTCACTTTCATGTACCATTGTTTTTACAGTACTCTAGAAAGGTCTAAGTACTTATCTCACTTTTCGCTTTCTTAAAGTCTTAGCCTATGGTCAGCCAGAACGGCTAAGTCCGCTATTCGGTAGGTTCTCTTTCTTTTTTTCTTTTGTTGACGATCACTTGGTCTGGTCGTCTGGCCGAGATTAGATGATTCGTTTGTATCTTAAAATCTGGTGAAAATCCCATGCTAGAGTGGACCTGGGAGCGATGGCAATGAAGGGGTACTCTGCATTCCCCAAAGCTCCAGCATTGCTGGAACCTCACCATCAGATTGTTTAGTGTCATCTACAGGACACTCGTTGGGGGGGGGGTCTTACCCCTCTGGAGTCGGTGTATTCTACAAAGCCCCAGCCGACTGGGCAAGGGGGTGCAAGTAAAAAAATCGTTGTAAAAATTAGCTCAAAAAATTTAATATACATCGCATGGGTTGGTGAAGTTACTTTCAGGGGCGGGGGAGTTATGATTCTTGGCGACAAACCCGATTTTGGATCCTGTCTGGAAAAAAAAATTTCTGCATCTGCAATGAACTGATTGTCTAACAGTGACGGAACACCAACAAAGCCTGCGGAATCGGTATAAGCGAGTTCGAACTCCAGTTGAGCTATTACGTTCACTTTCGAACAAATACCCTAAGGGAAAAAGTATGAACCCCCAACTGTTCTTCGAGAAGGATGGCTTTGGCATTAAATAACCTATGAACGTTGATATGCCATTAAACAAAGAAACCAAACCAAAGCCTGCCGATATCGTAAAGTATTGCCGGGGCGCCCTTAGTAAATAGTAATGATGTGCTCACAGAAATCTTTCCCCACAGTTTCTCCTGCTGGTGTAGCATGGGGCAGAGTCTTATTGCCAGATGTAGGTTCTTCCAGCAGCCACCATCTCGATCCAGGTCAGCACTACCTCCTCTAGGTACTTTCCGAAAAACCTTCCTGGCCTCAAGATGATCATCTAGGGAAGACCTTGTTGGAATCCCAACTGATAGTTATATATATATGTGTGTGTGTGTGTGTGTGGTTGGGCAGCTGTCCTTCATTTAAGCATATTTGATTAAATAATAAGGACACATTTTGTCTATATAATTTTATTGAGATCCTTTCAAGTTTCCAGACAAATGTTTTGGTTTTAGGTTGAAATTGGTAGATGAATTTACCGAAATTGTCCCGAGAGGTTTCGGACCTTTCATAGGTCATTATCAGGGCTTGTTTACATGTGTAAAGAGTGGGGTTTTTTTTGGGTTTTTTTTCAATTTTTAGGTTTTTTATAACATTACAAAAATTACGTAAACTCAAAGTTGGATTAAGGTGAGATGCTAATGACATCGAATGAATTTAAAACAGAACGCTATCAACGGAAATAGAATATTATCACGAGAAATTGAACCTTAAAAAAAAGACCAAAGACATTTCAAAACATTGTCACTATTTTCAAAGTTAATTCTATTAATTCTTGTATGTGGTTTTTTTTGGGGGGGGGTCGCTTTTATAAGTAGGGCTTCTAGGATTTGTAGTCGTAGCTTATCAATTTCCTGTGCTATTATAGTGGTGTTTTCAACAAGAATTTTTCGAAATTTGGATTTGGGAATAGTGTGGCTTTTAAGATGTAAGGCTATAGAGCTAGAATCATTAAGTTGTATAGCAAAACGTCTTGAAAGAGTCTACAAATTCTAAACTAAAATTAATAGAAATTACCTTGAAAATAGCAGCTATTCTTTGAAATGCCAAAAGTACTTTTTAAAAATATTCTATTTCTCTTGATAATATTCTACTTTCGTTGATAAGGTTTTGTTTTTATTTCGCTCGTTTACGTAATTTTTGCAGTGTTATAAAAAAAACTAATTTTTTTTTTAAATTTAAAAAGAATACTCTTTACACATGCAAACAACCTCTGAAAGGTCCAAAAGCTCACGGGATAATTTCGGTAAATTCATCTACTAACTCCAACCTAAAACCAAAACACTTGTCAGGAAACATGAAAGGATCCTTAAAAAAATTATATAGACAAAATGTGTCTATTATTCAATCAAACATGCTTGAATATATATATATATATATAGTGACAAAAATTATTTCGTGAGTCAGGAACTAACCTACTACAGTTTCGCCTAAACGGCTCATCAGGGTACCTAATCCGACAATTAGGTACCCTGATGAGCCGCTTAGGCGAAACTGTTGTAGGTTAGTTCCTGACTCACGAAATAATTTTTGTCACTAATTTGAGCACTTTTTGCACTTGTTGCTAAGCAGCAATTTACGGTGTGTTTTTTTTCTTTTGACCAATCGATTGCGTATCTGTTGATTTTTTTCAATTGGTGTGACAAGGTTGGCCTTTTCTTTTTTCTTTTTTTTTCCAATATATATATATTTTTCCCCTAGACAGTAATTCGTTGTATATTTTTATCTTCGAATTACTTGCGGGTTTTTTTTTCCTTACCGTAAGTGCTATTATTCAATAACTTATTTAATTTCATATATATATATATATATACATATATCAGTCATTCGTGGAACCTGTTATCATTATGCGTCGTTAGAGACTTGATTCCCAAAACATCATCTTGCCCAGAACGGGAACTTCTCCATTGCTCCCCAACTGGGGTTCCAAATTATCCGTATCTTTTTAAGAAGAGGTAATTGAATTTTTTTCTTTTCTTTTTTTTCTTTTTTTTTTTTTTTGTTCTTTTTTTTTTTTTTTTTTGTTCATTAGGACGAACAAAAACCTGTGAGAAAGGCGGGTTATTTCCGACGGTACAGTTCAACATCTGTGAAGATAAAATCACAGTCGATTAGAGATTTAAGAACGTGTGCCTCTTACAAACAGAAGACCCACCCAGGAGAGCACCAAAAAAATAAAAATAAAAAATAAAAAAATAATGATGCAGAAAAGTGGTTTCTGGGATAGAGCCAACCAGCTGAACTTTTGATTAAAAAAGAAACAGGCAATTTTGATCCATTTTTTTTTAAACTTTTCTCTGCTCAGAAATCTATACGACTGTACCGAAATGTGTGTCTGTGTATTTACCCAGCCCCCAGTCCCGCCATAAACAGAATCTGACGCATGGTCAATTTATAAGCAGAGTAAAGCTGACTTAAGTTCATAGTTTTCCTTCTCCTAAAGTGGTTGCTTAACCACGGTTAAAGAAACCATTCTCTCCTACTACAGATGAGGGAGAACCGATGGATTGTTGATTGATTTTAACAGCATGCCAACCCTGCTCGGCTTATTTAATGCCGAGATGTTAGGGTACTGAGTTCATCGTATATTTATGTTTACATTTTTGGTGTAGTTATTTAAAAAATGTGTCGATATCCACTGTGAGGAAAGGACTCTGTGAAGCTGTCCTGTAAGGCAGAACTGCTGTCAGGAAACCACTGTTGAGGAAGGATTATACAATGTTAAAAGCCTCCAGTGGGCCAAGACGCGTAAAGACAAGATAATAGTTCTTCGCACGCAGTTATATATCAAGTATTACAAATAATTTACACACAGTTGTATGGTTTCAAGTATTCCTATCTAATATTAATAATTATATAGTTTCATGTAATTATTTCTGTTTAATGATAATTACTTGAAATCAAATAACTGCGTACAAACAAATGACTATTTCTATTGGATAATAAACATTTGTTACTTCAGACTCTTAAGTAACTAATAATAAAAATCCTTAGTAAACAATTCTAGCTTCAAGTAACTATTCTTAATACAAATAATTTACAGTTATATGATTTCAAGTAACTAATAATAATAATCCTTAGTAAACAATTCTAGCTTCAAGTAACTATTCTTAATACAAATAATTTACAGTTATATGATTTCAAGTAACTAATAATAATAATCCTTAGTAAACAATTCTAGCTTCAAGTAACTATTCTTAATACAAATAATTTACAGTTCTATGATTTCAAGTAACTAATAATAAAAATCCTTAGTAAACAATTCTAGCTTCAAGTAACTATTCTTAATACAAATAATTTACAGTTATATGATTTCAAGTAACTAATAATAATCCTTAGTAAACAATTCTAGCTTCAAGTAACTATTCTTAATACAAATAATTAACAGTTATACGGTTTCAAGTATTCCTATATAATTCTAATAAATCTCAAACAGATCAATTTGAACCTATGGTTCAAACAGATCTAACACGTACGACCTCTCTGAGTTAAAGTGGATCTGGGAGTAATAGGAATGAAAGAGTATTCCACTGTCCCTAGAGATCTAGAATACAGTTTAGGATCATACCAAGGGCATCTTTTGGGGGAAACCTCACTCCTTCACAAGAAATACTGGCAGCATATTCTAATCCTCATCGACAGGGGTGGAGATAGATTGTGGGGGTGAGAGTGAGGAGGAACGGAAAATCGGAGTGATTTGAATTTATTGGGTA